>CM062089.1:15713741-16170990 GCA_031163375.1 Conogethes punctiferalis | reverse complement strand
TTTAGCCGAAATGGCGGCTCCAGAGGATTAGATTATAATAATAATAATAATAACCCCCCTGCGGGATCACCTTGTCGTGGTGGGGGGGCTTACGGGGAGGCTTGCACTACCAAAATGATACAATCGCTCTGAAAATCTAGACGCCTTGCACAAGCAAGAGGTACTTAACGCCAATACCACCTTGGCTACCCTCCCCAAACTAACGATCCCAAACCAACCCAATATGGAGAATAGTAGAAAGATGTATAATTTGCGGCCGCTTCCCGGGGGCTATCGCCGGGGCACACCTGGAGCCGGCGCTGGGTGTTTCAGCATGCAAACCGTCGGTGGCGAGGAGCTGAGCAGGCGGGCCCTCGCCGGGCATGAACCCGAAGATGTAGCAGCCGAAAACAATTCAGAACCATCATCACCAATATCATCCACCCGTAGTCTATTTCCGTCACCTAATTCATCCCCTAACTCATACCAAACAAGATGTTCATCCCGCTCAACCACAGTGTCACCCGTGTCAGTAGATGTTGTGCAGGAGGCAACTGCTACTAAGCCTGCACCCACTATTAACACAACAAGTACGCGAAAGAAATGGTCCAATGAAATGAACAAATTCATATGGCGTACATATCTTACCATCACAAATTTAGAACAAAATACACAACGCGGTTACTTAGATGTTCTACACGAAAAATTTACCCAGGAGTTTCCATCTGTAGGTGCGTCAAAACAACGGATTGGAGATCAGCGTAGGGCTATAGTAAATAATAAGTTATTACCACAAAGTACACTAGACGAAATTAAACAGCAAGTGAGAGACTATCTTCAAATAACACCGACCCAAAATTTTAATACAAACTCAGGCGAAAGAATGAGATGGACAAATGAAATGAACGAAACAGTACTTCGAAGTTATTTTGAAATAACTGAAATGGAAACTAACATGACCGCTTACAGGCAAAGACTACACAGCCAGTTTATTGAAAAATATCCACACCTCACACATATATCTGAACAAAGAGTGTCTGATCAGAGAAGACTAATAGTTAAAAATAAATATATAAAGGCAGAGAGAGTCCAAGAAATAAGGAAGGAAGTAGAAAATCATCTAGGAAGAACGCAACCAAATATACCAACAAATATTATAACCACAGCGCAACAACACTTAATAGATACATCACAACATAATGTACAAAGCACCACAATAGAAACACCACACATTACACAAAACAGCATAAACAACACTCCGAAATCACCACATACAATAAGCGATGAAGGAGAGCAGTATGAACAAAATACAATACCCAATCAAACCAGTGATCCAGATGATAACACACTTGAAAAGAAATTTAATGAGATACTTAGTCGATTTATTGGCACAGATCCAACAACTAGACCCCGTATACCCAAACAAAGGACTTCTCGCAAATTTGCTTTACTTGTAGAGTCATTGAATAAGAACGTACTGCCAAAACATTTATCTGTAGATTCCGATTTTGTTACTCTACAGACAGTTATTTATTCCGCTGCATATACAGCAGCAGTATGCAATGGATGTAAAATAAACACTAATGATGAACAAGATAATGCAACACATAAAAACCAGAATAAACCGAAATGGCAAAGAAGACTTGAACATAAGATAGATGAGTTAAGGTCTCAGATTGGACGACTGTCACAATATATGAACGGTAATAGAAGTCACAAAGTAGTTAGTACAGTCGAACACATAAAGATAAAACATAATATTCATGCAACCTATGAAAACCCTAACACCGAAATGGAACACTTCCTCGACACATTAAAGCAGAAGTTAAACACGACTGCTAGTAGATTAAAAAGATACCTCAAATGTACAACCAGAAAACAACAGAATGCTACGTTTGACAGTAATGAAAAACACTTTTACAGACATCTAAACAGTAATACGACCGATAATAATCATACCGAATCTACTTTTCAAAGTCCTTCTGCTCAAAATCTACAACAGTTCTGGGCCAATATATGGGAAAACCCTGTAGTACACAAAACTAATAGTAACTGGCTCCAGCATATTGATGACACTGTAAATATTCCAGAAATGGAGTTCGAGTTCATACCCGCGGAAACATTTATCGAAGTTATCAAACGTAGTCACAACTGGAAAGCTCCAGGCACTGATAATATACAGAATTACTGGTATAAAAAATTTACTTGCACATATCCATACTTACACAACCATATCAATAACTTCATTCAAGATCCGAACACAATACCAGAATATGTACTTCACGGAGTTACATATATGGTACCCAAAAACACTGATACAATAAATCCAGCCAATTATCGACCAATAACTTGCTTACAAACAGTTTATAAAATATTAACGGCATGCATAAGTGAAGTAATTTACAAACATATATCTGATAACAATATTATAGCAGAAGAGCAGAAAGGCTGCAGAAAGTATAGCCAAGGATGCAAGGAGCAGTTAACTATTGATTCTATAGTAATGAAAGAAGCATTTAGAAAAAAGAAAAGTATCCACACTATGTATGTAGATTACAGAAAAGCGTTTGACTCTGTTCCACATAGCTGGCTATTACACGTGTTAAAGCTCTACAGTATTAATCCAAAAATAATTGCATTCTTAAGCTCATCCATGCATCACTGGCAAACAGTTTTAAAAATAAAACAAAACGGAACCTCAGTATCTACTCAACCGATCCGAATTCAACGCGGTATATTTCAAGGAGACGCCTTAAGCCCTCTTTGGTTTTGCTTAGCTCTTAACCCCCTATCACAACTACTCAAGGAATCAAATGCCGGATACCCATTAAAAAGCAACAATAATAGTTTTACACTAACTCACTTGATGTACATGGATGATATTAAGTTATATGCAACTAGCCAAACAGAACTCTTTAAATTAGCCGATTTAACACACGAATTCTCCAAAGACATCCATATGCAGTTCGGTATAGATAAATGCAACGTTCATTCCGTTCATAGAGGTAAGTTAGAGAAGAATGTGTATACACTTGACACCGGAGAGCAAATTGCACCGATGGATGAAAACTCGACATATAAATATTTAGGCTTTCACCAAGCACGGCAGATCCATCAAAAACAGGCTAAAATAGAATTGAAACAAAAATTTAAACGTAGATTAAACCAAATACTCAAAACTCACCTGAATTCCAAAAACACAATAAAGGCAATTAACACGTATGCTATTCCGATCCTAACTTACTCGTTTGGTATTATTACATGGTCACAATCGGACTTAATTGCATTACAACGCACTATCAACACGTCAATGACCAAATTCAGAAAACACCATCCTAAGTCCTGTACTCAAAGACTTACACTGCCACGAAGCGAAGGCGGGAGAGGAATTATCGACATAGTGAATCTGCATAATAAACAAATCACAGCCCTTAGAAAATTCTTCCAATACAAGTGTCAAGACTCCCAGCTCCATGAAACGGTAACAGCAATAGACAAAAAACTTACACCCCTTAATTTGTACGATAACACCACTCAAACAAATGAGACCATTACAGATATTCAACATAAATTACATAAATGGTCCGAAAAAGCTCTCCACGGAAGACATAAAGCCGATCTCAGCCAACCATTCGTCGACAAAGACAAGTCGAACGCGTGGCTGCGGAGAGGCGAGCTCTTCCCGGAGACTGAGGCATTCATGCTCGCTATACAGGACCAGGTCATAGCCACTCGTAACTACCGGAAATACATAACGAAAGAATTACAATCTGATACTTGTCGGTTCTGTAACAGTGCACCAGAAACCATACAGCACATCACTGGTGCTTGTAAGTGTTTTGTCCAATCCGATTACAAGCACCGGCATGATCAGGTCGCTTCTATTATCCATCAACACATTGCATATACGCATCATTTAATTACAGACAAACAGCCATATTATAAATATTCGCCATCAACTATATTAGAAAATAGCCAGGTCAGGATATACTGGGACCGGACAATACTCACAGATAAAACCATCCATTTCAACAGACCCGACATTACACTATTTGACAAAATTAATAAATCAGTATTTCTGATCGATGTTGCTATACCTAATACACACAATCTCCTATCCACCGTATCCGAAAAAATAGCTAAATATCGCGACCTTGCAATAGAGTTGAAAACCCAATGGCATGCACAAAATGTTTACATAGTCCCCATAGTCATATCAAGTACTGGCGTAATACCTTACATACTAAACCGCAGTATAGAAGCACTCCACATGCCCCCATCTATAATATTTGCCCTCCAAAAGGCCACAATATTAAACACCTGCAGAATCACCAGGAAATTCCTGTCATCTGGAGCTACACCCCTACACCCTATTGCGCTTGACTAAGGTCCGCGTAATCAGGAGTATGCCCATGTTAAATGGAGAAAACTAAGTTTTGAAGAATAATAATAATAATAAAGTTTTTATTTCCATGTAACAAGTAGTAAAGAACTTATATCTAACGGCTCTGCACTAAGCATAGTGCTTGTGTCGCAGTAACCTTTACAAATTACCAGATACATTTATTGGTCACGGTTCGGTTTGTGGGAGTTTTCCAATCACAGAAAGAAAAACAAGGAATATAAAAGAGAGGAAAAAAATAAAAATAATGTTATGTAAGTTAGAGGAAAGTTACGGGTGATGAAGTATGCGTGTGTAAGTGTGGATATGTGTGTAAGTGTGTGTGTGTGTGTGTGTGTGTGTGTGTGTGTGTGCGTGCTTGTGTTTTTGTTACGTGTAGGTATGAAATCAACTTAAGAGGCCGTTATTCCCGATGTCCACCAGTGGTGGACAATAAGTGGGGGGTAGCCCTCTGTTGCGGACAGAACGACCTTTTTTATATTCCGTCTCTTATGGAGACAGCTGTGGCAGATCAGACAGAGTGCGCAGAGTGCGCCCACGCTCTAACCAGGTAGACTAGTAATACAATGCAGCCGAAGATGAGAAGCAGACAAGCACTGCAGTAGAGCTGGCGTTGTGAGAGCGGTAAACGTAGCGCCGCCCCAGTGTTCAAGTCTTTGTAATTTGAGCACTTCTTGCACAAGGGGGTGGTATGTTGCGGACAGAACGACCTTTTTATATACGTTTATGATGTAAATAGTTTTGTATTTAGAAGTGCTTTTTTAAGAGTATATTTAGTTAAGTTGCTATGGTTATTGATTATTTGTTTGTTCGTTGAAGTTACAGTCCACCGCGGCCGAGTGCAGTAAAGTGTTTATGGTTTCCCAGTTGTATTTGATTGATTCCACACCCTGACGCCAGCTGCAGCCGCAACACCCTCCACTATTTATCTATACTTATAATAAATCTGTAGAGAGGTCCTACATTAAATATATTTTCAAAATAACTATCAGGGGATGGGATGTATAAGAATCAATGAGTAAAATTTTCGTCTGAAGAAAAAGCTAAAAATAGTCTGAAGTATTGAGCCATTCATTCCACACCCCACAGATTGAAAAAAAAACAAATGTGACATTTCACGCGCCCGCCATTTTCATAACCCCACAGAGCGAAGGCGGGAAATTCATTGCAATTGAAAATCCTTTGATTCGCGCGTTTTCGAGAGCTCGCGACGCAGGATATAAGGTTTATTTCACTTTCCAAACAAATCTTGTTTACCGGATTTATTTGTTTTGTGTCGAAACTGCTTTGTTCGGTCGTTCAATGTTTCGTGTAAGCAATGGGTGTAAGTAATTCTCTTTTATTGCCAAAGTAATGTAGTAGTAAGTCCGCTAGATGATTGGTAATATCGATCGAATATATTTTCCCTAGATAAATATACACATGTCCTACCTACAATCTCATCCCTTGGGTGTTTTAATACACTAAAGGAATACACTGATTGTAATACGTACTAAAGGAATATTTTTGCAAGGTTTCTGGTAGGATTTCAGTGACTGATTTCTTTTTACATTATTCATTATATTGTTTTAGGTACCGGGCAGACTCATGATGAGGATTTATGAGCATTTCTACAACCGTATTAATGTACCTAGATAGACTAATTTACTTTGACTGTCTAGCCAAAATTTAAAAAGAACTTATGTTTCCCACGCTTTTACTTAAGAAAGTTTGTAAAACGGTTAAAACATTAAATTATAAGAATAAAACCTTTATAATCGTTCAAAGACTTTTGGCTGGTCTTAATTATGTTCCCACTTAACTACGAGTATTGTGCATATACTGCAGAACTTAGCCGAAAAACTTCCAAGTTCGAATTTTACACGCCATTTCATAAATAGGTATGAAGTTTTCTTCGCACACAATACGGAATTACGGACCCACTATATTTCATAGCCTTTCAAAAATTGACAAATCCGCGCACTCAACCCCATAACAGATATAATAAGATTTGAGGAAAATGTACCATCAATCGTTTCCAAAAATCATCCTTTGTCGATCCATCATGGCTGACATATTACCTTCCGCGATTCCGCCTATTGGGCGTTGCGTGATTCGATTTACTTTTAAACTTCGGCAGGCTTCGGAATAGTCGAGCAGTCCTACAGCTCTTGAGATAGTGTTGCGATTTGGTAGTGATTTGCATCGGGTGGATTTGATTTTTGATTTGCTATCTGCTTTTTTTAACTAATTAATAAAATAAGTAAGAGATTGCGGTTTGCATGCTATTTCTCACCTGATGTTAAGCAAACTTGTGGCTTAGGATGGAAGAAGCTTACTTAAATATTCAGTTGATAGCCTTAAGGAGCCTTAAGGAGGCCTAAGTTAATCCAGTCAGTGTGTATGTATGTGCGTATGTATTAGTGATATTCTTTACGTTTCAATGGCAAATCGAAATCAAACCCCCTGTGATGTGTGTATGTGTAACTTGTGTGTGTGGCTGTGTGTGTGTGATGAGTATTATGCCGTGGCCACACATGGATTCAACTTTACGTCCAATCACTGTCCTATGCCCAATAAATAAATAAATAACCCAAGACATGCCACGCTGGGCCACACAACGCAACCTAGCCCCAAACTAAGCCAAAGCTTGTACTATGGGTACTAGACAACTGATAAACTTACTTAGATACATTTTTTTGTAAATAAATACATATTATACATAGAAAACACCCAGACCAATACAAACAGACATGTCCATGAACACAAATGTTTGTACTGTGCGGGAATCGAACCCACGACCCTTGGCTCAGAGGGCAGAGGTCACTACCAAATGAGCCACCGCCTACTACACTATGAATACTAACGCGCACAATCTCTTCATTGTGTCAAAGTCCAGATGTCCAAATGTTTTACTGTATAAATGAGTGTTTTTGCTTAAGAAATCTTCGACAATGGCCTAGCAAAACCGTATCTCCCCGTTAGCAGCACTAGCCGGCTATTATCCGAATCAGTGGGTCGTGCTCGCATTCTTATGTAAAACGGCACGCAGCGTGTTGCGTATTCAAAGCGCGCGGCCAATCTCGCGGCGTCGATCCGTCTCTTAACGGTCATCGGAGGCGCCGGAAGGAAACGGAACGCGGTTCGCGGGATTTCTTTTTTTTTTGTGATGTTTGGCAATGCACGGTTTGTGCTTCTGCCACTGACGGGGATTTCTTTTTAAATCTGTTTTATTGTTGTTTCAGGTCACATTTCAGGTTGGCGGTTTTTTGAATTTTTCCTTTTTGGTAGACGTCATTTTGAGCAGAAAAATATAAATATGTGCATTCTTCGGATGAAAGAATGTCCTAAGTAATGTATTTATATTAATTATTTATCTTTATTTGTATATATGTTTTCTATGTAACACCGGCCTACTGAGTTTTGACGTATCTCTCTAAACACTTGACATTGGCGAATTATCCGCGTCAACATATACGCGTGATAGAGTCCATATGCAAAAAAAAAAGAGAAACCGCGAATACGTACCGTTATATAGTAGGAACATACAAGTTCCAAAGACTCACACAGCTAGTTTCGTCGCTACTTTCATAATACGAACGGCCAAACCATGAAACTCTTTGTCGGGCTCCTAGTGCCCCGAGACTTTTAATCGTCCGATATTCATGGCGAAAATAAATTGTTTGTTCTGTGCGGGGATCGAACCAGCGAGCACTGTATCAGAGCCAGAGTTTATTACCACCGAACCAAATTGAACGACAAAGAATACAACAAACATATCATCATCATCATCATCAGCCTGTTGCAGTCCACTGCTGGACATAAGCCTCTCCAGTTGTGCCACTTTGGGCACACGTCTGGAGGATATACACGTAATCACCACGCTGGGCAGTAAATTTGGCGATCGCAGAGCGTAGCTTCTCGCTCCGGTAACACTGCTGCCTGTCATCTGTGGTATTTAGCTACGCCTTCAATTGTGATGGTTATACCGCCACCAGTCGGTTGCTAGCGCCTCGTTTGTTATTCGGCAGGATGCACTACGGGCAGGTGAGGTTGGCTTGGAGCGAAATGAATATAGGCCGCTCCCTTTCATACATCCCATCCCAACAGACATGTTCATACACACAAATGTCTGTACCGTGCAGGAATTGAACCCGCAACACAGTTTCACTGCGGTCACTAACTATTCATTAAGAGCAAAACATTGTCAACACACACTTATTTCGCTCCCTTTGTCCAAGACTCGGGATGTTATGAAGCGAGTTAGCAAGTTATTAACACAATACCGCAAAATAATCACTGGACCTTTGTCCCGACCGCAGTATAGACTAGACACATGTGTAGGTTATAGCCTTCGGTAGTGATGTGACCATATCAGTGTTATAAATAACCCAAGATGAATAATAACCCAAGACATGCCACGCTGGGCCACACATAGTGGTAATTAGATACACCTTCAATAGTGATGGTTATACCGCCACCAGTCGGTTGCCAGAGCCTCGTCTGTTATTCAACAGGATGCACCACGGGTAGGTGAAGATGGCTTGGTTTTCATCCCATGATATTTCGCTCACTTACATCCCATAAAAAATGTGATTGTATACTCGTATGTAGATATTCTTTACTGTGCACTATCATCATCATCATAAACGATCTCTTCCAGTCAACTATGCTGCAATAAAAAAAGGTAATCAACGGATGTTGAACGGATCGCAATGTACGAACACAGGATTGACAAATGAGAGGGATTTATGGGGCAAAAATACGCGATTCGTTCAACGAACGATCGTTTTCATTTTTGGTGGTAGGGGCCCTGGTCTTAAGCAAATGGGACAAGACCAAAGGGACGCTTACAACCCAGCTCTAACCCCACCGTCTCCACAAAGGGTCCAATTCTATGGACTTTCCTTGCTCCATTCGGCGCTTATTGCGAAAGTTGTTATCTTCCGTTATCTGCACCACGTTTGGGTCGCTAGTTACGAGTACATTATTCAAGGATTATTTGTCTTTGATATAACCTTCGATTAATGGACCTCGATGCGTGAATTGGGAATCGAATACCTTTTGTATTGTTTGTATTTGGATTTATCCTCGATTTGGATATATTCTCCAGATGTAAGTACCTAACATCGCTAACATTATTTTTGTAAAGAAAATTATAGGAAAATTCCGAGACAAGAAATAGAAAATCGGACATTTTCATAATCTCATAGGAATTTCTTTTCATAACATAACCCGCCGGACGAAGACTGCCAACTATTCTCTAATAAAAATTAATATTTAACAAAGACTGAGAATTTATCGGAAATATCTCGAGGCTGCCCTTAGAGATGCCGCCAGAGGGCGCTTGAGTCCACACAAGTGACCAGAGTGGTTGGACCTCTCTCGTTGTTCTACTAAACCGAGATAAAGGGACCGTTACAGGTGATAAGGAAACTTTTTTTTATACATCGTCATAATAATAAATAATAATCAGCCTTATTCGCTTAACCCTTTACCTGTTCACATCGTCCAGACACAATTATCTTGCCTATTTTACGCTCAATCTCTGTTCACATCCTCAAGACTGCAGTTTGAATTGTTATATTTTATATCAAATGTGATACATATACATATACGTACAGGATAACCTCAGAATTGGCTTAACCGGTTTATATTATAGCTTTCTTTTTAAAATACTACCTAATGAGTTTTCGTACATTAATTAAGAATGTCTATAAAAGGGGTCCTAAAATAAATTGAGATTGTGTATCGTCTATCGACTTGAAACCTGCGTAAGTATAGGAAGAGTGGTCTCCGTGGATTCAAACAAACCTTTTTAACTCGAAATATTCATAAAATAAAATAAAATAATTTATTTCTGCAATTAGATTTACAAGTAAATTCTTTTGCACGTCTAACTTTCTTTTCCCTACTAGCACTTCGACTTGATATCCGAGGTATAATACCTACGTATATTGTTAAATATAATATTGTAGTTACTTATGTTCACTCAACATTGACATAAATAGAGTTAATGCTAAAAACACACGCTTCAGCTGCAATTGAAAAAAAAATGAGAGATACGACTTTTAGTGAGCGCCCAAAATTAAAAAATCTCCTTTTAACTTAGTTCACATTACTGTGGGCGAATGACCCGTGGGGGGTCAAGTTACAATGGCGGCCTCGGACGACAAAAGACGCGGGAAAACAATGGCCGACTACAAACTGAAGAACTGCTAGTTCTTTTTTTAAAGTTTCTTTTTTTTTCAGAGTCGTTTACGGGTTAGGATGTGATTGCATTTTTATCGTTTATTTTTAAACGCGCCAAGGGGTTTCTTTAGTTATTCTTTTAGGTTTCTTTTTTAAACATTTTACTTTTATTTCTCCAGTAATGCTCGATGAATTTGACTGGCTCGGTGGCTCAATTGGAAAGCGAAAGAGAAGCCCAAGTAGCTGTGACCACGGGCAAGTAACTGGTGAGTTACCTGTCAGTTGCCACCGCCATGCCGGCCCAACCCTAACCCCCCACGAGCTCCGGAAACTTATTCTTAATCTATCTTATCTTATTCTATACTAATAGGGTGGAGGTCCTTCCCCGGACGGGCGGCTCAATTCGAGCGAAGATTCGCTATGCGCTACCTCTCTCAATAGTCCGATATTCAAGGCGAGAGTAAATTGTTTGTTCTGTGCGGGGATATAACCGGCGACCACTGTATCAGAGGCAGCATTTATAACCACCTTACCAAACTGATCGACAAAGAATACGACAGACATGTAATGTACCTAATCATCATTATCAACCTAGCTATTGCAGTCCATTCTGTCCACACTTATTCTTATTCTATCTTACCTATATTATTTTATAGGGTGGAGGTGCTTCCCCGGACGATTCGCTAAAGATTCGCTATGCCCTACCTCTCTTGGATCTGCAGTTAATATGCCCATGGCATATGTTATTGTTGTTAACAAATGATACCAATAAGAACTTATTCACAGGGAAAACCCTCAGCTTTCGACCACATTTATCATTATTATTATTTATTTTCGCCATAATGCGCACACCCAGTAAGGTGTAACCCGATTATTTCGAGAATGGGCAACACTTCATACTGCTGTGTAAACATACGGGACAATATTCGGTACGTGGCCGCGATATAAATAAACTAGCTTTTGCCCGCGGCTTCGCTAGCGTTAAATTCGGAGTGAATGCGCCATACAAACTTCCACCTTCCATTTTAGGGAAGTGGGGGGTTAGAAAGGGGCAAAAAGTATACCTGAGCCTATGTTACTCTCCATCCCTTCAATTATCTCCACTTAAAAAATCACATCCATTCGTCGCTCCTACTTGCCGTGAAAGAAAGACAAACATACAGACACACTTTCCCATTTATAATAATAAATAATATTAATAGTATAATAGTATGGATAACCCAAGACATGCCACCCTGGTCCACGCAGCGCCATCTAGCCCCCAACTAAGCCGAAGCTTGTACTATGGGTAGTACCTACTAGACAACTGATAAAATTCACTTAAATATATATTTTTTAAAATAAATACACATTAAATATAGAAAACACTCAGACAAACAGACATGTACTCTCACATAAATGTTTTTGCTGTGCCGGAATCGAACCCACGGCCCTTGTTTCAAAAGGCAGAGGTCACTACCAAATGAGCTATAACCAGTCGATATTATGTAGATAACGTACTTCATGGCATTTTTTTGTATCCTACTAACCTACTTCCTACTAAGTATTATTATAACTACCAAAGTTCGTATGGATGGATGTCGGGGGGGCAGCGCCCGGCAGGACCCCGGCGTCAACAAATTGCAGTCCACTGCTGGAATACTTATAATAACCGGCATATCTCTACCATCTGAGAACTCAAATTCTTTGTAGGGTACCAGTGTAAACTGACAAGACATTTTTCTATGAGCTCACGGCCTCTTAGGTGGGGCCCTCTTACGGTGGGGGCCCATGGCATTTTGCCAGCTTGCCACTCTATAGGTACACATTGAATAAAAAGACAACAGAAATAAGTACATAGTTAAGCACTGTCTTCGCATTCATCTACATCAACATCAGACGGCGACGTGTTGCTTTCCTCCCCGTATGCCCCCAGAGGGAGGTAATGCGGCTCCGGGACCCTCGTTAGCCCTCCGAACGCTCGGCTGATCGCGATCCAATCGACAGAGTGTCTCGCCATGATTTTATTGGGAAACGTCTTGTTTTGTTAAGTCCGACCGAAATAATGCTGGAAAATATTTTTGTAGTAGGTATACCGTATCTTATGAGGAAGTTTGTTATATTTTCCTTTTTGTGGAATCACGTCGGGAGAATGTATGGGAGAAACATATTCTGAGCCAGTTTCATCTAAAGGTCAACCAACTGATATAACATTCTTGTTATGAACATTTGTACTTAGGTAGGCAATGTTTACGACTAGAGGCGTCTGCCATAATCCCCAGATCCAAGCCAGAACCTTTGCATCATCTATGTTTTAGCGGAATACACCATACAATAAACAACCGACTGGTGGTATAACCATCACAATTGAAGGCGTATCCAAAAACCACAGACCGGTGATGGGCAGCAGCGTCACTGGAGCGAGAAGCTACGCCCTGGATAAGCGCCGCCTGTCCAGCGTGGCGATTATGGGTATACTCCACTTGTTGCCCAAGTGATGAACAACTGGAGAGGCCTATGTCCAGCAGACTGCGATAGGCTGATTATGAACAATACATTATTGTTACTTACTCTCCTGACCGAACTTCACCCACAGCGCCCAATCTCCATGGAGACTAGCCAAGTACAAAGGAGATAAGTATTCAAATGCACATGTGTGTACTCAAACATAGGAACACTCTCTTTACTCTCATAATCCAATTGGACAATTCCGACCTGACCGGAGAGAGATCAGGCAAAGGCACGTCAATCCATACGTTACATTAAGTCTTCAACATAGTTACTTATCATCAGCAGCAACCTCTTGCAGTTCAGTCCTGGACATATGCCTCTTCAATTGTTCACCATTGAAGAGGCATTCTCGCATCCAGCACTTGATCTGGCCCAAGGACGTCGTACACAACAGTTTCGACATACTAAAACCGTATAATTATGAACATTTTATTAGCAAGGATCACATGTAGGCATAATCCCTCATGACCTTTTGTTAAACAACTCAAACCAACGACCCCATTCATTAAACCTCTGCGCCCGGCGCCATAACCTTAAAACAACAATGATCTGTGGCGCAAAATGGCGGCATCTAGTTACACAAAATGGCGGGTGAACGAGCAATTTTCTCGCACGACCCTGATTTCACAGTCGTTAATTTCGTGTGTTCACTGTAATTTTCCGGGTTTAACCTTTGTAGGATGGTCGGGAATGTTTATTGCTTGTATGTCAGTGTTTAGGAAGGATTAGATAGATATCAAAGACAGATATCTTCTGTGGTCTATCTCTTTACCTAAATGCTAGATTTTAGTATATGCGCTAAGTATATTTCGCTATCTCAGGCTTCCCCCGTCCATGCAGTGTCAGAAGTTCTAAGGTAATCAGCCCAACGAATTGCAGGGCGACCTACACCACGTCTACCTAAGAGCTAATTTACTGAAAATAATACATACATAAGTACATAGCTTAAAAAAACGAAAGTTACGCGTAGCGATCTCTAAAGGTATTGAGTTTCATTTTGTGGCGATACAAAGTTTACTCGGGTTTACATATATTTCTTTGGTCCGACCGTTTCAAAGATTAAGGCTTCATTTCCTCCTACGCTGGCGGCTGTCACGGACGGGCGGCTCAATTCGAACGAAGATTCTCTATACCCTACCTCTCTCAACCTAGATGACGATCACAGATTACTTCACGAAACTAACAATATTCAACAACCTTGCACGATAAGGATGAAGCTCGTGTTATACAGGATGTGCGCGTTGGCTGCCGTCCATCCCCTCTCAGCGGCACGCGGCGCTTGATTGATAAGCGCTAACGTTTGCACATCCTGTATATACGTAGGTTCGTTTGATTGATGTTATTACACGTTACTATCTCAATAATGAACGGCAATTCCAACCCACTCCTTTAATCCGTGCAGTGTCGGTTAAAAAATACAAATCACCGCTCCGCATCTTCCTGTAGGTGCCATTTAAGGGACTTCTTCAAATTGAGACTCCCCGTGTCCCTATAAACGAGGCCTACGCCTCGTCTAGAGGGACACAGGGCGTTAAGAAGTCCCTTAGACCATACCTACTTCCAGGAAGAGATTGAAAGAAAGAGAGGAGAAAAAGTCGGATAAGGGGTAGCTCTTATTCGATCTTTTTTGTCATCATCATCATCATAATGGCTTCCCTACGCCTAATGGAAAGCGTAAAAGATCCCAAGTCGCTGTGACAACGGGCAAGTAACTGGTCAGTTACGTGTCAGTTGCCACCGCCAAGCCGACCCAACCCTAACCCCCTCGAGCTCCGGAAACCATACTCACCGGTAGGAACACGACCCAGAGGTTATTTGGCTGCGGTATTCTTTAGGGAGGTCCTTCTCCAGACGGGCAGCTCAATTCGAGATTCGCTATGCCCTACCTCTCTAGAACTTCTTCTTTCTTTCTTTCAATCTCTTTTCTCTTTTATTCTCTAAATAACTTATGTATAATTTTGGCAAGATATACCTAAATGTATCTTGCCAAAATTTGAAGGAGCGGAGTCTCCTAACACAGGTGTAACACTTAAAAGGAGATTCCAGCCATTGTTAATGAATTATCATAAAGATACTCAATAAAGATTTTTAATTTTCATCTCTTCCTGTCTGTGGGTATTGTCTAAGGGACTTCTTGACGCCCCGTGTCCCTCTAGAGGCCTACCCCTTATCCGATACCCTGAAATGTATCTTCGCTGTCTAGACCTAAAAGGCCAAAGCAAACAAAGGCTAGACATGCCACGAGGCAATATAGCCTGGCGTCCAATATCCTCCAACGTGTTTGTCCTCGCTTGTCCGTGCTCACCAACCAACACTATCCGTTATTGTTTATTTGCTTTAAATATACGGCGGGATGGCGTGAAGGTAATATGTTTTGTTTTAGAGAAAATACTGTGGTGTAGGAGCTTTCATATCTTTTTATTTAGGTACACCAGCAATAGGATATAAAGCAAAGCAAGTATACTTAGGTACATGTACTATTTTAACAAAAGACAATATATTCCAGTCATTTATCAAATGTTGTTTTACCACAGTTAATAAATTGTTATGGTTTTACGTAGTTTTTAATGCTCTTATTTCGACCACTACCTACTTACTTATAATAAATAAATCAAATCAGCTTGGTGGGACCACGAGTCTAAGTAAAACGTTAGCTGGAGTCGAACTTTTCTTTTTAAATTGCTAGTGAGATCTGGATCCATAAGATAGGATAGCGTAGAACTAATGAGTCCGGTAGAAGAGACATTTTAGAGTTAGTAGGTAGGTATTCCACATTTCTCAATGCAAACTTTTACGAATTCAACATTTTGATATAGTCGAGCCAGAAGGAGGATTTAATAATACATATAATACAAACTTACCTGATTTTTGCATGGACGTAGAAAGTAAACTTCTACGTCCATGGATTTTTGAGACTCCGACACATATTTCACTTTAGTAGCATAAAGCAAAAGTTTAGAGATTGCCTCATTGATGAGTTTTCCGAGATCGTGGCGCTTGCAACAGTGCAGAAATATCGGGGCCAAAAAAATCAGGTAGGTATACGATTCTGTGACCATGCCTTAAACAATTATTGTAACTTATCTTTATATGTTTATATCTGTCACCGGAAAATAGCAAGAATCGTAAGTTGATCAATTTCCTAGGTAGTTGATCAACTTTCGGAATATAACAAACGGTAGTTGAAATGTATTATTTAACGCAATGGATTTCAGTTAGTTGATCAATTTACGGTAGCCTGACAGTCACTTAATAAGTCACGATTTTGACACAAGTAAAATCGTCCTCAAATGGGCCAATCGTTGCTCAATGTACTATTTAACGGTGCACTATTACCCGTAACTTAATACACTGTTCCCTGATTGGTTGCCGGGATAACGCCACGTGAGCCATTGAACCAATCAACGTTTACCTCACCTTCGTCGGATGATTTTACGGCAAGACATCGTAAAATGATCAATTTACTAAAATACATACGTTAAATAATACATTTCAACTGCCGTTTATTATTTTCCGGAAGTTAATCAACTACCTAGGAAATTGATCAACTTACGATTCATCGAGAAGCCATTGTATAAGACAGCGCCATCGGAGATTTAAGTGCATTATTAATGACCGTTTGAAGAGGGGAGGTGAACATTCGTCAACTCCCGGAAGTCGAACCTATACCTACGTAAGTAAGTATTTAGCTACAATCTCGATCAGACGGGGATTTTTCCTTAGAAAAGAGTGAGAAAGGTAGACGGTTTCGTATAAATACCTAAATCGCAATAGATTCAATTGGGATGATGACTAAAAAATAATTTAATGTCCATCAGATAGATTAATGAAAAATATTGGATACGTATTTTTTATTTTGCCTCTTGTTCAAAAACTTACGAAGATACATTGATTTTAAATGTCACATGACGTCACGTTAGAGTACAAAATATACTCTAACGTGACGTAGTTAGCCCCCACTCCGTAACTTTAATGCGCTATATCTAAGTATTTTCTTGTTATTTCGACAAAACAAAAAATACGGGTCTTATATTTTTTTATTATCTAAGAGACGGACTAATTATTTTCTTCATTTTCATACCTTGTCATCATCCGTATTCTAGATGACCAATCTAGATCCCATTGCCGCATGACGCCAAAAGAAACCTTGTAGGTAAGTCTATTTTATAAAGCCCACCTATTTCCTTAATTTCGGAAACTTAAAAAGAACGTCATTTAATTGACATTAGTTGTACCAGGGAGGGATGCAAGGGAGCGACCTATCACCTTTTCGCTCCAAGCCATCCTCACCTGCCCGTGGTGTATCCTGCCGAACAACAAACGAGGCTCTGGCGAACCGACTGGTGGCGGTAAAACCATCACGATAGAAGGCGTAGCTAAATACCACAGGCCGATGACGGGCAGCAGCGTCACCGGAGCAAGAAGCTACGCCCTGCGATCGCCAACCCGCCTGCCCAGCGTGGCGATTATGGGTATATCCTCCAGAAGTTTGCCCTAGGTGGCGAACAACTGGAGAGGCCTATGTCCAGCAGTGGACTGCAATAGGCTGATGATGATGATGAGTTGTACCAGACCAAATTCTTTCAAGGTTTCCGAATATCGAATTTTGAATGAACGAGCGAGATACTTTCCGAATCCGAACAGAAATAGGCTTCGAAAATAGCCCCGCTGAGGCAGTTAGCGGATTGGGAATAGCCCTGCAGCGTGGGAGTGACTTAAAGACTGTATAAATAGGCAAAACGGCTAAATAACGAGCAATTCTTGCAATCGATTCGGTTCTGTAATCCCCGGAGACGTTATCGGCGGGCTAATTCCTGGGTGATTTATATCTTACGGCGCTGATCGCCGGGATTAGGGGTTTACGGGGCGCGGTAATGGACGTGGGGGGGAGGCTTTGTTCGCTGTTCATTAGTACAATTATTGTTAGTGCAAGAACAAGCCCACTGAAAATGGAGGTAACTACTTGGGTGGATATCGTCGAGAGTAGCTTTTTTAATCGTAAGCCCCTCTGTGTAGGCGCAAACCGGCTAAAAATGGAAATATCTTGTTAAGACTCCTGTGATATTAAGGTTTTGACGCTTGATTATGACGCTTAACGAATGCAAATTGAAACTTATGCTTTTCTAATAAAAACTGCCTAAAATTCAGTTTTTATTAACTAGAAAAGAATAAGTTTTTTTCTGAAAGAATCGGTGGACAAAATTGATCTATTGTTTATAGGTAGGTAAGTACTTCTGGGTTCCCTTCTCCTTGTTCAGATCAAATTAGCGGGATTTTATCGAGAGCGTCATAAAAACAGCTTCTCGGAAGCAAAGCAAACTCGGAATCCTGAACAGAGTGAGACGGTTTTTTACTGAGGTGCAGCTCTGTGCTCATCTTAGTCTTAGTGTTCTCTACCGGCTCTTCAATAATGCTCCGAAGAGGTATTCCAACCAATCCCATCATCTCTTTTCCTCTCCCTGACACCACGTGCTGGACAGCGTTGTCATCCGCATACTTACCATTCAGACGATCGCGGCGTACACCAAGCTTAGTTTCTTGTTTCTGTCCCGTGCCATTAAGTCATAGAATGCCCTTTCAACTCACGAGTTTGCTTCCTTTTACAATCCTGGATTCTTTAGGCGGGGCCTGAAACGGCATTTTGTGGGCCTTCAGAGTCAAACCGGTATCATACTGAGGTCTTCTCGTGTAAAACCTGCTGAGAGATAGATGGGAAAGTAAGGCTCCTTCCGCTAGAAGGGGAGAGCTCCTCAAAAACTCCGGTAATATTATCAAGAATCATGAATTAGGTATCATGATTCATGGTCATCATCGTTGCATTCGTTTAAAAAAAATCAGTCGAATTGAGAACCTCCCTTTTTAAAAGTCGGTATCGTTCTACTACCGCTGGAGGTACAGTGACACATACAATTTTGGAGGAGGATATTTTGCTAATCGCATCATCACTTCTTACTTAATCAAATTCATGAACAAATTAAATCATGCTTTTAATAAACTTGTAAACTTATCATTATTGTCGATTTCATAAACGCTGACTACTTGAAATGGAACGCAGATCAGTAGTGGTTCAGAAATTAATCTAATCCATAGGGACGCTTGGTTGTCAAAGTTCTGAAAAAAGTTAATAAACAAACCTCAATTTAACGGAAATCTCTCCTAAACTTATATTTTTTGTGAAAAACACATGTATTTAAAGTTTCATATGTACCTACTTTGTAAGATTTATTTAAAACAATCTCCGCAACACAACTTTCAACTGCGACAACACGAAATGTCAATTTTTGCTACTACCGCACCCAGTTTCTGAACGAAATTTGCAAACGTCAAACTCGAGTAGTTTTTGCGTGTGCATGATTTCGGAGTTTATTTTAATAAAATTTGCACAATTCCTCAGTTTAACATAGTGTTCTGTGTCCACAAGTGATGGCTGGGAAGCTAAATAAATTCGAAACGCCCAGTTCCGCTAGCTCAGATAGGTAATGCGTGTGTCTGTAACCTATCGAATTGTTTGTTTGCCCAGCTGGCTCGTGTCAATATAAATTACGGGGCATAAGTTAAATTTTTCAGTGTTGGCTTAGTCATCGCCGGGTCCATGGGATGTTCACGCGTGCGGTGCTTTAGTGCTACAAGAGTTTGTGTCCAAAGCTAGTTGTAAAATAACCTAACACGTTCGCATTGTGATTTATTTTTAGACATTTATTTAGTACATTGGCAAGCTTGAATGGTGTGAGCCAAGCACGTGTTCGACGGGCGTGTTGTCAAACACGCTGAATCGCATGAGAGATCGCGTTTGCGGCAACCATGGACCCCGGGTCCCTAGTCATCGTGAACCCGTAAGATATTCCAAAGAAAACCCTCCTAGAATGTGTTGTGGCTAGCTGGTGCTTCGTTTACGCTTCTGTTTGTTTGTTTTGTTGCATAAATCTAGCAACAGTTAAGTGGTACTGCTTCTACCAAAATGTAAACAATTTTTTTTTAATATACTATACACAACCTAAAGCAAAGGCATAACTAAAAAGCCTCATGAGTCAATCTTATTGACTTGAAAATGAGATCTAATTTACATTGCAAATTAATTAAAAACATAACATTTTCATTATCCCTAAATGTATAATCAAGTCAATGTATGTTTGATCAGTAAAAACATTGTTTACATGAAAATTTATAGAAGCAGATACCACAATAACAATATTTTTTTGTTCACACAATAATAGAAATTTGCACAGTGCAATAACATTAAATGTAAACAGTGGCTGTGACCTTCAGAAATAAAGGAATCTAGTCGAATCTGATAGTTGGTTAATTTGCATGATAATAAACACTTATCTATTTTGCCAGACATTGACTGGCAACTGACAAGTCATTGCAAAATGTGGAATATATTTGTTTATGTTGATAATACACTCAGAGGCAAAATTAACCGGCCGCTTATGCTTTGTTATAATTTCAAAAATTAATTGTTATCTTTAGCGATAATAATTATCATTTCAAGACATGAAAGAGACTAAACATCATTTGGTCTTACTCGGGGGGTCGCTGGTTGAAAGTAAAAGTCCAGTTAGATAGTACTTCATTACAAAACATTTACTGTAGTGAGAAAGATGTACTAAATGGTTTTCTATGACACAGGGAGTGTCCAGAATATTTCAACCTGTAAAGGGGTAGCAAAATTACTAAGATTGAAAAACAATGGTTTACATTGACATTCAAAATCATGG
This sequence comes from Conogethes punctiferalis, assembly GCA_031163375.1. NCBI lineage: Eukaryota > Metazoa > Arthropoda > Insecta > Lepidoptera > Crambidae > Conogethes > Conogethes punctiferalis. Next base: position 16,150,230 of record CM062089.1, on the reverse strand, counting down.
AGTATTTATAGTTAAAAAAGTGTTTGTCACGGTAAAGAAGTGGCCGGTTAGTTGTGTGTCTAGAATTTTATATTTCAGGTTTTGGCTAACATTCTCAACATGTGTTTTCTATTTGAATGGGTACATGGTGTCATTATGAAAATCAGAGTTGATGGCACGACAGTGTCATGCTCATCTTGTTAACATCTCACACACAAAACATTTGCTAAAACTTAAAACTGATTGCAGAACACTGAAAGAAGGAAAAATTGTGTGAATTTTAAAAGGTCTGATTAAAGGTGATCTCAGACCAATTCATCATCAACCAAATTGACTGGCTTGATGGCTCATTTGGTAGTGACCTCTGCCCTCTGAGCCAAGGGTTGTGGGTTCGATTCCCGCACAATACACCCTGCCTGCCTGTGTGGCGATTATGGGTATATGTCCAACAACTGGAGAGGCCTATGTCTAGCAGTGGACTGCAATAGGCTGTTGATATAAATATCCTTTTAAGTTTTTGGAGTAATTTGACCAGATAATGATGACCATGTGTACTACTGAATAAAAGTTGCATCCTAGTCCTGTCTTATTATAAGTCTAGATTGTTGCATTACATTACAATACCTAAAAGCTTAAAATGTGCTAATGAAAAACCTTGTTTTGAGATCAGGAAATTGTAGTTCTTTTGTTTACTATCTTTTTAAATCTGATACCACATAACATAATTACTTATCTAAAAGGATTAAACTTGTTTTACACCTATCTATATCTTAATATTATATTATTATTATTATTATATCTTATCTTGTTTTATAGTAAACTCAATAAATTATTTATTATAAGTAAGTCGCAGATTCTTTGGTCTGTGAATATCATTGTTGAGGGTACTCTTGTGTCGAAGACTGACACTTACTGGAGACAATATAACTAATGGTTGTAGTCACAAAGTTACTTGTGTCGCGTAAACGCACATGTACCCAAAAGCCTTTAGAATTTTGGACACCGTGCCTTGGTGTGTCGCATAGTAACGTTTGTGAATACAGCCAAAACTATTTAACTTTTGAAGGTTGGCCCTGAAGATCCTTAAATCTTTTGAATGGCAGTCTCTTATATGTGATTATAACAATACATTTCCTATTGTGTCTCATTTATTAGTGGTCACAGAGTAGGCTTTTATGGCTAAAATTGTAATTAGTCCGTCATTTAGCTTATTCAAAAATAAAAGACACATATTTTTTTATTTGTAAAGTAGACTATAAATTACAAAGTTATAGCCCGTTAAAATTACGCGTGACGTCACTCGGTGAGGCATTTTTACGGGAGCGAGTGACGTCAAAGACTCCCACTCCTAACTTTTGATCCCTTGTATCTTTGCTATTGTTTATTTGAATCTTCTTCTTATCGTGTCGATGGCAATAACAACCGGTCAGATTTTCCGAGACCAAAACTCTGCTACACGGACAGCATTACCATTAGCGAGTAATAGGTCTTTCCGTGAGCACCGATCCGGACAAGCTGGGCAGTCCAGAAGATGAGCCATGGTCTGTGGGGCCACACCGCACTCGCACCGATTCTCATTCTCATCTATATACCCCCACTTACATAAGGAGTCCTTACAGCGGCCAACCTGAACCCGAAGTCTGTTCAAAGATTTCCAGGTTGACCACGTCAAGCTTTTCCCCGGAGGAAGCTCTTCAGCAGGAGTATATAGAGAGGAAGGAAATTGAGTGTTCCATTCAGATAACCTGTTCCGCGATGGATCACCGGAATTGGCACTCGTACACCCGAGGAAACTACGCCGACTTTTGAGCCTCTGTGGAGCGATCGAGTAATCATGCAATGGGTGGCGGGGGTCACGTTCTGCTTTAGCTCTCTCGACAGAGCTTGCCACATCCCTACGAACCCTTGGTGGCGCGATACCGGCTAAGGAGTACAATGAACTTACCGGAGTCGGTTTCAGACAACCCGTAATGATCCGGCAAGTTTCATTTAGTACCGTGTCCACCTTCTTTGCATGAGCAGAACGGCTCCACACGGGACAAGCGTATTCCCCAGCAGAGTAACAAAGTGCCAGCCCAGACGTCCTAAGAACATGAGGAGAAGCTCCCCAGTTTGTGGACGTTAGACGATGAAGAAGGTTGTTACGAGAAGCCACTTTTTTCTTGACATTGTCGCAGTTCGTTTTGAATGTCAGAGTTCTGTCCAAAGTGACTCCTAGATACTTCGGTTGGGGACTATGGGCGACCGGGACTCCCTCCCAATTGATGTTAAGTGTCCGGTTGGCTTCTCTGCTGCGTAGGTGAAAGAGACAGGTCTGTGTTTTCGACGGGTTTGGTTTCAGGCTGTTTGCAGCATAGTAAACGCTTAGCTCTTCCAGCGCCGAGTTCAGGTGCTCTTCAACTCCATCAAAAGATTTTGATTGAGAGGCCAGCGCTAGGTCGTCAGCGTAAATGAAGCTGGTGGTATTTGGGGGGGAAGGCTGGTCATTGGTGTAGATGTTAAATAGTATAGGCGCAAGTACACTTCCCTGGGGTAGGCCATTTTTTTGGTCTCGCCATCTACTCCTGTCTGCTTGGAGGTGAACCTGAAAGCGGCGGTTGTGTAGTAGTTCACTAAGAACTTTAATAAAGTTCTGGTCTTCTGTCATTTCCTCCACTTTTCGGAGAAGTCTCCTGATGTTCACGGTGTCGTACGCCGCAGAAAGATCAACAAATACCACTCCAGTGATCTTTTTAGCCTCGAAACCATCCTCTATATGCTGAGTGAGTCTTAGGACCTGGCTACAGCAGGATTTTCCAGGTCTGAAGCCCGCCTGATCAGGTATTAATTTTGGATCCACTAGATGGGTAAGCCGCCCCAAGAGCAGACGCTCGAACAGTTTATGTGTGTGGCAAAGAAGGGAGATCGGTCTAAAGCTTTTCGGATCATTTTCTGGCTTACCGGGTTTTAACAACGCGATCACTTTGGACTTCCTCCAGGCACGGGGAATTTTAGCTGTCTCCAAGCAGTGATTAAACAACAGATGCAACCAGGACACAGCTATTGGGCCAAAGTTTTGGATTTGCTCCACTGATATGTTATCAACCCCTGAGGCCTTACCGATCTTCAAAGCCTTTATGGTTTTAACTACATCTGACAACTCAAAAGGCTGACTAATCTTAGAGTTACTTGTGAAAGTAAAGTCATTGGTTTTGAGCTGCCTTAATCGTTTGGATGGTTTGCCATTAGTCAATAACTGATGAGCTATCTGGTTAGCTGTGACTAGGGAAGGGGGAGTTGCTTGTGGAGGTTCACTAGTAAGTTTCCTAATAGTGGACCATGCCTTTTTACTATTGTGTGTTAAATTTACACCTGTAACTGTGGCTATCCATTTCTGGCGTCGCCCTTCACCAATTTGCTGCAGTAACTTATGCCCTATCGATATAGTATCTTCTGAGAATGGATCTCGATCAAATAGGGTTTTATATCTTCTGAACAGCTCCACGGAATCCTTTGACATTCCTGGAATATAGGAGGTTCTACATCCTCTAGGAATATGTTTACGGGCCGCAGCAGTGACTATGTCCACGAAGTGCTCGTAGTTTTCTGGTAATGGCAACAGGTCGCTGACGCTCTTATCAATTGATTCAGAAAACTGTTCCCAGTTAGCCTTCGCATAGTTGAAGCGACGTTTAAATGGCACTCTGTTTGGGCATACCGCCGCTCGTATCGTGCACAGTATTGGACGATGTTGAGTTCTTGGAATGGGAGGCAGTACTGTTTTTACAGCTTGTGAATGGATATTGGAGCTGGTAAAAATTAAGTCTGGGTTGAAACCCCGTCTCCAACGCCTACTGTTAAACGACGACGGTTGCTTTGCATTGTGAACTAGAGCAAGGTCAAGCGCCTCCGCCCATTCTTCTACTGCTTGGCCGTCCAGGTCTGTTTCACTATAACCCCACTTTGTGTTATGGCTGTTAAAATCTCCAAGGACTACCCTTGTCGGGTGGGAGCAGAAATTATCAGGCTCTGGAAAACTAAATGGAACTTTAGGTGGTTTATAGACCGACGTAATAGAGCATTTGCCTGTGTCTATGGTGATTGCTTCTATAGAGTCATGAGCAGCTGAGCTACACGAAACAATACTTACTCCCGGAGCTGTGAAAATGGCGCTGCCATGTTTGGGATGTGGAATTTCGGCTACTAGTATAAGGCCAGGGATTTCTGGTCTATTGTGGTTCGAGTTTCGGTGCGTTTCCTGAACGCACAGTATGTCGCATTTGAACTCCTTGCTTAACTCGGAGAGGACTTCAGCTTTGTCATCTGAAAAGCCTTCAATGTTGATGGTCATCACGGTTAAAGCAGAAGGGGCTAGGTGGTTGGGCCCAGGTAAAAGTTGGTGCGGCGCTGGGAAGTGCCGTTGGGGTGGCCCTGATAAGGGCCGTTGGTTAGTGTTTGTTGCCATCGTGGTGAAAGGATCAGCCAGTCTGCGTTACCGACTAAACTGTCCTCGCAGACTGTTGCCCAGGGTGCGCCAGACACAATAAAATTAATGTGTCATACGGGGAGGCTCCTTTCTTGCTCTTGTTTATTTGAATGAAAAAAGCAAAAATATGTGTTTGTGAATGTGTAATTTTTGAATTTAAGCTAAATGACGGAGTAATTACAATTTTTAGCCATAATAGCCTATTAAATTTAATACTACTAATAAAACGCAAAATCCCATAAAGTTTAATAAACATCTATAATTGTAATAATCAAAACCTTATCTCTGCTAAGTGAATATTTAAAATATCCATCAAAAAGTAATCAAGAGATGATTGTGTTAATTAAAATGAAAACATTTTTATCTAAATGAGTCTTTTACAGACATAGAAGCTACTCAACATAAATCATGTCTGTAGTGTAACTACAAAGTACCTATGTTCAGAAAATTAAGCCCAATTTATATAAGTATGGATCTCCCAAATGTTTCATGTAGGATTTTGTTACAATGTAAGAATTTTGCAACAAGTTAATTCCTAAACCTTGCTTTTCTAACAATAGCATGTATTGTTATTATTGTTCAAACTATTTCCATCAGTGGATCATTTCCCAAATTCAACGTCTGGTACCGTAGACTGTGTACATCTTGTGTTCTAAATGCCTAGTCAATCAAAATACTATTTCTATAGACCACTGAATTGTTTCATATTCAAAAATGTAATCAAATTAATATTTTGATCACAACTTTTTACTGGAATCAAAGAGTATTCAGATGATAGATAACTCTTTATTGCACATGTATTGTTTAACAATTTAGACAGTCTTATTGCTTATGCAGCCTCTTCCAGACAATGTTTCAGCTCAGGACATCAAGATCTTGCTGTCTTTTCAGGTTTTGTGTGTTTTTTATAAATAATGTCTATTAACAAATAGAGTGAAGTGAGGAAGACATAGAATTATTTAAATAATTTATCATTTTAAAATAACATGCTTTAAATATTGAATAACTTATGGTGTGGACAGCTATAACCAGAGTAGCCTATAAGGAAGTCAATAAATGTGTCTGAAAACTTGTTTGTTGAATGTATGCCAACTTTGACCATATATGACCTCTTAAAGCAGCCTTTCTTAGCCATAAATAAAAATGATCTCATGACATTTGATTCTGGCGTCGGTTCACACAATTCGTATGATGTAACGTTACACAAGTGGGGCTTATTATGAATCAAATTGCAATAATGAATTCACAGCAGTCGCCATTGTGTCTGCATCTGTGTGGTCATACTTAAACTGTAAAAAGAGAATTAATGTAAATATTTTTAAATTGTTTAAATATAGATAAAAACTTCTGTACTGCGGTTACCAACCCACATATGGCAGGACTGATGACTTAGACAAATCGGCTTAAAGATAATAATGATTATGTGTTAATATAGTGCTCAAAATTAGGGGCCATCCATAAATTACGTCACAGGAATTTCATGATTTTGTGAACCCTTCAAAGTCCTTAAAAGCTGGTCACATTTGTGAGACCCCGATTGGCGGCGACAACGCACAACGTAATAGCGTATAGTGTCGTGGTTTGGTGTCAACGAAAAATATGGAAATAGTCATAGCCTATGTTTGGTGTGAAAAATGCCTTAGTACTTTTGCATGTCAAAACTTTACCTACTTTACATCAAGCTTTTTTAGCAAAAAAAACAACGGGATCAACTAGGAAGTACACCATTTCGAAAAAAAAAAGAATCTTTTAAATCGGTTCACAATTCTCGGAGATACGATTGTGGTAACAAACATGCAATAAAAAATAATTCAGTCGAATTGAGAATCTCCTCCTTTTTTTTGGAGTCGGTTAAAAACTTATTGTTTTAATATGCGTTTTTGTATATACAGCGACACGGAACTGGCCTTGGAGCTGATCGACCAGGCGTTCGACGATGACGAGTACGAGAACAGGGCGCCCGCCTCGCCCACCACCGTGCCCAACGTGCGGCCCTACCGCCCGCCCTCCACAGGTCAGTCACGCACAATAACTAAGTAACCAAGTAACCTAGCGCCAAATACAGAAGACTCGTCTGAAGCTCTCCTATCATCACCATCTTCAGAGCGCCCGCGTCGCCCACCACCGTGCCCAACGTGCGGCCCTACCGCCCGCCCGCCACAGGTCAGTCACGCACAATAACTAAGTAACCAAGTAACCAAGCGCCAAATACAGAAGACTCGTCTGAAGCTCTCCTATCATCATCATCTTCAGGGCGTCAGCGTCACCCACCACCGTGCCCAGTGTGCAGCCCTACCGCCCGCCCTCCACAGGTCAGTCACGCAAACATTTTATTTTCGTCATTGATAGCTGACTCGGTAGACTTTGTACCACCCGTTATTCGCCTTTTAAACCTTCCACAATATTTGACTGACTCGATGGCTCATTTGGTAGTGACCTCTGCCTTGTGGGCCAAGGGTCGTGGGTTTGATTCCCGCACGGTACAAACATTTGTGTTCATGAACATGTCTGTATCGGTTTGGGTGTTTACTAAGTATAAATGTATTTAATTACAAAAAAAAGTATTTCAGTTTATCAGTTGTCTAGTACCCATAGTACAAGCTTCGGCTTAGTTTGGGGCTAGATGGCGCTGTGTGGCCCAGCGCGGCATGTCTTGGGTTAAAAAAATCTTAGTCGACTCGTGCCGAAACCCACGGAAAGAAATAGGGCGGTGATCTGAATTATTTTCCGTCACTGAACTGACATTGATAAGTCTGTGACGAGTGGTTGAGGACGACCTTTAGTCCACGCCTACATCACGGCTCGTCACCTCGTTGCCATTTCGAGGGCTACCTACGGCAATATACTCTGTTGGCAACGACCCCGGCTACGTCACTCGTGAATCACGAGAGTAGCAGTTCCCTGGAAATGCTTTGACGTGGCTCGCATATGCAGCTGTTGAGCAGATCTGAATCGGAATCTTTCTTAGAATTGTTTAGTGTAAACATTGATCATTTGGTTCACCTTTAAATTAGTGTTTAAATATGCATTTCTTCGATTCCGAGTTGTTCTTTGGCGGTTTTCTACTGAATTTTAATTCGCTATGGTGTGAATTTCATTCATTTTCAGCCTATTACAGTCCACTGCTGGACATAGGCCTCTCCAGTGGTTCGTCATTTAGGGAAAACATCTGGAGGATATACCCATAATCGCCCCGCTGGGCAGGCGGGTTGGCGATCGCAGGGCGTTGCTTCTCGTTTCCGGTGACGTTGCTGCCCGTCATCGGTCTGTGGTATTTAGCTACGCCTTCAATTGTGATGGTTATACAGTCGGTTGCCAGAGCCTGGTTTGTTATTCAGCAGGATGCACCACGGGCAGGTGATGTTGGCTTGGAGCGAATAACTGGACAGGCCGTATGCCTATGTCCAGCAGTGGACTGCGATAGGCTGGTTATTATGATATAACCGATATTCACGCGTATAGTATAGCGTAGCTAGTATATTATGCATTTGATAGTACAGTTCCTTGCGGTAATCTTGTGACGTCTCGTTAAATAGAAATATTGCCATCAATGCTCACTGTTGCTATCGACCAAATACGCTGCCAAGTGCTTAACGAAACGACCTATTGCATTTAGATTCTCGGAATTCCCTACGAGCTGTTTGCTATTTACTATGTTATTTTATGTGAATTGTCTGTTGGAGCCTTGGTTACGACCTAGACGTTGAGATATTGGGTTCTAAATCCCGCTTACATTATTTTAGATCAGTGTATGGTATATGAAATACCTTTATCTTTACGCAAGGATGTTGCGTCGATGGATGGTTTTACCGTTATATAACATGGCGAGTGTTCGAAAGAATTATTTATTCTTCTAATACCAACTACAATTTTTAACCGACTTAAAAAAATGAAGGTTCACAATTCGACAGAATGTTTTATTTTTTGCTGTATGTATCGGTTGTACCGGTTTGGAATTCCCGGAGATTGTGGTAACATATCTTGCCATATTTGGAAAATTATTTTTTTCTTTGAAAGGACGTACTTTCTAACTAGTCCCATTGTTTGGTGTTTTTTTCCTGAAAAGGCACAATCCATTTTTATCATTTTCAAAAATGTGTATCTCCGTAACATTACATCTTACGAGGATAATTATTTTTCATTTGAATAGCCTATTTGCAAATAACCTGTGGATCGTCACACACTGTTGATAAAATAAGTCATGCACATTCCATATTCCCTCAAACTCCCAGACGATTCATATTTCATCTGTCTTGATAACGCCGTCTCTTGTTACTTTACTGGTCTCCCTTGTACAGTTCTCATGAAAAGTCTACGCTAAATAGCATTAAAAAACAAACTCTACTCCCTTAACATAAGAAACATGTGCTTCTACTTTGCTGTCGACTGTACAAAGACTAATCAAATATTTGCACCGGTATCGTTAATCGTTATATATCTATTTTACGACTGCAATATCTCAAAGCAGTGTCGTATGTTATCAGAAAGTATAGTCCATCACACATAGTTGGTATGAGCGTGTGAGGAAGGAAACGGAACAGGAAAATCATAGTGTGTAGGTGTTGTATTAGTATGAAGTCTGAGGTCATAGTGAATGCGCGAACGCGTTTCAGTTATGCCAATTTTCTTCTTATTTGTTTTAGCCACTTCCCATTATTTGGGGTCGGCTCTCTTCGTTCTGAAGCGCCAGGATGCTCTGCCCTGGGTTGTCGAGACATTTGTTTGGGCACGCTCTAAGTCCTTGGTCACTGTGGACCACCAGGTGGCTAATGGGCGTCCTCTACCTTTCCTCACATCTGGCAAGGCTAGGGCCTGTTTCACGGCATGGTCTTCAGGGCGTCTCATGACATGACCGAACCATCGTAGGCGGCATTCAGTGAGTTTTTCTTGAGCGTTTTAGTTATGCCTATATATTATACTCCTAAAACGCAAGTTACAAAAAATATATAATGTTTACTGCTTAAAATTATGCCCTGACAATCTTCATTTTGGAGGATTTAAAATCCTGGCTGGCGGGTTGTTGATCCTCGGTGTATTTGTACCCACGTAAACGCTGCTACCCGTTTCCTGGTATTCCTTAAGTCGTCTCTTACGACACCCATGGTATGAAATGGAGTGCTAGTTTGATTTCGTTACTGGCCGCAGCTCGAGCCTCTCTTTCGCATTCCAACAAGCTACAGGAGCCTACTATGCTGTAAAAACACCGCTGTAATCTCTATTTTGTCCTCTTGTAATAAAGTTGACCCGCTTCCTCCTATGGAATCGCCTCACCATAGTCGCAGCTTTAAAGCGATAACGATGTTAGTAATACAGGCGCATTGTGTTTGGACGCTATAATAATAAACCCGGCGATACGTCATACCTGTTGTGATACTTATATTCACATTTTTATTGTATAACGTGAGAAATCTTCCGTTGATTAGAAACCAGTTAAACAAGAGTGTAATTTCCTTGTAAAATATAGTTTTTTGTGATCCAGGACAAACTTCTGTGTGTTCAACATTTCTGTTGGTTCTGTGTCTATCTCGTCTAGTGTATCTTTGTGTTGATATAGGAATAAAGTTCTTCTTGCTTCGTGCCCCGAGCGGTGAGTGCGGGGGCGCGATCCACTCATAGGGGCGTAACGGTGTGGTGGGTGCAACCACACCGTTACACGATGTCCGCCTGGGGAGCACTCTATTGCTCCCCGGAAGCCGGGGGTAGGAGTATTTGCCCTCCCCGGACCAGGAGTGCCGGCCGCTTGTCATCTGCAGCTGGCCAGGGCATGCAGGGATGCGGCGATACGCTTCGGCGTTGCCCGTGTCCCTGCAACTTGCTGCCCACTGGCGACACAGGGGGGTTTAGTGGGTATACCCTCCCATTTCGTGAGGTGTGAGTCCCACACACCATGTCACCTTTTCTTTATGTAAATAAGTAGCGTTTGACCTCAACTCGCCTGTTGTTATGCGACTTTAGAGAATACCATGGAGCGCGCTCACCTAACATAAACCGATTCACTCTCGCATTTAAGAGAGGTAGGGCATAGCGAATATTCGCTCGAATTGAGCCGCCCGTCCGGGGAATGACCTCCACCCTATAGAATACCGCAGCCAAATGACCTCTGGGTCGTGTTTCTGCCGGTGAGTAGGGTTTCCGGAGCTCGTGGGGGGTTAGGGTTGGGCCGGCATGACGGTGGCGACTGACAGGTAACTGACCAGTTACTTGCCAGTTGTCACAGCGGTTTGGGCTTCTCTTTCGCTTTCCATCAGGCGTAGGGAAGCCATTATGTCAAGCCACTATAAAAAAAAAATAAAAAAAAAAAAAAATTGCAAATCCAAAGATTATATCTATCGAGGAACACCGACTCAGGCAAAGAGTTCCATAGCTTAGTCGTTCGTACTATGAAGGTAGAGGCAAAGCGCTTTGTGCGAGTTTTTGGAACCTGCACCATTAATCGGCGTCTCCTTGCCATATCCTTGCTCGTGCGAGAGTAATACGAGACTAAAATGAAGGTAACACTGTTACTATGTGTTGCTAAGCAATATTCTACCAATTGTATTATTCCTTAGCGAATGTCTTGGTGTGGTTAGAATTGATCCGTTATGGTCTTTACTTCAAAATTATAATCCTTACACAAGTATTTGTTATAAATCGTGCAGCTTATAGGATGGTATAATGGTTTTTCATAAATTTTACGCTTTGGAAATGTACCTCCGATGAATTTTTCAGGTCGATTACCGTCTCATTTTAGAATTAGATAAGACTAGCTGTGCCAGCGGCGTTGCACGCGTGGATATCGGGTTTCAAAAATAACGGACTTCCATAAAACGGTACCTATATTTTAAAGAAAAGACCTCTAGCACCGCATTCAATTCCATGTAGTAGTTTTTGCGTAATGCCCGTTCAAACATGCAGATAAAAATTTCTCCCGTTTTCCCAACATTTCCCGTCACAGCTCTGCTCCTATTGATCGTAGCGTGATGAAAAGTATACTATAACCTGCCCAGGAGTATGAAGAATAATTGTACCAAGTTTCGTTAAAATCCGTTCAGTAGTTTTTGTTTCTATAACGAACATACAGACAGACAGACAGACAGACAAAAATTTTACTGATTGCATTTTTGGCATCAGTATCGATCACTAATCACCCCCTGATAGTTATTTTGAAAAAATATTTCATGTACAGAATTGACCTCTCTACAGATTTATTATAAGTATAGATAAGATAAGATATTCTTTATTGCACACCAAACAATTGATTTAAAACTATGTATAGTAGACATTATGCTGTACAATATAGGTGGCCTTATCGCTATAAGCGATCTCTTCCAGACAACCTTAGGGTAGAGGATAGTTACAGAGAAGAGGTTAGGTGAGCTATCAACTGAATTAGATTTTCTAAAATCTTAGGTTATAGGTATAAATAAATACAATAATGATAATAACAAAAATATATATGTATATGTAATATAAATAAAAATACACACAAAATATTATAAATGATACTTACATAAATAATATAAGTATAAAAAGTCTATATACATAATTATTAGATTAAATCATATTTAATTGATTTTTTTCCGGTAACCATGCAGTAACATGCTTCAACCTACAAATTTCTCAAGAGCCGGCAATGTACCTGTGCCTCCCCTGGTGTTGCGGTGTCTATGGGCTGAAGTGACTTACCATTAGGTGAACTTCAACCTCCCTGTCATAAAAAACATGCAAAATCAAACATGGTCAAATACCCTATTATTGATTTTCCATCGATCGATCTGGCAACAGCCTAAGTCACTTCTCGGTTGATTCGCTATGTGTATTGTGTACGTACGTATTTTTTTAAAGAGTTTGTTGGCAAAAATTTGGAATATATCTGTACGGTCTAAGTGTACGGTAATTCTATGATTTTAGGCTATTCTAAGACGCAGAAGACAGTAAATTAGCCCGCTATAGAATACGGGTTATGTGTACGTATAGTCGACAAGAACGTTTGAGTGCCCCATTGACTTTGCCCACCTAGTTACATGTAGACCTCCCATAGCGCCGTCATGGGTACCCGACACCGCGTGTTACTGATAACGTACCATTGTTTATACGTCCTGTATTCGGTGCAAGCTTACGAGCGGAATGGTGCTGGTATACTTAGGTATATCTCGGTCATCTATATACCTACCTACAGTCAGCATCGGACCGTTGAAGCGGCGAGCATTGGGAGAAGCCTATGTCCAGCAGTGGACTGATGTGGGCTGATGATAATGATGAGTCAGCATCAGATATGACTGGCTCGATGGCTCATTTGGTAGTGACCTCTGCCTTCTAAGCCAAGGGTCGTGGGTTCGATCCCCACACATTACAAACATTTGAGTGCATGAACGAACATGACTGTTTGTATTGGTCTGGGTGTTTTCTATGTATAATATGTATTTATTTACAAAAAAAATGTGTTTATCAGTTGTCTAGTACCCATAGTACAAACTTCGGCTTACTTTGGGGCTAGATGGCGCTGTGTGGCTCAGCGTGCCATGTACTGGCATGTAAAAAAAATCATCATCAGCCCACATCAGTCCAGTGCTGGACATAGGCCTCTCCTAAGTATAGAATGTACCACGTTAATCATCATAATCAGCCTGCAAACGTCCCGTACAAACGTTTACAAACTGCAAACGTAGCCGCCGGCAAAAGTTACTTTACTTATAACACGAAATATTAATAGAGGTTTAACCTACCGGTTAAACCTCTATTAATACCCATAACCCATAAGGTTCTACCGGAACATACGCAGATAAAGATTCATACAAAAAGTTTTTGGCAAATGTAGTCTAACAAGAGTTTTAAACTGCTAAAATTACCCCGAAATAAACTCCTTCGAAATTAGCTTCGAAATAAACTCTCTCATTACGATTAACCGACTGTTTAATTTAGCAACGACCTGGGTTTCGTACGACAGCAAAAAAAATCAATTTACGAGTATTCCGCCAAGTCACCGAAACGCTAACGAATCGTAACTAATGGTAGACTATTAATTTGTTTACAAAAAAATGTATATCTGCCTACACTTGTTATGTAGTCGGTCCATTCACCTCGAGAGGAGTGAACGTGCTCAAATGGACATTAGAATACTGTAAACAGTTTTCGGTATGTATTCAAGAAATTGTTCCGCATCCATACTATATACTATTATAAATGGGAAAGTGTGTCTGTCTGTATGTTTGTCTTTCTTTCACGGCAAAACGAAGCGACGTATTGACGTGAATTTTTGAGTGGAGATAGTTGAAGGAATGGAGAGTAACATAGGCTACTTTTTGCCCCTTTCCCTAAAATGAGGGGTGGAAGTTTGTATGGAGCATTCACCCCGAATTTAACGCGAGAGAAGCCGCAGGCAAAAGCTAGTAAAAATATAAATGTAGAGTAGATAAATAAATATTGTTTATTGCACACTATACAATGAGGGTTTTCTGAAAAAAAAAATCCGCCAGATGGTACCACATAGGCAGCAGGTCCAACTGTCACTTGATTGGTTCATTTTAACATGGCACTGATATTTACATAGCAACTGACCAATCATAATGTTAGATTTCTTTTTTCAGAAAACCCTCATTGACTTAAAACGAGATATAATAAATACTTTTGTTGAACAATTTAGGCGGTCTTACTGATATAAGCGATCTCTTCATTCGAGAAATTATGTTGCGGCGGTTTGTATTATTTTCCATCACCGCACGATAAAAGAGAATACCTTAGTTTGGAACCAATTAGTAAATGTGTCACTTATTTAATTAATAATACCTATCTTAGTCACGTCGATAGGTAGTAGACACCAGAGATAGTCTTCATCACATTTTTTTATGTCAGAGAGGGCAAATCCCTTTTGAGAGAGGTAGGGCATAGCGAATCTTCGCTCGAATTGAGCCGCCCGTCCGGGGAAGAACCTCCACCCTATAGAATACCGCAGCCAAATGACCTCCGGGTCGTGTTCCTGCCGGTGAGTAGGGTTTTCTGGAGCTCGTGGGGAGTTGGGGTTGGGCCCGCATGGCGGTGGCAACTGACATGTGACTGACCAGTTACTTGCCCGTTGTCACAGCGACTTGGGCTTCTCTTTCCTGGTGGTAAGTGATCACTCCAGTCCATAGACACCGCAACACCAGGGGTCAACGTCTTTCAAAAACTATATTTTGCCTTTGCCCATTCTAAGAATCTTTACTAAATGAGCGGTATGTAAGAGCGGTTTCGCACTACGTGAAACCCGTGAAAACATAAACCGTAGTAGAACTATTTGTTTGGTAATTTAATTTACGCACTAGATACTGAAAATTAAAGAAGATAGGATTCATATATAGGACAATCAAACATAGACAGTCTTAATTCTAGAGCTCAATTGTACATGGCCGAAACGACCTGTCAACTGCAATAAAGTTTAGTAAATTAACCCGACCGGCAATCGAACCAGGAACTTTCGGATCTTCCGCGTTCGAGGCGACCATTTACACAACGCGCCACCGAGGTCAGCGTCAATGAAAGCGATCAACTATTCTAACAAGGCCGTTTGACCTACCGCTATAATTTACTTAAGTATATTGATTTTGAGATGGGGTATTCATTTATTTAAACTTTATTGCACAAAATGGTACAAAAGGCAAACTTAATGCTAGGAGCATTTTCTACCAGTCAATCTTTTTTTTTTAGATGCATTAGGCAGCTTCATGTCGCCTCCGCAAGGAGTTGTCGTGGTGTGTGGGACTCATCATCATCATCAGCCTATTGCAGTCCACTGCTGGACATAGGCCTCTCCAGTTGTTCAACATCTGGAGGATATACCCATAATCGCCACGCTGGGCAGGCGGGTTGGCGATCGCAGGGCGTGACGGGCAGCAGCGTCGCCGGAGCGAGAAGCTACGCCCGATCGCCAACCCGCCTGCCCAGTGTGGCGATTATGGGTATATGCTCCAGATGTTTGCCCTAAGTGGCGAACAACTGGAGAGGCCTGTGTCCAGCAGTGGACTGTAATTAGCTGATGATGATGAAAAAATATTTGTTCTAAACTGGCAAAGCAAATAGTAGGTAATATGGGTTGCCATTTTCCTTATAAGTTTGAAAATTATATTCCACATTATGTCATGTTTCGCCATGTCATCGGATGATTCGTGCGACGTTAATTTTTGTCAGCTGACGCGGTGGCCACTCGGTAATTAATCTCAACCTGAAATTAAACTAGGTTTTGCGAGATACAACGAACAACGAACTTTATTTCATAAGCACTGACAGTGACAGGTGAAGCTCAGAGCAGATGGCAGCACCGGTGACATATTTTAATACAGATAATAACACCCCCACTTATTAAAATAATGTGGTAATCATGTAAGAATAAATTAACAAATTCTTTCAACACCTATCAGTTTCATAAAATAATAATGCTTTATGCTACTCAAGCCTTTAGTTAATAAATCAGCTGGCATTTCAGCAGTCTCTAAATATTCAAGTTTTACAATTTTGTCATTTATACAATTTCGACAAAAATGGTACCGAACATCAATGTGTTTCGTACGTTTGTGGTAAGCATTATTCACAGATAATTTGAGAGCCCCCTGATTATCATTGAACATAGTTACAGTTTCCAGATTGCCAGTTATCTCATACAGTAAGGTACGTAAGTATATAGCTTCTCGACAAGCTTCTGTAATGGCCATATATTCTGCCTCTGTACTAGACAGGGCAATGGTCTTTTGTTTTTTAGTTTCCCATGAAATAGCTGCTCCAGACATTACAAAGCATAGACCTGTATACGACTTCCTATCCAACACATTATTCGCCCAATCAGCATCAACAAAGCCTTGCAGTTCTGAATTACCATCTTTACAAAATTTCAAACCATAGTCCTTTGTTTTCTTAAGATATTTTAATACACGCTTAGCGTAAGACCAAGTCTCTTGATTAGAGCAACTGTTAAACTGACTTAAAAAATTAACTGCAAAAGTAATGTCCGGCCTGGTCAATACTGACAAATACATCAGGCTTCCAATAAGTTGCTGATAGGGATATTGGTCTGTACAATTTACCTCTTTATCTACATTCAACTTTGTCTCAATTGGTGTATCTATTAATTTACAGTCTAACATTTGAAATTTATACAATAATTGTTCAACATATTTCTCTTGACATAAAGTAATACAACCATTTATCTTATCAATTTTAACATTCATTCCGAGACATTGTTTTACTTCACCTAAGTCTTTAATATTAAAATTTGATGATAACACTTTCTTTAACAGAACACTTTCATCACTATCATTACTAAACAAAAAAAAATCGTCTACATAAAGGGCAACAATTGTTCTCTTATTATTACAACTTTTAGTGTATAAACAGGGTTCAATTTCAGATCTTTTGTAATTCATGCCAGTGAGACAATCATCAACCTTCCTGTACCACGCCCTCGATGACTGTTTTAACCCGTATATTGCTTTATTTAATTTAAGGACTTTACCATCATTTTCATTACCCATTAAACCCTCAGGTTTTTCCATATAAACAGTTTCATCGAGGTTACCATTCAGGAAAGCTGTTGTCACATCCAAGTGTGTTATATCTAGATTTAACTTGACTGATAAAGCAAATAGAGTTCTAAGTGTAGTATGCCTAACTACTGGTGAAAAAGTTTCAGAGTAATCAACACCTTGTTTTTGCATAAAGCCTTTGGCAACAAGTCTCGCACGAAAACGCACTTTGTTATCACTGTCATATTTTTTCTTTAAGACCCACTTACACTTAACTATTGTACTACCATCACTTGGGGTATCCACTAACTGCCACGCATTATTATCTTCAAAACATTGAAGCTCTTCTTTCACTGCATCGAGCCATTGTTCTTTCTCTGCCCCTCTTAATGCTTCCTGCAAGGATAAACCATTGGCATCATCAAATGTATCCTCATTAGTACACAAGTTAGAAAATCCATAACGTTCTGGTTTCTTTCTCAACCTAGTAGGTCTCTTCTCCAAAACAGATTCATTCGATTCAATGGAATCAGCGTCTTCATATTCACTTGGACTGTATGTACTGTCGCAGTTATCAAAACTTTCAATGATGGTATCATCCTCCAAAGACACGTCCCCCACTGATTCCAATGACTCATCAGCGTGGACATTTTCAACAGAAATAGAGATATCTGATAAACTTTCCTCCATTATTATTACATCTCTGCTAGTAATAACACTCTTCGTTCTCGGATTAAATACACGATAACCTTTCACACCATCTGCATACCCTACTAGTATGTGCTTCTCAGATTTTTTATCAAATTTTTGCCGTTTTTCTTTTGCAATGTGAACCATAACGACACTACCAAATATTCTTAAGTGGCTAACATCTGGCTTTACTCCAGTCCACATCTCAATTGGTGTTTTATAATTAAGAGAAGCAGCCACTGTTCTGTTATGCAAATACACGGCCGTATTGGTCGCTTCTGCCCAAAAAACTTTGTCGAGTCCAGCATCAAATAAAAGACATTTTGCTTTTTCAACGATTGTTCTATTAAACCGTTCAGCTAACCCATTTTGTTGTGGTGAATAGGGATTCGATTTCTGATGTAAACTACTCAAAACTAAATAGGGCCCACCGCAACATTGTCTCTTATCGGGATTATAAATAAGTTGTACACTGATCATTGTCAAAATGAAGTACTAGCATATCAAGCTCACATGTTTACGAGTTCATAATGATGTTTTGAATGTTCACTTTTTTGTTCATCTCAAGTGGGTGCATAAAAAAAGTGAAGTGCTTAAAATTACCCATTCCTCCAATTCTTAGTCGTTTGTATTCTGGGTATTGTTTTGAGCGCAATACTTTGATTTCACTTTTTCTAACTGTGGTGTTTCATTTTGGCATTATTCCTGATTATAATGTCAGGTTCTCGTCGACATATGGATGTGGAAACTGCCACCAGGGCGGTTGTGATGCTACAAGAGGAAGAATCGTAGAGATCCGTCGCTTTTCGCCTTGCTGTGACACGGCCAGCTATTCAAAACGGATGGGAACGGTTTTAAGAGAGAGGCAGTGTGTCTACAAGACCTGGATCAGGCAGAGTTCGAACCACAACAGCACAAGAAGACCGCTACGCCCGATTGACTGCGCGTCGGGACCACACTATAGCCGCCCGGACCGCACAATCTTCGCTAAGGCAATCCACTGGCACATGCGTTAATGATCAGACTATTCGGAATCGACTCCACAAGGACGGGCCACGATCCAGGATGCGTTGTATCCGTTAAAAGTTGACGAGGGCTCCCCGGGCAGCGCGTTTGAGGTTCGCACGTAAGCATTTAGACTAGACCATGGATGATTAAAGGACAGTACTCTTTACAAACGAGTGCAAGGTCAAATTTTTTTGCGATGACAGACGGGTACGTGTGTGGTGACGAGAAGGAAAATGTTTTACTAAACCATGCATGGACGGAACTGATAGTTTTGGGAGCCCAAGTGTAATGATATGGGACGGCATAAGCTGGTTATGCAAAAAAGAGCTGGTATTCTTGAACGAAGGGAGTTTTTCTGCAGCCTGTTACGTCGATCAGGTAATCCGACCTCACGTCATCCCATATTCACAAAGAGTGGGTGAATATTTTGTCTTTATGAAAGACAATGCCCGTGCGTATACAGCTCGTGCCACTCAGAGGGTACTCTCTGATGCCAATCTTCCGTCTTACCTTGGCCAGCTATGAGTCCCGATCTCAACCCTATTTAACCTTTATGGGAACAATTAAATCGAAGTCTCAAAGAAACCATTAGCCCTGTCAATAGCCAACAGGACCTCATAAACGCCCTGAAAGTCAATTGGGAACGAATACCCCACCAAACGTCTGATCCAGAGTGTTCCAGATAGGCTCGGAGAGTGCATACGGAACAGAGGGGGATCCTCCTCGATACTGAAAAATAATCCCGTCAAGTTGTTAACAAAAAACAGTGGTAATGAAAGCTTTCATCGCCAGTGCAGTTAGTGCTTATTTCCATTAAAAGGTGTATTTATGTGATAATGTGATTAAATTAAACATTTTAAATGTTATTTTGTGTTTACATAATGAGTTATACCCTAATTTAACATTGACTAATCATAAAAACCTATTAAACTTCTATACATTTAAATTATTGAGCAAAAACATGGTGGGCCCTATTTTGTTTTGAGTAGTTTATTATGCCATGTTTATTTAAATAATCATCAAATTCCTTATTGCAAAATTCTTTGCCATTGTCACTACGCAATATTTTAATTGTCTGGTTTAACTGCTTTTCTACCTTTGCTTTATATTGTTGAAAACATGCAAATGCTTCACTCTTCTTCTTTAAAAAATAAACGTGTGTCATGCGACTAAAATCATCAATGAACAAGATAAAGTACTTTGACCCACCAAGTGATTCAGTCTCTATGGGGCCACAGATGTCGGTGTGAACTATTCCAATAAGGCTACTGCTTCTAGTACCAATATGATTAAAAGGCAATCGTGATTGCTTACCTTCACAACAGACGGTACACGATGACTTTGTAATCTGAACTTTTTCTTCCAAGTTCATTCCTTGCACGGCTGCAGTCATTTTATCCATATAACTGCCATTGACATGCCCCAATCTACGATGCCATACATCTGCAGACACTGCCGTTGCAGCCAATGCCTTGTCAGGCAATCTCAATTTATAAACTCCATTAACTAGCGAAGCGATGGCTACCTGGTCACCATTCCTGTTGTGTACTCTGCATTCGCTTGCGGTAAACACAACCTTATTGCCATTTCTAATTAGTTGACTCACAGACAACAGATTTGTTGTCAAATCTGGAACACATAAAACATCGGAAACTAACACCTCATATTGACATTCGTCTGTTTCTGTCACAATGTTTACTCCACCAGTGCACAAAACACGAGCCTTGTTATTGTTAGCGACAACAATATCCTTGTCTTGTAAATACGACGGGTTCACTACCCAACTTTGATTTGCAGTTAAATGTGTACTCGCGCCCGAATCGATGTACCACTCATTTCTGTTAAAATTTCCACTTAAAAACACGGCACTGAAAGCATTGGTTTGCTTTCTTAAGGTTTTCTGTTCGTTGTTTAAACTTTCTTCATTTCGACATTGATTTCTATAGTGTCCGTATTGTTTACATTTATAACACATGACATTAGACCTGTCAATCCTGTCATTGTGAGTGAACGACGATGTGGGCATAGACAATTTTTTGTTGGTACGTTGGCTCTTTTCCGAACTTGCAAGCGCACTGCTAACTTCATTCTCGTTCTCATTCACTTCCGATTCCTCCATGTCCATTAGCTTAGTTTTAATGGCGTCTGTTGTAATTGAAATGCCAGAATGCTCGATGGCCATAATCATCGGGGCAAACTTGTCTGATAATCCTGCCAACAGTAAACACCCAATCCATTCGTCACTTATAGCAAAACCGGTCCCATTTAATTTCTGTCCTGTTTCGACCATTTGAGTCACATATGAAGTCATTGAGTTACAATTCTCTAGGCGGATAGAAATTAGGTTACGAAGTAAACTTATGCGTCTTGTAAAACCCGAGTCGTCAAATAAAGTCCTCAACTTATTCCACAGCTCTCGTGACGTATTAACGTTCTTGATGTGTACATAAAGTGACGAGTCAATTGTTAAAATCAGCTTTGCTTTTGTTCGTGCATCATCTGCGGCTTCTACCCTCCTCTTATCATCTGGCTTCACGCAATGTAGCATGTCCTCTAGGATGAGAAAATTCTCCGCTGCAAAACACCACTCGTTGTAATTAAGGCGCCCTTTCAGTTTCGGCACATTGACTAAATAGTTGGATGACGACATTTCTGCTTATTAATCTTGCGATCGCGTCACAATCTATTGTACTGTCTGTATATCAATAACCGCGCAAACAATAAAACTGATACTTTTTAGCTAAAAGGTCAGGGCTGGGCCCATAACCTGAAATTAAACTAGGTTTTGCGAGATACAACGAACAACGAACTTTATTTCATAAGCACTGACAGTGACAGGTGAAGCTCAGAGCAGATGGCAGCACCGGTGACATATTTTAATACAGATAATAACACAACCAACAAACATCTGTGACATTGACCCGATAGGGCTGTCGACTATCACAAAACATTACTAAGCTACGGTATCTCTGTTTATAGATTTGAAAGAAAGATAATTTATTGGCCTATAAATGGTACATAGACAATATGACTGGCTCGATGGCTCATTTGGTTCGATTCCCGCACAGTACAAACATTTGTGTGCATGAACATGTCTGTTTGTATTTGGTCTGGGTGTTTCCTATGTATGTATTTATTTACAAAAAAAGTAAAGTAGCTTCGGCTTAGTTTGGGGCTAGACGGCGCTGTGTGGCACAGCGTGGTATGTCTCAAGTTATTTATTTATTCAACTTTACATCGATCGTTACTTTTCCAGGTTCAAACATACTGAAGTCGCCGCGGGCGCGGCGCGTGCGCACCACCTCCATGTCGCAGCCCAACAAGCGGACCACAGCCGAGAGCATCCTGCACGCCGACAGGCGGACCATATACACGGCCGGCCGCCCGCCCTGGTACAACTGCACCGGCGGCCAGGAGGTGGAGCCGTTCCTGATCGGTGAGTAGACGCATCCACAGCCGAGAGCATCCTGAACGCGACAGGCGGACCATATACACGGCCGCCCTGGTACAACTGCACCGGCGGCCAGGAGGTGGAGCCGTTCCTGATCGGTGAGTAGACGCAGACCACAGCCGAGAGCATCCTGCACGCCGACAGGCGGACCATATACACGGCCGGCCGCCCGCCCTGGTACAACTGCACCGGCGGCCAGGAGGTGGAGCCGTTCCTGATCGGTGAGTAGACGCATCCACAGCCGAGAGCATCCTGAACGCGACAGGCGGACCATATACACGGCCGGCCGCCCGCCCTGGTACAACTGCACCGGCGGCCAGGAGGTGGAGCCGTTCCTGATCGGTGAGTAGACGCAGACCACAGCCGAGAGCATCCTGCACGCCGACAGGCGGACCATATACACGGCCGGCCGCCCGCCCTGGTACAACTGCACCGGCGGCCAGGAGGTGGAGCCGTTCCTGATCGGTGAGTAGACGCATCCACAGCCGAGAGCATCCTGAACGCGACAGGCGGACCATATACACGGCCGCCCTGGTACAACTGCACCGGC
Organism: Conogethes punctiferalis; assembly: GCA_031163375.1. Taxonomy (NCBI): domain Eukaryota; kingdom Metazoa; phylum Arthropoda; class Insecta; order Lepidoptera; family Crambidae; genus Conogethes; species Conogethes punctiferalis. The sequence continues at coordinate 16,127,617 of CM062089.1, read as the reverse complement.
GGCCAGGAGGTGGAGCCGTTCCTGATCGGTGAGTAGACGCAGACCACAGCCGAGAGCATCCTGCACGCCGACAGGCGGACCATATACACGGCCGGCCGCCCGCCCTGGTACAACTGCACCGGCGGCCAGGAGGTGGAGCCGTTCCTGATCGGTGAGTAGACGCAGCCACAGCCGAGAGCATCCTGCACGCCGACAGGCGGACCATATACACGGCCGGCCGCCCGCCCTGGTACAACTGCACCGGCGGCCAGGAGGTGGAGCCGTTCCTGATCGGTGAGTAGACGCAGACCACAGCCGAGAGCATCCTGCACGCCGACAGGCGGACCATATACACGGCCGGCCGCCCGCCCTGGTACAACTGCACCGGCGGCCAGGAGGTGGAGCCGTTCCTGATCGGTGAGTAGACGCAGCCACAGCCGAGAGCATCCTGCACGCCGACAGGCGGACCATATACACGGCCGGCCGCCCGCCCTGGTACAACTGCACCGGCGGCCAGGAGGTGGAGCCGTTCCTGATCGGTGAGTAGACGCAGCCACAGCCGAGAGCATCCTGCACGCCGACAGGCGGACCATATACACGGCCGGCCGCCCGCCCTGGTACAACTGCACCGGCGGCCAGGAGGTGGAGCCGTTCCTGATCGGTGAGTAGACGCAGCCACAGCCGAGAGCATCCTGCACGCCGACAGGCGGACCATATACACGGCCGCCCTGGTACAACTGCACCGGCGGCCAGGAGGTGGAGCCGTTCCTGATCGGTGAGTAGACGCAGACCACAGCAGAGAGCATTTTTTTTATAGTGTCTCGACATAAAGGCTTCCCTACGCCTGATGAAAAGCGAAAGAGAAGCCCAATTCGCTGTGACACCGGGCAAGTAATTGGCCAGTTACCTGTCAGTTGCTACCGCCATGCTGGCCCAACCCCAACCCCCACGAGCTCCGGAAACCCTACTCACCGGCAGGAACACGACCCGGAGGTCATTTGCTGCGGTGTTCTATAGGGTGGAGGTCGTTTCCCGGACGGGCGGCTCAATCCCATTTTAGCCTGGCAGTTTTAAATCCTACATCGGCGATTCCAGTATGAGAGCGAATGGAGGTATTTCTAATCTTATCGATAAGCTTGATGCCTAGAATGCTCCGTTCCATTGCCCTTTGGCAAACCTTGAGCTTGGACTTCTGATTTTTGGTAAGTGACCAAGATTGTGAACCCTCCAAACAAAACCATACCAGTTTGCCCTCTATAAATAGTTTTTTCTTTTAATTTCTAAAGTTCATGTCAGTTGATGATGGTGATAAGTAACTTAGCGTTGATTTGCAGGGTGTTTCTGTTTGAAGGTATATGCGGCGCGAGCGCCTCGGGCAAGACCACAGTCGCAGCCAAAATCATAGAATCTCTCAACATACCATGGGTCACCATAGTCAGCATGGACTCCTTTTACAAGGTAAGATTTCTTTTAATGCGAGAAGCGGCAGACGAGCAAGTGTGATGCCTGATGGTAAGCACCGCCCATGGACATCCGCAATTCTAAAATGGAACTTAGGGTCGCTGCCGGCCTTTTAAATATGAATACGCTCGCTTATTGAAGGTTCCCAAGTCGTAGTAACTTTGCATTGTATAGACTCAACTTTTATTTTGCATTGTTCAACTTTAAAATATTTAAAAGTATTGTAATACTAAAACACCCAATGCCTAGGGTGGTGGGTAATGCCCAGGGTGGCGATTATCGGTATCCATAATCGCCACCCTGGGCAGGCGGGTTGGCGATCGCAGGGCGTCGTTTCTAGCTCCGGTGACGCTGCTGCCCGTCATCGGTCTGTGATATTTAGCTACGCCTCCAATTGTGATGGTTATACCGCCACCAGTCGGTTGTCAGCGCCTCGTCTGTTATTCGGCAGGATGCACCACGGCTTGGTTGGCTTGGAGCGAAAAGATGATAGGCAGCTCCCTTACATCCTGTGGACTGGACATACATAGCCCTCTCCCAATGTTCGACACTTACATGACCATTAAATGAACATTAATCTTCGCTCGAATTGAGCCGCCCGTCCGGGGAAGGATCTCCACCCTATAGAATACCGCAGTCAAATGACCTCTGGGTCGTGTTTCTGCCGGTGAGTAGGGTTTCCGGAGCTCGTGGGGAGTTAGGTTTGGGCCGGCATGGCGGTGGCAACTGACAAGTAACAGACCAGTTACTTGCCCGTTGTCACAGCGACTTGGGCTTCTCTTTCGCTTTCCATCAGGCGTAGGGAAGCCATTATGTCGAGCCACTATAAAAAAAAAAAACATTATTGTCAACAGGTGCTAAACGAGAAGCAGCATCAGCAAGCGACCCGCAACGAGTACAACTTCGACCACCCTGACGCGTTCGACATGGAGCTGCTGGTGAGCGTGCTGCAGCGGCTGCGCGAGGGCAAGAAGGTCGAGGTGCCCATCTACAACTACGTCACGCACTCGCGCGAGAACCGCACAGTGAGTAGCTTACCAGCTTTGTAGCTTTATACTGTACTAGCACAGGCATATTTCGTTGAAATGGCCCAATAGACCCGACTATGGTCAGTCCACAACGGTGACATCCCGGACGGGATGCCTGTCGGTAAGGGTTCTGTTGTAGTGCCTCAGTGCTGCTGGTGAGCTGCTGCAGCGAGACCGAGAAGGTCGAGGTGCCCATCTACAACTACGTCACGCACTCGCGCGAGAACCGCACCGTGAGTCCCGTTGTAGTGCCATAGTACAGCCGCTGCGGCGAGACCGAGAAGGTCGAGGTGCCCATCTACAACTACGTCACGCACTCGCGCGAGAACCGCACCGTGAGTCCCGTTGTAGTGCCATAGTACAGCCGCTGGTGATCTGCTGCAGCGAGACCGAGAAGGTCGAGGTGCCCATCTACAACTACGTCACGCACTCGCGCGAGAACCGCACCGTGAGTCCCGTTGTAGTGCCATAGTACAGCCGCTGCGGCGAGACCGAGAAGGTCGAGGTGCCCATCTACAACTACGTCACGCACTCGCGCGAGAACCGCACCGTGAGTCCTGTTTTTTTTTCTTTTATAATGGCTAATGGCTCGATATAATGACTTCCTTAGGCCTGATGGAAAGCGAAAGAGAAGCCCAAGGCGCTGTGACAACGGGCAAGTAACTGGTCAGTTGCCACCGCCATGCCGGCCCAACCCTAACCCCCCACGAGCTCCGGAAACCCTACTCACCGGCAGAAACACGACCCAGAGGTCATTTTACTGCGGTATTCTATAGGGTGGAGGTCCTTCCCTGGACGGGCGGCTCAATTCGAGCGAAGATTCGCTATGCCCTACCTCTCTTACACCCATCTACAACTACGTCACGCACTCGCGCGGGAACCGCACCGTGAGTAGCTCACCAGCTTTGTAGCTTTATACTGTACTACCACAACACAGCTCCTGACATGATAATCCAGTATACTTCGTTGAAATGGCCCAATAGACCCGACTATGGTCAGTCCACCACGGTCGACCTCCCGGACGGGATACCCGAAGAGATTCGACGCACTCCTGAAAACCCCACTGTGAGTTATAGTATACCATTTTTTTTTTTTTTTTTTAAGAGGGGAATGCATTATGCACCTTCATGCCGTCTCCGGGGGGAGGCGGCATGGTGTGTGGGACTCACATCTCCCAAAAGGGAGGGTATACCCACTAAACCCCCCTGTGTCGCCAGTGGGCAGCAAGTTGCAGGGACACGGGTAGCGCCGAAGCATACGGCCATATCCCTGCCTGCCCTGGCCAGCCGCAGATGATAAGCGGCCGGCACTCCTGGTCCGGGAGGGCAAATACCCCTGCCCCCGGATCCGGGGAGCAAAAGAGTGCTCCCCGGGCGGACCTCGTGCAACGGTGTGGCTGCACCCACCACACCGTTACGCCCCTATGAGTGGATCGCGCCCCCGCACTCACCACTCGGGGCACGAAGGAGAGGCTCAGAGGGCATACGATGCGTTGTATGCCCTTCGGCGACGCCCGGGCCGGGGGCGGCGTAGAGCGGGCGCGTCTACCGCAGCCTCACGCTCTCTTTCCGCCGCCTCCTTCTGCGAGATCACTGTCTCGCAGAATGCGAGCATCGCTCGCCAGGTCTCCTTCGACGCCGTCATCTGCCGCAAGAGTTGCGGCAGATCGAGGTCCTGTGCGACAGTGACGAGGACGGAGCGCTCATTGGCCCAGGCAGGGCAGTGCCGAAGCGTATGCTCTGCCGTGTCCTCCGAGCCACTGTCGCAGTGACGGCATAGAGGATCAGGCTCTCGCCTGATCCTCCATAAGTACCGGCCGAAACATCCATGTCCCGTGAGGACCTGCTGGGTCAGCCGGTACGTCACCACCCCGTGGGGGCGCCGCATCCACTCTTCCAAGATGGGGCCAATGGCCTGAGTGGTGCGGCGCCCCCACAGGGCAGCCTCGAGGCGCTCACGCCATACTATGAGCGCCTTCCGCCTCAACGGCCTCTTTCTGCGCTCCGACTTCGGCGGGCGCTGGCCGGAGGCCCCGCGACCCGCTGCTCGGCTCGCCACAGGTAGACTGCGGCGAGTACGCAGCGTCCAGGTCCCACGGAAGGGACCCGGCAATCGCAGTGGCGGCATCCGCGGATATAGTTCTATATCCGCGGATGGCCCTCAACGCCAGGGGGCGTTGGGCCCCTCCACAGCGCGCGGGAAGTCTCCACCGTAATGGCGCCAGCCCAGACCGGCGACCCATAAAGGGCCATCGATCTGAGGACGCTAGGTAGAGCCGCCGGCACGCTGCAGAGGCCCCCCCACATTGGGCAGCAGTCCGCTTATGCGCCCGCTGTCCCCCGCCAACTTGGGCCCCAGCTTTTCGAAGTGGCCCCTAAACGTCCACGCCCGTCGAGCCACAATCCCAATATTTCAGGATTGTGCCGACGGGAATCCGCGCGCCTTCTACCATCACGACAGAGTCAGTGGGAGGCGCGCGCCGAGGCCCATGGAAACATATGGCTCGGTCTTCTCTAGGGCCACTTTGAGGCCCAAGGCGCGGATCCGGCGGACCACTGCCCCCTGCCCCCTCTGAGGCGCGCTGTAATGGCCTCGGCGTGGGTTCTCCCTTTGGCCGTCACCAGGGTGTCGTCAGCGTAACAAGTTACGCCGACGCAGCCGGGAGTCGGCCGCGGAGGACCCAGTCGTAACCGATGTTCCACAGGAGCGGGCCAAGAACCGAACCCTGTGGAACACCGCACGACATAGGGTGGGTCTCCACGCCAGTGCGCGCCTCATAGGCTACGCTCCTACCCTCTAAGTAAGAGCGCACCGCCGCCTGCAGGTACTCGGTACACCATGGTGACGGAGTGCCTGCAGGATACAAGGCCAAGGGAGGGAGTTGAACGCGTTGGCGATGTCAAGAGACACCGCCATCAGAACTCCCCCCTCAGCCACCGCCCGATCCGCCAACCCCTTTACACGGAGGATGGCGTCTACGGTGGACCGTTCGGACCTGAAGCCGTACTGGTACGGCGACAGATCCGGTCCCACCTGCGTCAGGTGCTGGTTGAGGCGGGAAGCAATTAGACGCTCCAAAAGCTTTCCGGCCTCATCCAGCAAGACGATCGGGCGGTATCCCGACGGGGAATCTGCTGGGCGCCCCTCTTTCCTCAACAGGATCAGGCGCCCTATCTTCCACACCGCCGGGAAATGACCCTGGCGCAGCGCCTCAGACGCCAAGCGTCTAAAGCGCTCCTCCAGCCAACCAAGAGCCAGGGCCAGCACCTTGCCCGGTACACCGTCCGGGCCAGGTGCGACGCTCTTTGAGCGTAGCCGCTTTACAGCCACGCTCACCTCCTCCTCCGTAACCTCCTCGAATCCTTGACCCGCTGGCGGATGCGGGTACATTCGAGGAGGCTCCCACCCTTCTCGAACTGGGAAAAGGGCAGGAACTACGCTCTGCAGGACCCTTGGCTCGAGCGTCAGAGTCACCGGGGGTGTCCACGGGCGAAGTTTTTGCCTCGCCCGTCTGTAGGGCCGCCCCCAGGGGTCCCGGCTCAGGGACGATAGCATTTCGTCCCTGGAGCGCTTTTTGCCCTCCCGGATTGCTTCCTGGAGGGCTGCCTTCGCTGCTCGGTAGGCGTCGAGCAGCGGGGCCTCCTGGGCCTCATCGCGTCGCCGTCGTCGCCGGTGGCGCTGGATGGTGCGCCTCGCCCTTACGCAGGCCTCACGGAGGGCTGCGATTTCAGGGCTCCACCAGTAGACGCTCCGTCTAGGAGGCCGAGGTCCGGTTCGGGGCATCGACGCGCTACAAATGCGTGTCATGGCCCCCCGGAACTCTTCAGCCTCAGCGTCCACCTCGGTGAGCCCCGTACCCTCCGTGACCCAGGCTTCCACTATCGCCGCCTCTTTCGCTTTCTCCCGATCAAGCCTTGACAAAGTCCAGCGTGGAAAATTGTCATGGCCGCGGGAGGGCGATAGAGCGGGCGATAGGGGGCCGGAGGCGGAAATGTCGAACCATATGTAGCGATGGTCCGACAATGTTTCCGCCTCCTCCAGCACCATCCAGCCGTGCACCCTGTGTGCGAGTGCAGGGGTGGCGAACGTTATGTCCACCACGGACTCTCCCTGCGGCCGCACACAGGTGGGCACGGTGCCCCTGTTGAGGATGGACAGTCCCTGGACGACGGACCACTCGAGCAGGAGCGATCCGCGTCTGTCCGTCACTCTGGAGCCCCACTGGGGGGACTTACAATTAAAGTCCCCCGCCAGGAGTACCGGGAGTTGGTGTCGCCGGAGGGATCCACCAAGCCTATCAAGGCTGGCCTCCAGCTCCGCGACACTGCGGCTGGGTGGGAAATACACACCAACCAGCAGCATCTCCCGGTACTTGGCAGCGACATAGCCACTGCCACAAAACAGGGGCTCCAAGGGGCATTCGCCCGAGGAAACCAGTGCCACCGAGTCAATTGGGTCCGCCACCCAATTGGCGTTTCTCGGTGGCACGGAGTACGGCTCCGCGACGACAGCAACGCTGGCCCCCCACTCCACCATGTGCTGCACAAGTAGATCTTGTGCAGCGATGCAGTGGTTGACGTTCGCTTGAAGGACGCTTATGGGCATTCTACTTCAAAGGGAACGTCAACAACCTCCATAGGCCCAGCTTGAGGCGGGGGCGATGCCGCCCTATTGGACGGCTGGCCCGACTTCTTACCACTCTTGGGCGGGGAGCAGCTCTTCCCCCCCGCCCTGTGGTTGGCCTTTGCACCCGCCGCTGCACAAACGGCGCAGTGGGCGGGAGCGGAGCAGCTCCTGGCCTGGTGGCCAGGTTGACCGCAGTTGTAGCATAGGCTACTGCAGTCAATCCCGGCCGAGCATGTTACTCCTACATGACCAGCCCTCAGACACCGGAAGCAGCGTTGCGGTCGCTGCTCCAGCACCTGTACCTGGGCTGATATCCAGCCCACCAGGAGCCTTCCCGCGGCAACCTTCTTGGCTGCCGCGATTGGGATCCTGGCGACCACGGAGCTGCTTCCTCGGCGGTTGGGGACAATGGTGCCCATCGAAATGGTGGAATCAAGACACCCACCCGCCTTGGCCAAGGCCTCCACCACCTCGTCTTTGGTGACAGAGTCGTCTAAACCCGTCACTCTCACACCCACAGTTTTGACGGGGCATGAAACTCGGACCTCTGTCTCGTCGAAGACCCCACGGAGCTTCTCCGCGAGTTGGGCAGCCTTGTCCCCATTCGCAGCTCCGGGGATCTCGAGAATCTTAGCGCCCGTCTGCGCTGTTCGGAATCGGACAGCGCTAATTCCGAGATCGCCAAGGTTGACGCTGGCTTTAGCCTGCGTCAGAACCTTGGCGTAGGTCGCCCCCTTCTCTTCCGCCTCCTTCGTGATGGCCATCACGACAACTGATGACCGCGGTGGAGTTAGTTTTGGGGGGGCGACAGGGCGCTTTGCTGCAGGTGCAGGAGGCTTGCTACCAGTAATCGGTCTGGTGGCCGCTGGCAGAGTCTTTAAGTTCCCGCCTCTTTTTACCACCTTTGTCCACCCTTCTTCCATCGAAGAAGGGGCAGGTGGCAGGGGGCCGGAAGTTGGGTCCTTAGGAACCACCACTGATTTTGGGGCCCTCCTTTTTCTGCTACGGCGAGGTGCAGAAGGAGTGGGGGCAACCAGCATCTGGGCTACTACGGGTGCATTTGAGCCCGTTTTGTTATTAGTGGCGTCCTGTGCAGTCGACTTCGTGGTTGCGGGTTGGCTTACCGCTATCGGCGCCTTGGATGGTGTGGGTGTCGGCGTCGTGGTTTGCGTAGATGGGGGCACCTTGCGCCCCTTGGCATCTGCCGCTAGCGGCGGGCGTATGCGCTCCGACGGCTTCAAAAATGCCAGCTTGGCATCAAGCATGTTGCCCATCATTAGGGCCATATTGCGCATTATGTCGTCATTTTCTCCTACTGGGGGGAAAGATGACGACGTCATCGGTGGTAGCAGCGTGGTCTGCTCCCTGTTGGGGGCAGAGGCTTCGTTTGCAGCTATGTCCGCCTTCAGTTTGTCGAATTGGCCACGGATCTCAGCCAGTTCAGCAGACAGACGCTAATTCTGCGCCTGTAGCTTCTTCGTCTCCTCATCAGTGGTTCGGGGCAAAAGCACATCGACCACCGCAGAGAAGACTTCGGACGCTTCGTTGAGGCCACGTATGAACGTACCTTTTAGGTTGCCAGACTTGGCTGCACAGTGCGCAACTGTGTCTGAGCCGAGTCTGGCAAGCTCAGCCAATTCCTCTGCCGACGCTTCCTTGGCGGAGTAGCGGATCTTGTTATAGGCCCGCGTCATCCGCTCAAGGAGGTCAGAGGCACTTTTTTCGGCCTCTTCGCCACCTTCTTTCCCTTTCCCAGGGAGCCGGAGCACCGGTGCGCGGGCCGCACTGCGGCCTCTGCGCGCCGCGGGTGCCTTAAACACGGCCGACGAGCTGTGGGAGCCACTGCTTCCGTCGGACTCCGACCGCTCCCTTTTCCTAAGGGCCTCGGCCCATAATCTGCCCTTGACTGGGCCCACTACAGGCGGGATGGACTTCTCCACTCCTGCCGGCCGGCTGCCACCCCCGACACCGGCCTCCACATGCGACTCGTCTGAGGAGCCAGACTCCTCCTTACGACGCCGCGAAGTCGAGCGGGAACGAATTCCCGTCGTAGACTGCGCACGGTTTGCATTTGCAGACATAGTGCAACACAAACAGACAAACGAAAATGACAAACAGATAAAGATCAGAACGACCACAAACACACAGGAATAAAACGCGACAGGGGGGGCGGCTCAGGGCACCACAGCTCCACCCGCGGGAGACACCTCGACCGGCGGGGAGTAGGTAAACCTTGAGACGCAGCACACACAAATCGCAGTTATCGCTCAGCACAGTGAACTTTAGCCGCCGGCCTGCCACTCCGTTACGGTGGTCAGGCGCGACGTTGCCCGGGGAACGCGACGTGGACGCAAACACTGTGGGGGGTTCCCCAGTTATAGTATACCATAGCACAGCTCCTGACATAATGGACAAGAATGGCCAAGTTCATTGAAAAGACCCAACTTCATATTTTACTCCGCTCGCAGTGCTGGACATAGGCCTTTCCCATTGTTCGCCACTTTGCCCGATCCTAGGCTTCTCGCATTGTCTATGGGCATCTACAACTACGACACGCACTCCGCACCGTGAGTCCTGATATACTACGTACCGCAGTAGGGATGTAAGGGTCCTGTTGTAGTGTCTCAGTGTCTGCTGGTGGCATTCTCTACCAGACAACCATTGGACTAAGCATAACTGTAAGAAGGTAGTGCGCTATAAACATGCTATACTGCATACAGTATGCTTGGTGCATTCTGTGCCAGATTTAATGGAGTAATTGGTGTCTCTAGTTATCTCTTGGTTGAGCACTAGCAGAAAGTCTTGAGCACCGACGCGTCGGAAAGTCGCTTGTCTTTCGGTATTTTGATCGGTTACATTTTGGTGAGTGTGCGACGGAGTTATTTAACTTGATTCCTCCGGCCCCTTTCTATCATCGGACGAGCAGGGATACGGCGAATAGGCACCGTTATATGGTGCAAGTCCCTAGGACTCGCACAGCACGTTTCGCCTCTACTTTCATAGTACGAACGGCCAAACTATGGAACTCTTTGCCATGCTCCTCGTTCCTCGAGACTTACAATCTTCTGATGTTCAAGGCGAGTGTAATTTTTGATGGGTGAGCGCGCTCCATCGTAGACTGTGAAACATCCTGTATAACCTGTATATTGTATACCATCACATGTCCTTTTCCAGAAAACGATGTACGGCGCCAACGTGATAATCTTCGAGGGCATCCTGGCGTTCTACAACGCCGAGGTGGTGAAGATGCTGGACATGAAGGTGTTCGTGGACACGGACGCCGACATCCGCCTCGCCAGGAGGCTCAGGAGGTAAGGTGTCATCACCATCGCTGGACATAGGCCTCTCCAGTTGTTCGCCACTTAGAACGAACATCGGGGGAATATAGCTCCTCGCTCCGGTGACGCTGCTGCCCGTCATCATCATCATCATCTGCCCGTATCAGTCCACTCCCAATGTTCGCCACTTTGATCGATCCTGGGTTTCGCACATCCAGCACTTGGAAGCCGTCCGGTCTAAAGGCCTCCTAGCTTACCCCAACGGTTATCGGTTCTGCGGCTGATGTGGCCAGCCCACTGTCACTTCAGCTTGCTAATCCGGTGAGCTATGTCGACGAGCAAATAACTGGCCGTGGGTAGGGCATATTAATTAAAAGAGGTAGGGCATAGCGAATCTTCGTTCTAATTGAGCCGCCCGTCCGGGGAAGGACCTCCACCCTATAGAATACCCCATTCAAATGACCTCTGGGTCGTGTTTCTGCCGATGAGTAGGGTTTCCGGAGCTCGTGGGGGTTAGGGTTGGGCCGGCATGGCGGTGGCAACTGACAGGTAACTGACCAGTTACTTGCCCGTTGTCACAGCGACTTGGGCTTCTCTTTCGCTTTCCATCAGGCGTATGTAAGCCTTTATGTGGAGCCACTATAAAAATAAAATTAAGTATTTATTTGTGGTACCTTCGTTGTTCTGATACCCATAACACAAATGCTTAAGTTACTTACTTTGGGATCGGAGCAATGTATGTGATGTTGTCTGATGTTTTTTTAATGTTTTTGTTGGGATTAATTCTCCGGTGTTTCCTGATCGCTACGACTTGTCCTTCTTCAAACGTGGTCTAAAGAGAACTCTTTCCTCACGGTAGGCAGCGGCTTAGCTGTGCCCCTGGCATTGCAGAGTCTATGAGCGGCGGTAACCGTTTAACATCAGATGGGCCGCTTGCTCGTCTGCCACCCATAGCAATAAAAAAATAAAAAAATAAATAATAATTTATTACTCATTTCAATCGACAGGGACATAGTACAGCGAGGGCGCGACCTGGAGGGCGTGCTCAAGCAGTACATGACGTACGTGAAGCCCGCCTACCAGAACTACATCGCGCCGTGCATGGCGCACGCCGACATCATCGTGCCGCGCGGCGGAGAGAACAAGGTCGCCATACACCTGATCGTGCAGCACGTGCACAAGCAGCTGCAGCTGGTGAGTGGGGGGAGTAGGGGGGAGAGACGCGAGGTCAGAGAACAAGGTCGCCATACACCTGATCGTGCAGCACGTGCACAAGCAGCTGCAGCTGGTGAGTGGGGGGAGTAGGGGGGAGAGACGCGAGGTCAGAGAACAAGGTCGCCATACACCTGATCGTGCAGCACGTGCACAAGCAGCTGCAGCTGGTGAGTGGGGGGAGTAGGGGGGAGAGACGCGAGGTCAGAGAACAAGGTCGCCATACACCTGATCGTGCAGCACGTGCACAAGCAGCTGCAGCTGGTGAGTGGGGGGAGTAGGGGGGAGAGACGTGAGTCAGAGAACAAGGTCGCCATACACCTGATCGTGCAGCACGTGCACAAGCAGCTGCAGCTGGTGAGTGGGGGGAGTAGGGGGGAGAGACGCGAGGTCAGAGAACAAGGTCGCCATACACCTGATCGTGCAGCACGTGCACAAGCAGCTGCAGCTGGTGAGTGGGGGGAGTAGGGGGGAGAGACGCGAGGTCAGAGAACAAGGTCGCCATACACCTGATCGTGCAGCACGTGCACAAGCAGCTGCAGCTGGTGAGTGGGGGGAGTAGGGGGAGACGTGAGTCAGAGAACAAGGTCGCCATACACCTGATCGTGCAGCACGTGCACAAGCAGCTGCAGCTGGTGAGTGGGGGGAGTAGGGGGGAGAGACGCGAGGTCAGAGAACAAGGTCGCCATACACCTGATCGTGCAGCACGTGCACAAGCAGCTGCAGCTGGTGAGTGGGGGGAGTAGGGGGGAGAGACGCGAGGTCAGAGAACAAGGTCGCCATACACCTGATCGTGCAGCACGTGCACAAGCAGCTGCAGCTGGTGAGTGGGGGGAGTAGGGGGAGACGTGAGGTCAGAGAACAAGGTCGCCATACACTTGATCGTGCAGCACGTGCACAAGCAGCTGCAGCTGGTGAGTGGGGGGAGTAGGGGGGAGACGTGAGGTCAGAGAACAAGGTCGCCATACACCTGATCGTGCAGCACGTGCACAAGCAGCTGCAGCTGGTGAGTGGGGGGAGTAGGGGGGAGAGACGTGAGGTCAGAGAACAAGGTCGCCATACACCTGATCGTGCAGCACGTGCACAAGCAGCTGCAGCTGGTGAGTGGGGGGAGTAGGGGGAGAGACGTGAGGTCAGAGAACAAGGTCGCCATACACCTGATCGTGCAGCACGTGCACAAGCAGCTGCAGCTGGTGAGTGGGGGGAGTAGGGGGGAGAGACGCGAGGTCAGAGAACAAGGTCGCCATACACCTGATCGTGCAGCACGTGCACAAGCAGCTGCAGCTGGTGAGTGGGGGGAGTAGGGGGGAGAGACGTGAGGTCAGAGAACAAGGTCGCCATACACCTGATCGTGCAGCACGTGCACAAGCAGCTGCAGCTGGTGAGTGGGGGGAGTAGGGGGGAGAGACGTGAGTCAGAGAACAAGGTCGCCATACACCTGATCGTGCAGCACGTGCACAAGCAGCTGCAGCTGGTGAGTGGGGGGAGTAGGGGGGAGAGACGTGAGTCAGAGAACAAGGTCGCCATACACCTGATCGTGCAGCACGTGCACAAGCAGCTGCAGCTGGTGAGTGGGGGGAGTAGGGGGGAGAGACGTGAGTCAGAGAACAAGGTCGCCATACACCTGATCGTGCAGCACGTGCACAAGCAGCTGCAGCTGGTGAGTGGGGGGAGTAGGGGGGAGAGACGTGAGTCAGAGAACAAGGTCGCCATACACCTGATCGTGCAGCACGTGCACAAGCAGCTGCAGCTGGTGAGTGGGGGGAGTAGGGGGGAGAGACGTGAGTCAGAGAACAAGGTCGCCATACACCTGATCGTGCAGCACGTGCACAAGCAGCTGCAGCTGGTGAGTGGGGGGAGTAGGGGGGAGAGACGTGAGTCAGAGAACAAGGTCGCCATACACCTGATCGTGCAGCACGTGCACAAGCAGCTGCAGCTGGTGAGTGAGAAAAAATGAGGGGGGGGGGGGAGGGTATCTTCACAAATACATAGATAAAAAGAGAGGTAGGGCATAGCGAATCTTCGCTCGTATTGAGCTGCCCGTCCGGGGAAGGACCTCCACCCTCCAAGGACTGCAGCCAAATGACCTCCGGGTCGTGTTTCTGCTGGTGAGTAGGGTCTCCGGAGCTCGTGGGGGGGTTAGGGTTGGGCCGGCATGGCAGTGGCAACTGACAGCTAACTAACCAGTTACTTGCCAGTTGTCACAGCGAGTTGGGCTTCTCTTTCGCTTTCCATCAGGCGTAGGGAAGCCATTATGTCGAGCCACTATTAAAAAAAAAACTTTAAGTGTAAACTTGAAAGGAGATCTACCGCTACCGGCACTGCATGCTCGGACGGTGCACGACGCTACTGACCACCAAAGCTTTACGTCGTATCTTACGACAGGCAGGCCGCTCTATTTAAAATCAAGGGCAATACCCACTAAACCCCCCCTGGGTCGCCAGTGGGCAGCAACTTGCAGGGAAACGGGTAGCACCGAAGCATACGGCCGCATACCCTGCCTGCCCTGGCCGCAGGTGACAAGCGGCGGGCACTCCTGGTCCGGGGAAGGCTAATATTCCTTCTCTTGTTCTATTGCGACTAACATCATCATCATCATCAGCCTATTGCAGTCCACTGCTGGATAGGCCTCTCCAGTTGTTCGCCACTTTGGTCAAACGCCTGGAGGATACCCATAATGGCCACGCTGGGCAGGCGGGTTGGCGAACACAGGGCGTAGCTTCTCGCTCCAGTGACGCTCCTGCCCGTCATCAGTCTGTAGTAAATACCACCATCACAATTGAAGCTATTTAGCTACGCCTTCAATTGTGATGGTTATGTCGCAGTCATCTGATTGAATCTCCTATTCAATTGAATGGCTAGCGCGTTCATTGATTGACGACATTCAATCGAATGCCTAAAGGACAACTCGTCAAGTTATTGAATGAAACGTTCAACGTCTTGACTGAACGTCATTTTAGCATAGTCGTTGACTGGGTAAAAGCCAACTTTAGTTTATAATTTTTCTTTAAAAGTATCCGGCGGCGGCGTATTAATAGGTAAATCCATGCTGTCACACTATTTTATTACGAATCATTCGGTTTATGGTAAATCTAATCAAAAAATATCAACACTCCTCCTTATCTTTTTGATCATCTTTGACGCCATATTTGTTTTGGTGTCTACTAACGCCGCGTGGGAAAAGAATGAACTAAATTACAATCACCTGACTGCTTTTACGTCCGCTCTTTTCAAAGGGCTATGTTTCAATCCGCTACCTAGTTGGACGTTAATTGACGCGTGTTTAGTTAACGTTCGGTCTAGTCATTCAATTGAATGTCGTCATTCAATGAACGCGCTAGCGATTCAATTGAATAGGAGATTCAACCAGATGACTGCGACAGTTATACCGCCACCCGTCAGTTGCCAGCGCCTCGTTTGTTGTTCGGCAGGATGCACCACGGGCAGGTGAGGTTGGCTTGGAGCGAAATGATGATACACCCCTGATTTGCGACTAACTTTTTTTTTTTTTTTAAAGAGGGGAATGCATTAGGCACCTTCATGCCGTCTCCGGGGGGAGGCGGCATGGTGTGTGGGACTCACCTCCCAAAAGGGAGGGCATACCCACTAAACCCCCCTGTGTCGCCAGTGGGCAGCAAGTTGCAGGGACACGGGCAGCGCCGACTAGACCAACATATAACGTAAATGTTTATCTGCAGCGCGGGTTCAAAGTGAGGGAGAAGCTCGCTGTCGCCCACATCGGTCAGCCGGTGCCAGACTCGCTCTTCGTGCTCAAAGACACGCCCCAAGTTAGTATTATTTTAGTACCATATAATACTAAATGTTAAAGATCTATGGATATTAATTACTATTCATCATCATCAGCCTCTTGCACATAGGCCTCTCCAGTTGTAACCATTTTTACATTACATTATATTTAGTCTGTATTTTAGATCATAAAAATGTATTCGACACGTATTTTTCTTTTTTTCATTCAAATAAAAAATAGCAAAGATACAAGGCATCAAAAGTTAGGAGTCTTACTTTGACGTCACTCCGTCCTAAAAAAATGCCTCACCGAGTGACGTCACGAGTCAGTCAGTCAACGGGCTATAACTTTGTTATTTTTAGTATAATTTACAAACAAAAAAATAGGTTTCTTTTAATTTTGAATAAGCTAAAAGACGGACTAATTAAATTTTTAGCCAAACAAGCCTATTATTAAGACATCCATTTACAATGGGGGAATGCTCCGAAGAGTTATTCCAACTCGTTCCATCCTCTCCTTTCCTCTCCCGAACAACACGTGCTGGACAGCGTGGTCATCCGCATACAATCCAGACGATGGTGGCGCGCACCAAGAGGTTTAGTTCCTCGTTCCTGCCCCGTGCCATTAAGTCATGGAATGCCCTTCCAGCTCATGTGTTTCCTTCCTCTTACAATCCTGGGTTCTTTAGGCGGGGTGTGAAACGGCATCTCGGTGGGATTTCAGGGTGAGGGCGACAGGCGCAATGCGTTTGTTCTATTGTGCCTGTCGACCTAACTTTTGGACCTCACGACCGCTTACATTCAGGTGGAGTGAGGTCATCCTGAAAGCTATTCTTATATAAAAAAAAAACATATACAAGGTGACTTTTTAATCACTATCCAAATTTTTTCTGGGCATTATGCATCGTTAATAGAGCTCATTTCTGCATAAAACAATATAGTTCATATTTTTACAACAAGTTTATTGCCCCAAAACCTTTATAAATTTCGCATGGTTACCATTTCTAGCGTAAATATTTAGTACACAAAACAATAAATATCAATGGTACTACGAAGTAAGGTACGAATTAAAAGGTAAGACGGTATTACCGCGAGTATTACAAAATGATAACTATACGAAATTCATAATTGGTTCGGGACAATGAATTTGTTGTGAAAATATGACCTATACTTTCGTTCGACCTCATTGTTATCACGCATATCAAATTGTAAAAAGCATATTGTACATAATGTCATTCCCTTCATCGCTGTCATTCTTCCGCATCCACCTATATCATTGGAAATTTATTACGGCTATTTTTATTGTGTTTTCTCTACTTGTACCTATTCTTCTATCCTGTCACGCATTCTCCTTCCTTTCTTTTCATAGTGAGACGTGTATATATTTGTAAATATTAAACAGTGTAAATAGAACTATCTTTCTCTTCGCACCACGTCCCACACTTTTTTTTGCAGAAATGGGCTCTATTAATGATACCTGATGCTCAGAAAAAAATTGGATAGTGATTAAAAAGTCAACTTGTATATCTCCCCGACAGGTGCAAGGCCTCCACACGTTCATCCGCAACAAGGACACGCCTCGCGACGAGTTCATATTCTACTCCAAGCGGCTGATGCGGCTCGTCATAGAGTTCGCTCTGTCGCTGCTGCCCTACTCGCCGCACAGCGTCGACACGCCGCAGGGCTTTAGCTACAGCGGTGAGCTTTTTGACCAGCCTCTACTGTCCTGCCGAATAACAAACGAGGCGCTGGCAACCGACTGGTGGCGGTATAACCATCACAATTGAAGGCGTAGCTAAATACTAAAGACCGGTGACGGGCAGCAGCGTCACCGGAGCAAGAAGCTACGCCCTGCGATCGCCAACCCGCCTGCCCAGCGTGGCGATTATGGGTATATCCTCCAGATGTTTGCTCTAAGTGGCGAACAACTGGAGCAGTGGACTGGGGTAAAGCCTCCACCAGTTTTCTCCACTCCTCTCGATCCTGAGCCAGCTCTGCAGACCGGAGAAAAATGATCTAGGTCGTCACGCCATCTCCGGGGGGAGGTGACATGGTGTGTGGGACTCACACCTCCCGAAATGGGAGGGTATACACTCACTTAACTAACTACTACTGTGACTAAACCCCCCTGTGTCGCCAGTGGGCAGCAAGTTGCAGGAAGACAGGTAACGCCGAAGCATACGGCCGCGTCGCTGCATAGCGATGCGGCCGTATGCTTCGGCGTTGTCATCTGGTGCTGGTTATTACCTGGTTAGTGGTTATCACCTTGGTGGTTGTCACCTGGTTGGTGGTTATCACCTTGGCACTGGCCAGGACATGTGCCGCAGATGACAAGCGGCCGGCACTCCTAGTCACTAGGAGTGCCACCAAAGATACCACCAACCCAACGAGACGCACGATAATAATCCTTATGTTTATCGGTTTTAGGTCGCAAATGCGACGTGGAGAAGATCTGCGGCGTGTCCATACTGCGCGCCGGCGAGACCATGGAGCAGGCCGTCTGCGACGTCTGCAAGGACATCCGCATCGGCAAGATACTCATACAGACCAACCAGCAGACCGACGAGCCGGAGGTACGGGACCATGCACTCTGTTACCGTAGGGCTTAGGATGCACCTGAGGACATCCGCATCGGCAAGATACTCATACAGACCAACCAGCAGACCGACGAGCCGGAGGTACGGGACCATGCACTCTGTTACCGTAGGGCTTAGGATGCACCTGAGGACATCCGCATCGGCAAGATACTCATACAGACCAACCAGCAGACCGACGAGCCGGAGGTACGGGACCATGCACTCTGTTACCGTAGGGCTTAGGATGCACCTGAGGACATCCGCATCGGCAAGATACTCATACAGACCAACCAGCAGACCGACGAGCCGGAGGTACGGGACCATGCACTCTGTTACCGTAGGGTTTAGGATGCACCTTAGGACATCCGCATCGGCAAGATACTCATACAGACCAACCAGCAGACCGACGAGCCGGAGGTACGGGACCATGCACTCTGTTACCGTAGGGCTTAGGATGCACCTTAGGACATCCGCATCGGCAAGATACTCATACAGACCAACCAGCAGACCGACGAGCCGGAGGTACGGGACCATGCACTCTGTTACCGTATTGCTTAGGATGCACCTGAGGACATCCGCATCGGCAAGATACTCATACAGACCAACCAGCAGACCGACGAGCAGGAGGTACGGGACCATGCACTCTGTTACCGTATTGCTTAGGATGCACCTGAGGACATCCGCATCGGCAAGATACTCATACAGACCAACCAGCAGACCGACGAGCCGGAGGTACGGGACCATGCACTCTGTTACCGTAGGGCTTAGGATGCACCTGAGGACATCCGCATCGGCAAGATACTCATACAGACCAACCAGCAGACCGACGAGCCGGAGGTACGGGACCATGCACTCTGTTACCGTAGGGCTTAGGATGCACCTGAGGACATCCGCATCGGCAAGATACTCATACAGACCAACCAGCAGACCGACGAGCCGGAGGTACGGGACCATGCACTCTGTTACCGTATTGCTTAGGATGCACCTGAGGACATCCGCATCGGCAAGATACTCATACAGACCAACCAGCAGACCGACGAGCCGGAGGTACGGGACCATGCACTCTGTTACCGTATTGCTTAGGATGCACCTGAGGACATCCGCATCGGCAAGATACTCATACAGACCAACCAGCAGACCGACGAGCCGGAGGTACGGGACCATGCACTCTGTTACCGTAGGGCTTAGGATGCACCTGAGGACATCCGCATCGGCAAGATACTCATACAGACCAACCAGCAGACCGACGAGCCGGAGGTACGAGACCATGCACTCTGTTACCGTAGGGCTTAGGATGCACCTGAGGACATCCGCATCGGCAAGATACTCATACAGACCAACCAGCAGACCGACGAGCCGGAGGTACGGGACCATGCACTCTGTTACCGTAGGGCTTAGGATGCACCTAAGGACATCCGCATCGGCAAGATACTCATACAGACCAACCAGCAGACCGACGAGCCGGAGGTACGGGACCATGCACTCTGTTACCGTAGGGCTTAGGATGCACCTGAGGATATCCGCATCGGCAAGATACTCATACAGACCAACCAGCAGACCGACGAGCCGGAGGTACGGGACCATGCACTCTGTTACCGTAGGGCTTAGGATGCACCTGAGGACATCCGCATCGGCAAGATACTCATACAGACCAACCAGCAGACCGACGAGCCGGAGGTATGGGACCATGCACTCTGTTACCGTAGGGCTTAGGATGCACCTGAGGACATCCGCATCGGCAAGATACTCATACAGACTAGACAACTGATAAACTTACTTAGATACATTTTTTTGTAAATAAATACATATTATACATAGAAAACACCCAGACCAATACAAACACACATGTTCATGCACACAAATGTTTGTAATGTGTGGGGATCGAACCCACGACCCTTGGCTCAGAAGGCAGAGGTCACTACCAATTGAGCCACCGAGCCTTGAGATAAATGTCGCTACATTATGTTTTCCCTTGCCCGCAGCTGTACTACTTGCGGCTGCCCAAAGACATAAAGGACTACCGCGTGATCCTAATGGACGCGACGGTGGCGACCGGCGCAGCCGCCATCATGGCCATCCGCGTCCTGCTGGACCACGACGTGCCCGAGACCAGCATCAGCCTCGTGTCGCTGCTGATGGCCGAGATCGGCGTGCACTCCATCGCCTACGCCTTCCCCCAGGTGAGCAGACCTAGTACCCTAGGACACGCCCCCCAAGAACCCACCCTATAGAATGCCGCAGTCAAATGACCTCTCGGTCGTGTTTCTGCCAGTGAGTAGGGTTTCCGGAGCTCGTGGGTGGTTAGGGTTGGCGCGGCATGGCGTTGGCAACTGACAACTGGCCAGTTACTTGCCCGTTGTCACAGCGACTTGGGCTTCTCTTTCGCTTTCCATCAGGCGTAGGGAAGCCATTATGTCGAGCCACTATAAAAAAAAACGGCCTCGTGTCTACACCCCATCTAGGGACCCCCTAGGAGGTGGCGAAGACCCACCCCAACAGGAGACCCCCAGAAGACCCCATCAGGAAAATACCTGCACTCACTCAAGATACCTTTCGAATAACCCACCTTCAGGAGACATCCAATAAAATTTCAAAATCACCCTCCGGTTGCTTATTTCTTAGACCTCTTTAGTAGACACTTGAAATCTCTTGGGCTGCCAGGATGAAACTGACAAAATATCATCATCAGCCTACCGCAGTCCACTGCTGGACATAGGCCTCTCCAGTTGTTCGCCACCTAAGGCAAACATCTAGAGGATATACCCATAATCGCCACGCTGGGCAGGCGGTTTGGCGATCGCAGGGCGTAGCTTCTTGATCCGGTAACGCTGCTGCCCGTCATCGGCCTGTGGTATTTAGCTACGCCTTCTATCGTGATGGTTTTACCGCCACTTGTCGGTTTGCCAGAGCCTCGTTTGTTGTTCGGCGGGATGCACCACGGGCAGGTGAGGATGGCTTGGAGCGAAAATCCCAAAACGTACTTTCAAGTAAACTAAGATATTCATATAATCTAAACCGTATACTTTTATAAACTCACTCTCTATTCTCATTTGCAGGTAAAAATAGTCACATCAGCTCTGGATCCGGAGATCAATGAAAAGTTCTACGTATTGCCCGGTATCGGTAACTTCGGGGACCGGTATTTCGGTACCGAGCCCACGGACGAAGAGTAGCTGTGTCTGGTATCGAAGCTGGTGGCCGGCGAGTGTCTGGTAAGGTAGAGAATACAGCTATACTGAAGTGGTCGAGAACTGAAGTACTTAACTATACTTGAGATGTTTGCATACTGAAGTGGCTGAGAACTTAAGTCAACTAAAGTACTTGAGAAGTTGAGATGTTTGCATACTGATGTGGCCGAGAACTTGAGTCAATTAAAATACTTGAGATGTTTGCATACTGAAGTGGCCGAGAACTTGAGTCAACTGAAGTACTTGAGATGTTTGCATACTGAAGTGACTGAGAACTTTTTTTTTTTTTTGTTTCACCAGGGAGAAATGCAGTTTACGCATACCCGCTGCCCGGGGGAGCAGACGGGTTATGTGGGACTCGCTCCGCGTCGGCAGAGAATACCCACTAAAAAACCCTGGTTTGCACCGTCAATGCGCCTTGGGCGACAGCAACGCGGGTCCTAGACTATAACGCCGCGAAGCTGTCAGCGCTGGTCTGCTGTGCAGACTCGGGCTGGCCCCCCCACTTGGGGCAGCCTAGGGATCGGTCCTGAAAAGGACGTCTCCCTCCTCCAAGGACGTGGTTCGTGCAATACGTGGCCGGCACCCCCGTGCCGACCTCGCGGAACCCCGTCGGGCGTGCAGCCGCCGCCGCACGGTGGTTTTTTATTGTGGTTTTCTCCACTTGAGCTCGCGCTCCCTGGTCCCGACCGAAGTCGGGATAACAGGCGGTTTTTTATTGTGGTTTGACTCCACTCGGGCTCGCCAGTCAAGGCAAGCCCCCTGGTCCCTCCTGCGAGGGGAAACAGGTTGCCCGGCGACCAGTCCAAAAGGACCATATCCGACGACTACGAGAACCGTGGCCATCGGACCCGCCGCGCCGCAGTGATACACTGCCATCCCACGCCGTCAAGCGGCTCCTCTGGTAAGGCGGCAACGGTCGCAGAAGACAGGGAGGACGGCAACGAAACACCGCGAGATCCCCCGAAGGGCACTCCTCTTCCTCTGCGACCATCGCCGACAAACCGACGCAAAATGCGTCCCACAACACGTCTCTCACCAATCGGACAAACGCCCCGCCATTGGGAGAGACCCACAGGCCAAAAGGCCCCATCTAAGTGTGCCTAAGCACTGGCCGTGGAAGGCGTCGAACACCACAACGACGCCAACACTGGCCCCCGGAGCCACGCACAAGTGCGTGCTCCCTACAGGGAATTAGCCGTCGGGTAGTAGCCATCCTCTACTACCCGCCGTTGCCCGGGGTACGCCGGGCCATCTGCAAGCAGACGACCACGCGTGGAGGCTTCCCTTGTTGTACCCCATGTGGCTGAGAACTTGAGTCAACTAAAGTACTTGAGATGTTCGCATACTGAAGTTGGTGAGATATTAAGAATATATGTGTAGCACAGAACTAAACGGTAGGATATAATATAGTTGATTGAGAACACGTTTAGCATATATGCAACTTTTTTTATATACGAAAACCGAAATACGGGTTCAAGAATCACTATGAAATTTATATTTTAAACACTTGAAACTTCGTACAAACAAGCTATGCAGGCAGCACCTATTATCACCTTACAAATTATTTATGTATAACAAAATTTAACATAAGTAGTTATTACACGACCCTAAATTCAGGGCACTGAATACCGGGTGGGCGGGGACCCTAGTTAGTGTGGCGCTTATCACACTACACTGAATATCGGTCCCTAAATCAGTTGATATGCGATAATCGCCCTCAATGTTATTACGTTACGCGATAGGCAGTGCGGTCAGGCAGCTAGGCAGCCCGATCGCCCTAAATCGGGACCCTTACCCTAAATCTTATTAGACCACCCTTATTCAGAGTTAGGGTCCCTGAATTTAGGGTGGTGTAATAAGGCTTATAGAACTGTGCAATAGATTCCAATATTGATTTAGAACAATCAGTTTTGAGGTTTCGTTTGTACTAAAAATGGTTGTATATCAGATTAACATCTATGTAGGTGTTAAATTAACATAGATGGGCATTGAATGAGTGAGTGAGAACCTATTAGTGTATTAAGCGAGAACTTGTATAAAAGAAAGAAAGAAAAAAAAAGTTTATTAGGTACCTAAAATGTGCTGGTTGATCAAACGAGTATTTGTAGTTGAATCGTAATCATTGTCAGCATCTGCTGTTGATGAGAATACAGTCTTATATATCGTAGTAGAGTTATTTTCAAGTGAATGAAAAGTAAAGTTGGCGAGAACTTGTGGTAATACATGAGAACATGTAGTATACGTTTAGTCAAGTAGGTGAGAACAATTGTAATACAACTTCACATCTCTAGAAGAAATTGTATACTGTACTGACTATGAGAACATCACAGTATGACCACTAAGGATATAGCTGAATTCCCGTGATTGAACTACGTTGTACAGTGAACAGCGAAATGGATTCTAAAATCAATCTAATAAGTTCTATATTTGAATACAATGATTTATCTATTTTTGCTGTTTACTACAGCGTACGAGAGCATCTATTACTTTTGTACATGCGGCGAAATGTAATCCATATTCTTTTGGAAATAGGGTTCAAATTTACTTAATGCTTTTTTTACTGGAAACATAAGTTTCGCCTTGTGTACAAATCTAATACAGAAAGTACACGATATTTACGCCATACGCATTAAGTATAATAAAAATATGTTAAGGCCGATATACACTTGTTCGGTAGGATCGCTCACAAAATGTATTACTGAAATCACTCACAATTTTTTACTAATAAACAATTTTAATGTAATCAAAATATGTTTAAAATTTAGCTGGTATTCGCCCTCGTGAGCTAAAACGATTTCGGCTGGTTTTTTTTTTAAACGGAAATGTTTCCAAACATTGTACCTACTTGTATCCAGGCACAATATAAATATTGTGCCTGGATACAAGTAATTAAAATTCATGAGGCTTCAATTGCTTTAAGTCATAAATCAATAAAATTTAAATCAAATGTAATAACCTAATCGTTGTAATACACTTAAACCATTTTATTATAGCATTAGCGGGTATTAAGATCGCTTGCCCCAAATCGTGGCGTATCCTAACGAGCAAGTGTGTGTCGCCCCTTAAATGCGTTTGGCTCTAAGCATTGTATTCCTAGTTTATATTATTTATTTATGCAAAGACATTTTGCTATGGAATCGGGATGACGCTGTTTTTAGATCTTTCGCTAAATTATTTGACGAAAAGATTACTTTTAGTTTTTTCTTATAATTTCATCGTTATTTTACATACGATAACAACTTGCTGTATTTTTCTAATGTGGAGATTCTCTTTTTGGGAATCGGGGCAGATCAATGCATAATGCTATATGAGCAAGGGTCATTAGCCGTAAAATATAAGTCTCATGTAAAACAGTAAAATACTGATGTCATATTATATCTGACATGTTGCCATGAAGTGATATGAAATTGTGTCATATGAAATTCAAACAAGGAAGAACTTTTCTCATACCCCGTATCCATAATATCGTTGTAATTTTACGTGGGGTTTGTCTTCTATCATTATCATTTTTGAAAAAGGTGGCAACCAAATTCACGTGGCAACATGAGATCAAAGTCTAGTTATATCTATAAAAGCCTTTAGTGTTTATAGTCCTACTTTACAATCAAAAATAAAAAGCGAAAGATCGATAAACGGCTATACGTATCACCGAAACGGTTGTATTTATATCTTAAACAAATCTAGTCTACACTAACATAAATTAAGTTATACCATCGACTGAACTGGCATAATAAGGAGTGTGCGAAAATAAAAGCTTTAGTTTTAATAGGACGAAATCAAGAAAATCTATATTATTAGCAATGCCTTAACAATGGATAAAATTTAAAAAATAAAATGTCAAGATGGCACCAAAGAATAATTTTGTTCCTAACGGTGGATTACTCTATCGTAAAAAAACGGAATGTGATAAATAAGCCACGTTTCCATAGCAACTTGTTAACGACGGAAAAGTTTCGGTCCACATTAGATGATTAATATGACATCAAAGGCTATGCCTGCCATACTGGTGATTTATGAGTTCGCCGTAACGGTCTACGAGTTCGCAATAACGCAATGCGAGTTCGCCTTAACGACCTGCGAGTTCATTATAACGCCATGCAAGTTCGCAATAACGCGTTGCGAGTTCGCTTTACCGATCTGGTAGTTCGCAGTACCGCTCTGCGAATACTCATATATCATTATTACGCACTTTTCGCGACCAACAGACGTGGGATAGTATCGTACAATCGTCGGTTAACATTTCTTTCCCGAAGTCTCATCAGGGATAGCCTTTCCTCTAATTATTTGGTGGCAAATAAGGCTTAATGTGGGCCTGTTTTTAGTCGAATAGATGGACCTAGGAAAGATACCAAATGGAGCCTCACGTATTGGTATGATCAGAATTGGAAGGTTGTCACTTGGTTAGTCAATGACTCCCTTTTAATCTGATGGTAAGAGAGTAAAATTGCTGCTGTGGCAAAGGATAGGCAACCAATGATTCCTATAAGTTGCCAACGCTATTTAAGCCGTTTTTATTACTTTATTCTCCATTTGGTATTTTTATAGGTCCAGAGTCGAATATATCATGATACGCTTTCGAAGTATAATTATATATAGGCTGTATGATTTATATATCGGTAAGACATAATCCAGTGCATTGCTATATGTCTGTGTCATTTATACTATGTACTCGCTTGATAATATTGGATGCAAAAACGAAATTCAAAATGAAGGGAATATGTACTTCTTTCAGAAACTTTTATTAAAAATATATGTATTTTAAAATGTCGATAAAATATCGAAAGTGTTTATAAAAGAGATTCACTGACAGGAGCCACGAATTATTCAAAAGATGGAGCCGCTTGGATACGCATGGAAGACAGGGTTTTATAACTTGAACTCAAGATCAAAATATCATCTTATTTTCATTCGGCGTTTTGTGTTTGAAATGACGTTCAATAGTCAGTGTTTTTATCAATATCAATGTTTTTTGCTAATTATGCGACGCTATTAGGGAATATGTATTAAAAATATTTCGTGTATTTACTCATTTATCTCAAAAAATACAAAAATATAGTATTAACAAAGAAAACTATAAAAAAATGCATTTTAATAGAGTTCACAAAATTTTAGACGAATCAGTTCATGTGACATAAACCGTAGGACTGTTTGCTAACAGTGTGTGCAATATAATTTAAAATTTCGATGTTGCTGTATCTGTATTTCGATAAATCCATTAAAAGGACAGACACATTCCCTATTAAACTTATTTACAAGTCCAAATAAATACATCTATTCATTATTATCCAGTGAGCATAGTGATATAGACAATCAAATACAAAATAACCGTGGTGCTTTTACATGACGAAATTTAACTACAATCAAGTGTTCCAATAGTAGTTTAGTAATTTATGATGCTGGAAACAATTATTGTAGATTTTCCATTCCGTAACGAAGCTGCCATTTTGAATTTTTACGTTCTTTTTTTGAAATTTCAGTATTAGGAATTATCTTATCTTGAAGTATGTGAGTAGGATTGTCTGGAGGCATTTATGTGGAACGAGTCAGATAGAAATCAGTGTACTTTGTACAGTGAACCCTATTTCAATTGAATAAGAGCTATTATTGTACCTCTTAATAACTATAACCATCTAGCTAGTATGAAAACGATCGTTCTTCATCATCATCATCATCAGCCTCTCCCAATGACAAATGTCATTTTGGGGGGATTTGCCTTAGTGACCACGCTTGGTGGCAGGTGGGTTGGTGACCGCAGTAGGTTTTATTTGTACCCAGGTAAACGCTGCTACCCGTTTCCTGATATTCCCTTAGTCACCTTCTACGACACCCACGGAATGGAATGGGATGGTCTTATTCTAAATCCCGAGGAATTACCATTTATTTTTCTAAGAAAATGTATAGAAATAATTATGTAAAATTACTTCTAATTCGTTCTACTACATGCCTCCTTGCAAACGTTTTCTGGATAGAAACAAAACATTTTGAATCTTATATCGTAAAGATAGCGATCAAAATGCAATGCTATTTTTCTCATCCAGTAAATGGGTCTTCTACTCATGTTCTTGAGAGCCTAAAATGGCCGTCAACTTAAATGTATTGTATTTTATGTATTATTATTAGCAATGATATTTAAATTAGGATTAGTCGTTTTTTTGTTTCAAATTATTTGGTTTTTAAACAAAGTCATTAACATCCAATCCACACTAGCGTTTTTTTTTGTCTTTTCCGCGTTTTTGCGGTCGACGCCGGACAGGAAAAACGCTAGTGTTCCGACTCAAACACGCTAGCCTGGCCCGGCTCTAAAGCTGATTTTGAAATTGGTTTGATACCCACACCGAAGCTAATTAGGAAAGCTAGTCTGTTAAATTTCTTCTTTAAATATCATTGTCTATATATTATCTATTATCGTGTATATTTTAGACAATTGGCGTGTAATAAATGTTTAATGAATTTAATATTATTATACACCTCGCTTCTGAGAGACTTGAAATACAAAATTATGATATTAATTTTACAATTATTATTTATTTTGCAGTATTCGAGTACTGTTTTAGTTTTTAAGTTTTTTTTTATACTTAAGTTGTTTTTGTTTCTCAATACTTAAATACGTGCTTAAATTGTTTTAGTTAGACTGATCTAAGCACATAAACTGATTTGCTATTGCTAGATTGTTAGTGCATTTTGGATCTTATCGTTTAGATAAAAAAAGGTATCTATTCTTGCACACTTACTTAATTGTACATAAGTTTTATTTTACTATACAAGGTTTAATAAAATTTTAATTTGATTATGGTTTATTTATACAATAATCTGAGCTACTGAAAATGTGTCATGAAATAAATTGAGTTCGGATTTTTAAGTTAAATTATGTTGAGTTTAATTAACTTTCTTATTAAATTCTTATGTACACTTTTTTAAATTATGATTTAAAAATAATGTACTATTTGGATGAAATCTTTTAAGTGATTTATTTAATTTATAATAATGCATAAAATCCAAAAATCCTTTTTTGATGTATCACTTTATAGATTCAGAATTATATTGAAAAGTTGGAAAGTACAGTCGTTATCAGTCATAATATTTCTCAAATAAGCATCTGTTTATCCTAGTAGCTAATGCTAATTATTTGTGACTCATTGGCCTTTTAACAGGCAGGTCGTGGGTCCAAATCCTTTGAGACAAACTCAGCGGTCAAAATTCGATCAAAAATAAATATTACATGACAAGAAACAATTTAAACGCCGTGGCAAAATGAGGTGACCGATAAACAACAAAGAAATAAAGAATTCATGTTAACCACTTCTATCAAACTAGAGTATTCTCTTGTACTATAAGTACACTTTTCTAAAATCACCCACCAGAACAATTTAGAAATATGATGGAACCCGGTACCTTCTAACTATTGCTGTCTCTAATAAATTTTCTATTGTATGTAGCTCCTCGTCAGCCAGTCTTAATTTGATAGCGACTGTACTTTTACACAGCAGCTAAAACTAATTTAATTAAGTCTGATTTTTCAATGGTCAGATAAAATTTTACACTCTGTTAAAAGGTAGATACTATAAATCATGACTGATGGATGAACTTCGTATCTTTTTTCAGTATGTAAAATTTTATTCGGCGATTGAAAAATCAGCACTCCAGCTTGATTTCCCCCTGCACCGACGTCTGTCGAGCGTACCAATATATACTAGTTCTATGAAACAACGCACTACTACAATATGTCAGCGTTGCAGTGCAATGCTTCATAAAAACTAGTCTATTGGTACTGGTTAGTTAACTAAAGCTGGCAAGTTCAACACTTTTACACTATAGTTCATTCGCGTTAAGAAAATAGTGACTGACAGGTCACTGACAGGTCACTGACAGGCCACTGGCCAATCAAAACGCTAGAAATTAAATACCTGTCAGTCACTATTTTCTTGACCCGAATGAACTATAGTGTCTGTGAATAAGCCCGAGGCGTGACG
Organism: Conogethes punctiferalis; assembly: GCA_031163375.1. Lineage (NCBI taxonomy): Eukaryota > Metazoa > Arthropoda > Insecta > Lepidoptera > Crambidae > Conogethes > Conogethes punctiferalis. Next base: position 16,098,549 of record CM062089.1, on the reverse strand, counting down.
TCTACTGCATACGCATCATGAAAAGTCTGCCTGTCTCACTCGCGCGCGGTCTAGTTTGTCAATGTGAAGGGGACAGTTATAGTTTTACTTTTGCTACTGTAAGTGAAGTTACATAAGTGTGTGTATTGTGAATGTGCCAGCCTTAGTTAACTGATCTATAATTCTATTATTCCTTTGCGCTTGACGTCAGCGCAGGAGAAGATCAAAGTTATTATTTTTAAATTTAATTCAACGACTGTAATACGTATGTATTATTGCACAATATGTTGTGTGTACAATGTATTTAAAATGTAGGCGAAATTGTATAGTTCGTAAGTCGCTGTGAATATCTGAAAAAAATACAAAAAAAGTTAACATAAGCAAGAGAATAAGTTACAAATAAAGTAAATGAGAACTATTCAACAAGAATTTTATTTTTACTTTTACTAAAAGTTTTTACAGACTTTTTCTATCTAAAAAATTTCAACAAATTAATAACTTAAAATTATGAAATTGAGATCTAGTATAACTAAAAAATATATTCTTATCAACTTTTCATTTTATTAGTATGTCTTGTTACAATAATGTTCTTTTAAATAAATAAATAAAGTTTTTCTAAGGCCGTCTGTCCACCGAATGGGCGAGGTATGAATCCACCAATAGGATCGTAAAGCGCAAATAGGTGCGTAGATTTCATGCAATTCTATTGGTTGATTTTAATCACCTCCGCTTCTGTAGACAGGCAGCTTATTGCTCGTTTCAAAGAAAACCGCACAGTCTAACTGAAGATGTGAATCATTAATACCAAGGTTACTACATTTTATACCGTGCGATAAATTTAATAAATAAATATACAACAAAGTCACAGATGAAGGCGAGGGAGGGGTTAAAAATAATAACAACATTTTTAACAACAAGAAACGACTTCAATAGTACGATGGGATCAACTAGCTAGCTAACTTAACATCCTTTCAAACAAAAAAAAAAGAATTATCCAAATCCGTTCACAATTTTCGGAGATATCTACTTAGTATCATACATGCAAAAAATCCTCTTTTTTTGAAGTGTGTTTAAAATAGGTCACGTCACGGTCAGTATGTACTTTTTTCTATAGCTCTTCATGGTGTATCTGTGTCACCGGAAAATAGCAAGAATCGTAAGTTGATCAACTTCCTAGGTAGTTGATTAACTTTCGGAATATAACAAACGGTAGTTGAAATGTATTATTTAACGCAATGGATTTCAGTTATAGTTCATTCGCGTTAAGAAAATAGAAATTATAATTTCTAGCGTTTTAATTGGCTAGTGGCCGGCAGTCGGTGATGAGTCACTATTTTCTTAACGCGAATGAACTATAGTTGATTACGGTAGCCTGACAGTCATTTAATAATTTACGATTTTGACACAAGTAAAATCGTCCTCAAATGGGCCAATCGTTGCTCAATGTACTATTTAACGGTGCACTATTACCCGTAACTTAATACACTGTTCCCTGATTGGTTGCCGGGATAACGCCACGTGAGCCATTGAACCAATCAACGTTCACCTCACCTTCGTCGGATGATTTTACGGCAAGACCCCGTAAAATGGTCAATTTACTAGAATACATACGTTAAATAATACATTTCCGTTTATTCTTTTCCGGAAGTTAATCAACTACTTACCTAGGAAATTGATCAACTTACGATTCTTGCTATTTTCCGGTGACATCTGTAGTGCATGTCAAGGATTGCTACAGTCAGACGTGGTCGGCGGAGTCGAGGCAACGTTGCAGCATCAGGGCCGCGCTGGCCACCCTCGGAGGCTCGCTGTGCTGGCTCTGGTTCTTCCTGGTGACGTCAAACAGAAGCCGATTATAAATAAATAACCCAAGACATGCCACCCTGGGCCACACAGCGCTACCTAGCCCCAAACTAAGCCGAAGCTTGTACTATGGGTACTAGACAACTGATAAACTTACTTAGATACATTTTTTTTTGTAAATAAATACATATTATAGATAGAAAACACCCAGACCAATACAAACAGACATGTTCATGAACACAAATGTTTGTACTGTGCGGGAATCGAACCCACGACCCTTGGCTCAGAGGGCAGAGGTCACTACCAAATGAGCCACCGAGCCTGTCAAATTCAGTCACTGATTATATTATGACCGACGTAGATTTACAGGTAAGAATTAAAACTTTATATAATACCAGCTGTGCCGGCGGCGTTTCACGCGAGGATGTCGGGTTTTAAAACAACTGACTTCCATATAATGGTGCTCTAATTTTAAGTTAGACCTCTAGTAAGGTCACTACCAAATGAGCCATCGAGCCAGTCGAATTATGACTACGGGAAATAAATTTTTGACAGAAAAACTGAGTTTTGAATCCGACGCCTCCCGGCCTTTATGTGGTGAACGTGACGAACAAGGCATTCGGGTAAAGTACAATCTAAATCTTCTTACAATCCTGGGTTCTTTAGGCGGGGCGTGAAACGGCATCTCAGTGGGCCTTCAGTTCAGGGTGAGGGCGACAGGCGCGGTGGGGACGCCCTATTATGCCTGTCGACCTAACATTTGGACCTCACGACCGCTTACCATCAGGTGGAGTGAGGTCATCCTGAACGTTTTTTTATAAAAAAAAAATAGCACAGTATTAATTTACTCACTTGTAGTAATCTTCACACTCTTCCATGGAGACCTCAGCGCTGACTAGCCGGGAACCGAACCCGCTGTAGTACGAGCTGTAGCGTTGCTGGTAACAAACGAAAATATGAGTAGCTAAGTTGATAAAGGTTATGTTATGTGTCAAAGGTTGTGTGTGTGTGCATGAACATGTGTATTTGTATGGGTCTGGTTATTATAATATGTTTTTCTTTACAAAAAAGTTTAAGAGAAGTAGGGCATAGCGAATCTTCGCTCTAATTGAGCCGCCCGTCCGGGGAAGGACCTCCACCCTATAGAATATCGCAGTCAAATGACCTCTGAGTCGTGTTTCTGCCGGTGAGTAGGGTTTCCGGAGCTCGAGGGTTGGGCCAGCATGGCGGTGGCAACTGACAGGTAACTGACTAGTTACTTGCCCGTTGTCACAGCGACTTGGGCTTGTCTTTCGCTTTCCATCAGGCGTAGGGAAGGCATTATGTCGAACCACTATAAAAAAATAATTATCAAAGCAAGTTTATCAATTGTCTAGTACCCATAGCTTGTGCTTAGTTAGGAACTAGACGGCGTTGTCTGGCTGGAATGTCTTGGGTTTATTCCCCATTAGCCGATATAGAAGGAATGCGATTACGCCCAATAGGAAACGAGGCGCTGGCAACCGACAGGTGGCGGTATAACCATGGCAGTTGAAGGCGTAGCTAAATACCACGGACCGATGACGGGCAGCAGCGTCACCGGAGCGAGACGCTACACCCTGCGATCGCCAACCCGCCTGCCCAGCGTGGCGATTATGGGTATATCCTCCAGACGTTTGCCCTAAGTAGCAAACAACTGGAGAAGCCTGTGTCCAGCAGTGGACTGATGATGATGATGACTGTAAAAACTGATAAACTTTAGAGATGTGCCGATTATGACTTTCGCCGACTAGCCGATTAGTCGGTTGTAATAAGACCGACTAGTCGGCTAAGCCGATTACGGTTTCGGGGATTTCCGTAACGCTTCTTTTACGGCTGATTCGCGCGCAATCGCATACGCCGCCTGCGAGCGTGTCGGACGGAACATGTTTTGCTTGTGTAATTGCCGAGAGCGGTGTTTTAGTGTAAAATTTTTTTTTTTGTGCATACTATTATTATTCATTGAAGTGAACAAGTAGAATTAAAATTTAATGAAGGTTTTTATTTCATGTAGTTCCCCCGCATGCATATTATTGAGAAATTCATACAACGTAAGAAGCCGGATAGTCGGCGCTCTTTGCCGACTAGTCGCCGACTAATCGGCGACTACAATATGGCCGAATAGTCGGCTTTACCGCCTAGTCGCCGACTAGTCGGAAGATCTCTAATAAACTTGTGTAGGTACCTGTAGATGTTTGGAGTAGGTCTGGTCGTTGAGCAGGCTGGAAGCGCGGCGCAGCGCCCGCGCCAGCGCGTCGGCCGCGCGCACGTGCGCCGCCGCCGCCTCGCGCGCGTCCGCGCCGCTGCGCACGCGCACGCACACACCGCCCGCGAGCGGCGTACCCTACACCACAACACAAAAACAAAACCAAATCAAAAATACCTTTATTCACATAGACTTAAAATAAGCACTAATGAATCGTCAAGTAAAAAGTAATGTAAAAATGTGAATAAAAGCAATTTAAAAGAAGCTACCGTCGTGCTGTACAATGAGTTAATTAATTATGTACCTGATCAATGATGCACTTCATCATGAGAGCTAGCTTCTTGTTATCGCTAAGGTCTTGTTCGTTCGTGACCATCACACCACCCAGCATGTTGTATCTGAAAAAAAAAAACGGATTCTAAATCTTTGAGTCACCATCTGCTGCTCACAGCCCAAGGAAAAAGCTTAATTTAAGACCGAAATTTACACCAGCTATGTAAATTTATCTTATCCCAATCTCCAAAACTAGTGCAAAAACTAAAAAAAAAAAAAGTACTTTATTTCCGAAAAAAAAAATCCATACATTATTAGTTAACGGGGCCCCCCGGTAAGTAGTCGGTAGACACTTGTGATGGGAGTGCCTCGCTCTATCCACAGGTTTGTTTCTAGGACTACGTAATAAAGTATATGCAGCTAAGTACTTAAAGTAATATTATGTATTAACAAATTTAGTTTATTTTTAAGAGTAAAATATGTATTTATGTATAAATTTACAATTTATAACAGTGCCCAGTTATGTATGTGTGTGTGTGTGTGTAACAATGTAACAACATCTAGGTATAACCACAGCGCTACAACATACATACAATGAATAGTTCCGCATGTTAACAACAGATGGCGCTGTACCTCCAGAGGCAAGCAATCTCCATACATTGAGAAAATGCTCCATCAAGCTCTATGGAAGACCTACAACGCACATGTGAAGTTTTTATCACGACCTTTTTACCCATGGTTTTTTTTTTCTTTTTACAGTATTAAAAAATTAAACCGACTTAAAAAAAACACAAACGACCAAAACTAAAAAGCGATAAATAATGTAAGTAATTATCTCCTTAATACATATTATGTGTATAACTATAATTAAATATTTACAATTACCACTTATTTTTGGAGTCGGTGCCAGCCTCTAGGTAGGTACCTAACGTATACTGTTGTATGACGCGCGCGGCCGGCAAATCCACACGACAAAATAAATTTATTTGTTTGGCTGGCACCGACTTCAAAAATAACCTCCTCCTTTATCGAAGTCGGTTAAAAAGGAGGAGGTTTCTCAATTCGGCCGTACCTATATTGTATGTATATGTTTTTTTATTACTCACACACTAGCCATGATGATGTGATGGCCCGGCGGCGAGCAGACGCGGTAGTGACGCTCCAGGCCGTGGGTCTTGAGCAGATAGAGGCAACTGGTGACGTCCCACATGTAGCGGTGTACGACGTCGTCGCTGCGACCCTGCCCCTGCCAGGACTGGTATGGCATCAGGAGGAGTTGGCATCTGGAAGAGAACTTATTTTTTTTTATAGTGGCTCGACATAATGGCTTCCCTACGCCTGATGGAAAGTAACTGGCAAGTAATGTGACAACGGGCAAGTAACTGGTCAGTTACATGTCAGTTGCCACCGCGATGCCGGCCAAACCCAAACCCCTCACGAGCTCCGGAAACCCTACTCACCGGCCAGAAACACGACCCAGAGGTCATTTGACTGCGGTATTCTATGGGGTGGAGGTCCTTCCCCGGACGGGCGGCTCAATTCGAGCGAAGATTCGCTATCCATCAAGGGAAAGACTTCCAACCTATAGAATACTCCGTTTGCCTTCAAGACCTATCGACTGTCTCTCCAGCAAGATGCACGCTAATATCCCATCTGTCTTAATATCTGCACTTCACGTGAAGTCGCTGCGTAGATCCTGCCTTTGCCAGGACAGTTATGGTATCAGAAGTCATCTGTAAATAAAAGAACTTGTGTGAAGGACACGGCGTAATTCTTTTTTTATGTAGAGGCGGCAGACGAGCGATTGTGATGCATGATGGTAAGCAGTCGACACCGCCCATGGCAACTCAAATCGAGTCAGGGTCGCTGCCGGCCTTTTAAATATGAATACGCTCGTTTCTTGAAGGTTCCCAAGTCGTAGCTGTTCGGAAATACTGTCGCAGAATGATGTCCCTGTGATTTCCGGATGTGTACCTGTAACCCAACCGGTCCTTATACTCGGCAGTGAGCCTCAGCAGTTTCGCCAGCAGCTTGATCTCCCGAGGGACGTCCTGCAGCCACCCGTCGCAGCCTTCCCTCTGAGGCCACAGCACGAAGCACTCCCCGTTTAGCCGCTGGCAGACCCAGGCACTTCTTGATCTGAGCTTCCCGCTCGCTGAACGTAGGCCTTCCCTAGAGAACGCCAACCAACCTGGTCCTATGTATTTCCATCCATTCGATGCCAGCATGATGCTTCTTTAAGTCTTAGGGTCTATTCTGCCGTATAGAGACCCAGACCCATTTGCCTTCAAGACCTATCGACTGCCTCCTCGGCAAGCTACATGCACGGTCGATTTTACTCCCAAAAAACGGGACCACGACTATCCTGCCTGTCCTAAAATCTGGGAACGTCGTTACTCACACACTGCCCATAATCATGTGATGTCGCTGCGACCCTGCCCTTGCCAGAACAAGTATGGCATCAGGAGTCATCTGGAAAAGAACTTGTGTGAAGGACGCGGCGTAATTCTTTTTTTATGCGAGAGGCGGCAGACGAGCAATTGTGATGCCTGATGGTAAGCAGTCGACACCGCCCATGGCAACTCAATTCGAGTCAGGGTCGCTGCCGGCGAAAATATGAATACGCTCGTTTCTTGAAGGTTCCCAAGTCGTAGCTGTTCGGAAATACTGTCGCAGAATGATGTCCCTGTGATTTCCGGATCTGTACCTGTAACTCAACCGGTCCTTATACTCGGCAGTGAGCCTCAGCAGTTTCGCCAGCAGCTTGATCTCCCGAGGGACGTCCTGCAGCCAGCCGTCGCAGCCTTCCCTCTGAGGCCACAGCACGAAGCACTCCCCGTTTAGCCGCTGGCAGACCTCCAGGCACTTCTTGATCTGAGCCGCCGCTTGGGCGAAGGTGGTTGCTTCGCTGCTGGTGAGAGCGCCGCAGGTGTAGCTGAGGATAGATTAGTAGATAAGCTGGGTACCTTTTTTATGACAAAAGAGGGCGACCGTCGGATAGCGTTATCTTAACTAATATTATAAAGCTGAAGTTTGTTTGTTTGAACGCGCTAATCTCAGGAACTACTGGTGCGAATTGAAAAATTCTTTTTGTGTTGAATAGACCATTTATCGAGGAAGGCTTTAGGCTATTTAACATCACGCTGCAACTATTAGAAGCGAAGAAATAATGGAAAATGTAAAAAAAACGGGGGATAAATAACTATTAAACGCGGACGAAGTCGCGAGCACAGCTAGTCCTTAAATACAAATAGAAACACCCAAATAATTCGTGTCACCATCATGACATCAGTCCACTGCTGGACATAGGCCTCTCACAAGGTTCCCTGTGCTCGATTTTGGGCTTCTCGCATCCAGCACGTAATTAATTCGTAAAACGATAATTCGTTCACACGTTCGTTCACACATAGTTTTGTCGCTGGGGACGTAAAGAGCCACTCCCGAGTCAGTAAACCAAGCCTCGTCGATAACCAAGGTTCCGTTCGGTTTATGTGAATTTTTAGTGACAGTTGTTTTTTTAAACAGTTTTATTTAGGAAGGATTAGGGTAACTTGGGGTTCGCGATCCACTCATAGGGGCATAACGGTGTGGTGGGTGCAGCCACACCGTTGCACGAGGTCCGCCCGGGGAGCACTCTATTGCTCCCCGGATCCGGGGGCAGGGGTATTTGCCCTCCTCGGACCAGGAGTGCCGGCCGCTTATCATCCGGCTGGCCAGGGCAGGCAGGGATGTGGCCGTATGCTTCGGCGCTACCCATGTCCCTGCAACTTGCTGCCCACTGGCGACACAGGGGAGTTTAGTGGGTATGCCCTCCCTTTTGGGAGGTGAGTCCCACACACCATGCCGCCTCCCCCCGGAGACGGCATGATGGTGCCTAATGCATTCCCCTCTTAAAAAACGGGTAACTTGGGGTTACGTCAACGACATAATATATCATACCGTGGATGCGAGTGCAGATCAGGCGCCAACCACAGCAGCCTCACATGCGTCCTCTGACTCAGCTCCTGTATGTACTCCACGACTTCGTCCCAGTGCTGGCGGCTCTCGTCCCAGCTGTCTGTACTCGGGACCAGGTCTGTGTCGAACGCCGTCCAGTACTTGACGCCCAGTTTGGTGCACAGGTCGAAGAGGGCTTTGATGCAGTGCGCGTGAGTGAGACGGGCAGACTTTTCATGAGGCGCATGCAGTATATAACGCCCCGCGCTTATTCACAGACACTAGTGTAAATTTATTGAACATGCCAGTCTTTTTTTATGTTGGCTCACCATAATGGCTTCCATACGCCTGATGGAAAGCGAAAGAGAAGCCCGAGCCACAGTGAATGACAACTACTCAGTTGCTACCGCCATGCCGGCTTGGCCCTAACCCCCCACGAGTTAACTGACCTGGTAGTATCTCGTTCTGTCGCTAGGGACGTAAAGAGCCACTCCCGAGTCAGTAAACCAAGCCTCGTCGATAACCAAGGTTCCATTCGGTTTGTGTGGATTTTAGTGACAGTTGTTTCTTTAAACAGTTTTATTTAAGAAGGATTAGGGTAGCTTCGGGTTACGCCAACGACATAATATATCATACCGTGGATGCGAGTGCAGATCCGGCGCCAACCACAGCAGCTTCACATGCGTCCTCTGACTCAGCTCCTGTACGTACTCCACGACCTCGTCCCAGTGCTGGCAGCTCTCGTCCCAGCTGTCTGTACTCGGGACCAGGTCTGTGTCGAACGCCGTCCAGTACTTGACGCCCAGTTTGGTGCACAGGTCGAAGAGGGCTTTGATGCAGTGCGCGTGAGTGAGACGGGCAGACTTTTCATGATGCCCATGCAGTATATCACGCCCCGCGCTTATTCACAGACACTAGTGTAAATTTGTTGAACATGCCAGTTTTTTTTTATGTTGGCTCGCCATAATGGCTTCCCTACGCCTGATGGAAAGCGAAAGAGAAGCCCGAGCCACAGTGACAACAGGCAAGTAACTACTCAGTTGCTACCGCCATGCCGGTTTGACCCTAAACAGTTAACTGACCTGGTAGTATCGCGTTCTGTCACTAGGGACGTAAAGAGCCACTCCCGAGTCAGTAAACCAAGCCTCGTCGATAACCAAGGTTCCATTCGGTTTGTGTGAATTTTTAGTGACAGTTGTTTTTTTAAACAGTTTTATTTAGGAAGGATTAGGGTAACTTGGGGTTACGTCAACGACATAATATATCATACCGTGGATGCGAGTGCAGATCAGGCGCCAACCACAGCAGCCTCACATGCGTCCTCTGACTCAGCTCCTGTACGTACTCCACGACCTCGTCCCAGTGCTGGCGGCTCTCGTCCCAGCTGTCTGTACTCGGGACCAGGTCTGTGTCGAACGCCGTCCAGTACTTGACGCCCAGTTTGGTGCACAGGTCGAAGAGGGCCTTGATGCAGCGCTTGTGGTTGTCCAGGGTGTTGGTGCCGTCGTCCCAGGGGCGGTGTGGTGGGCGGGCGTACGGGTTGCTTCCTAGAAAGAGTGCTGTATCATCATCATCAGCCTATAGCAGTCCAATTCTGGACATAGGCCTCTCCAGTTGTTCGCCACTTTGATCAAACATCTACGTTAAGTAGATAATCTATAAGATTTCGGGTTTAAAGGAACACTTTTGTTATAGCAGCACGACATAATTTCTTCCCTACACCTGATGGAAAGCGAAAGAGAAGCCCATGTCGCTGTGACAACGGACAAGTAACTGTCAGTTGCCACCGCCATGCCAGCCCAGCCCTAACCCCCGGCTGCTGATGCAACACTCACCACGAGCTTTGGAGACCATACTCAACGGCAGAAAAACGACCCGGAGGTTATTTGGCTGCAGTATTCTATACTATGTATGGGATGAGATGTAAGGGAGCGGCCTATCATTTTTTCGCTCCAAGCCAACCTCACCTGCTCGTGGTGCATCCTGCCGAACAACAAACGAGGCGCTGGCAACCGACTGGTGGCGGTATAATCATCACAATTGAAGGCGTAGCTAAATACCACAGGCCGATGACGGGCAGCAGCGTCACCGGAGCGAGAAGCTACGCCCTGCGATCGCCAACCCGCCTGCCCAGCGTGGCGATTATGGGTATATCCTTCAGATGTTTGCCCTGAGTGGCGAGCAACTGGACAGGCCTGTGTCCAGCAGTGGACTGCAATAGGCTGGTGATGATGATGATGATTCTATACTATATCTTTGTTATGGAGATAGACAGATACCACAAGGGAACAAGACATGACTTTTTTGATTTGACAAATAATATGATGATAATTCTTTAAGGAATTAATAATACACAAGAGAGATATTTCACAAACCATTGTTTCTGAGGTCGCCGAGAGCCACGCTGTACTTGAGCCAGTCGTCGAGTGCGCGCGAGTGCACGCGCTCGCCGGCGCCGTAGTAGCGGTACGCGCCGGCGTCCGCGCTGCCCGCCATATTGTTGTACTCCACTTTGTCTATGCCTGCAAATGTCACCGGGGAATAAATACCTACCCACAGACCGACAAGGGTACTTTGGCTAATTTTCAAAAGTTAGTTTCACAAGAGTATTTTGTTATGTTTTGTATCTACCTGCTTTAAGCGAGCACAGTAATAATTATTTATTATAATCCAAAGTAGGTACTACGGGTAAACTAGACGTAAACAAATAATTAACTTAGATACCTAATTATTTTTTTGTAAATTAATACATTATGAATAGGTAACTACTAAGCAAAGCCCAGACCAAAACAAACCGTCTGTAATATTCGTGCACAAATGTTTCTACTGTGTGAGGATCGAATCCGCGACTCACGTACTTGAATAGAATAGAAATGCTTTATTTGGTAGGTACACATAAGAAAATATACGTTTTACAAAACATACCAAAAACTATGAACATAGAAAAAGGAAATTATCTTAACAATAAATAAATAAATAACCCAAGACATGCCACTCTGGCCACACAGCGCCACCTAGCCCCAAACTAAGCCGAAGCTTGTACTATGGGTACTAGACAACTGTTAAACTTAGGTAGGTACTTAGATACTTTTTTTTGTAAATAAATAGATATTATATATAGAAAACGCCCAGACCAATACAAACAGACATGTTCATGAACACAAATGTCTGTACTGTGCGGGAATCGAACCCATGACCCTTGGCTCAGAGGGCAGAGGTCACTACCAAATGAGCCAACGAGCCCGTCAAATATGGTCTCCGCTCTCAGTATAAGCCCGCGACGAAAGACTTTTGATTATATTTAACGACTGGCTCGATGGCTCAATCGGTACTGATCCCTGCTTTCTGAGCGTCTGCCAAGGGTCGTGGATTCGAACCCCACCCGGGACAAACATTCGTGTGATTAACATTTGTGTTTGTTCTGTGTCTGGGTGTTTATATTTGCATTTAAGTATTTATTTGTGGTACCTTCGTTGTTCTGACTGATACCCATAACACAAGTACGCTACCTACTTACTTTGCGAACTCACCTTGAAAGTAATCGACATTCTCCCCCGGCCGTGGCCTCCCTCACCTTCTGTCTCTTCACTTGGCCGTACGCCGACATGGCTCCGTCCCTCACAACCGTCGCCTCTGACCTACAACGACCCACGCGCCCTACGCCCTTATATAACGTGGCTGAAAGGGCGCACTGGACCGTGGGCCTATTGTCACCAAACAGGCTGTTACTGGTCTTATAAACTAAGTAGTATGTGGTTTGATGCTGTTGTTTTATAGAATTTGATATGTTTTTATGTATTGCGTTGTTATGGCATTGGAAGGTTTGGTTTCGTAGATTTTGGCAGCTGTGTTAGCAGCAACAATAGGGATATTTCCAGGGTCAAAATAATTACATTATATTTAGTCTGTATTTTAGATTATAAAAATATATTGGACACGTATTTTTGCTTTTTTCATTTAAACCAAAAATAACAAATATACAAGACATCAAAACGTAGAAGTGGGGTCTTTGACGTCACTCAATGGCGGACCAACTCCCTCTCTGACGTCACGCGCAATTTCAACGGGCTATATCATTTCTGGTCTAATTACAAATGAAAAAATACGTGTCTTTTATTTTTGAACAATCTAAAGACGGACTAATTACATTTTTTACGGCAACAGGCCTATAGTATTGAATTGGATAGGAGATTTGTGTTTTGAGCAATATCATTGGTAAATTTTTGTCAGCTCCGCGTAATCCCTCTTCTTTGAAAACGCATCTCAAATCCATTTTAGTTCAGTCCGATTAGTAAAAGAGTGAATTATGTTTGTAATCATGACTTCTGGTTCCTAGTAATTTTTTGTAGGTGCCTACTAGTGAAGAATCAAAAGGTCTTTTAATACTTGAGCCTGGCGCTCAACCCAGGGACACTTAACGAAGCCCGGTTTTCATCACCATCTTGGGACAGGATGCCCGCTACCGTTTTGAGGGCGGCGTGAGTCTCACATAGGTACCCCGTCGTTCCCCCGAACGCGAACGGTAGGGGATTCGTAAAGACAAGACATGCGTGTGTGTATGTATCAAAAATAAAACCCAACTCTTCTTAACCAAACATTTAATTACAAAAGCAACCAGATCAACCTAATCAACGCAGCGAACACCAAACCAAAATCGGTATCGGTACTTTCCTATCGCTCTTCTGACCATAGACTCCAGACACCTCGCCCTTCCTCAACGGCTGCGTAATGCCCGCCATTTTGGGTTTGTCTATGGGCTCGCCCATCATAGAGAACTTGGTTGTGCTCGTAATCTTCACTGTGACCATTTTGCCATATATTTGTCCTCTTTCGGTATTAACACTTGTTCGTAGAATCATTGTGGGCGACATAATAATTCTTGTCGTGAGATATATCTGTGACGAGAACCTCGTAGATTTGTCCGGTGCGCTCTGAATACGGTTCGTATGAGCGAAACAGCTCTGAGAGTTGTTTTGTACGCTTTTTCACTTCTTGCCCGGGCACCTGTGGGAATAATATAATAAACAATATATTCGCATTATAGTATACCTATATCATTCTCAGGGTTTATATCAAAGTCAAGTCAAAAATAACTATAATATTGAAAACCTCTTTCTTTTGTACGCTTCGTGGACGAATATTAATCGGTTTTAATGAAATTAAAAATAGAAATTGCAGATCTTATTTCTATTTAAGTATTTATTTGTGGTACCTTCGTTGTTCTGATACCCATAACACAAGTGCTTAAGCTACTTACTTTGGGATTAGAGCAATGTTTGTGATGTTGTCGGATATTTATTATTTATCTGGGGGCACGGTAGTGCCCCCGCCAAGTCGAGCTATCATTAACAAATTTTCATTCAAAAACTAATGAAATCTAGATTATTGGATAGCGCAAGAAATGCATTGCGTTTGGTTGCTTGAATGCGGAAGCTCATATAGATATAGATGCGTGATATCGAGGGCGCTGCGATATTTGTATATAATACCTATTACATCTATTCACCGTTGCAACTCAAATTATATATTACTAGCTTTTGCCCGCGACTTCGTCCGCGTGTTTAAATTTATACATACAAAAGTTTTTCCCGCTAACTCCCGTTCCCGTGGGAATTTCTCAAAATACAGCCATAACTAAACTTTATATTTACTAAGGTACCTGCATGCCAAATTTCAAGCGTCTAACTTAAGCGGTTTAGATTTTTCATACAAAAGGATTTTCCCGCTAATTCCCGTTCCCGTGGGAATTTCGGGAATTCCTTTCTTAGTGCACCCCTACGGTACCTAAGCTACGTCCCTTCCAAATTTCAAGTGCCTACGTTTAGCCGTTTGGGCTGTGCGTTGATATGTCAGTCAGTCAGTCAGTCAGTCAGTTTCTCCTTTTATATATATAGATATTCATCCAATATTATTTATTTATTCTTATGCTCGTATATATTCACACTATTTGATATATTTTAAACACTTACTTATTTATATTATTTTATGTAGTAATAAGTGCTGTTTGAATAAATACATTATTATACAATTTTAGTTACTGTACCAATACTAGTTTATTTAATTGATGTTTGCTCGTGAAGCGTTGTTGCACGCGACCCCGAGCCTCTTGACTGGTGTTGGCTGAAAACCAGCGGTTTGCTCATCGAGCGAACATCTCGCTGAGCCAACACCTTTATGCATTGCTGGAGCACACATGCCTAGGTCTCAGATCACTTCGCAGTTTCATTGTATTTTATTTTTGTCTGTGTATGTGTGCCTGCTTTGCAAATAATTTTTATCTTATCTTTTATCTTATCTAACTAAGGTGTTCCCATAGTATACGATGTCCTCTTTTACTAGAAACGCATTCTAGGCATTTATTGCGTCTAGTCCACATACCAAATTAAAATAGTTCATTTCCGAAATTTACCCAACCGAGAATGGACCAGGTTTTTAAATCGGACTCTTACGAAGAGAGGTAGGGCATAGCCAATTTCCGCTCGAATTGAGCCGCCCTTCCGAGGGACCTCCTCCACTCTATAGAATACTGCAGCCAAATGACCTCCGGGTCGTGTTTCTGCCGGTGAGTAGGGTTTCCGGAGCTCTTGGGGGGTTGGGGTTGGGCCATAGAGCGGCATGGTGGTGGCAACAGGTAGTAACTGACCAGTTACTTGCCCGTTGTTGGGCTTCTCTGTCTTAGCTATTGTGTCAAGCTACTATAAAAAAAAACGTCTGCGCTTTTATGATTAACGCCGTCTAACCCATTACGCCACCCAGACTTTCCAATTTAAAATTAAATGTAATTTATAGATGTCATCCTACACTCGACGAATGGCCTACCACCCTCTGCATGTTAGCAGCCGGAGTGCCCGGCCTCGGGAAGAACTGGTTGATGAACAGCGACGGGAAGCGGTGCTTGTCGCACAGCGCCATCGTGTCCGCGAAGTCGCCTCCGTCTCCGTGGGGAAGCCGCAGATTATGTCCGTGGCTATCGTCATGCCGGGCACTCTGCGGGAACAACGGTCACTTTGAACCATACATTCTTTTTTTATTTATTTATTCTTATTTTTTTATAGTAGCTCGACATAATGGCTTCCTTACGCCTGATGGAAGCCAAAGAGAAGCCCAAGTCGCTGTGAAAACTGACAAGTAACTGGTTAGTTACCTGTCAGTTGCCACTGCCATGCCGGCCCAACCCTAACCCCCCACGAGCTCCGGATACCCTACTCACCAGCAGAAACACGGCCCGGAGGTCATTTGGCTGCGGTATTCTATAGGGTGGAGGTCTTTCCCCGGACGGGCAGCTCAATACGAGCGAAGATTCGCTATGCCCTACCTCTCTTGATTTTTCTTCTCTAATTTCAATGGGATGTAGGGGAGCGGCCTATCAGGGATGTAAGGGGTAACCCATCATCTTTTCGCTCCAAGCCAACCTCACCTGCCCGTGGTGCATTCTGCCGAATAACATACGAGGCGCTGCCAACCGACTGGTGGCGGTATAACCATCACAATAGAAGGCGTAGCTAAATGCCACGGAGCGATGACGGGCGGCAGCGTCACCGTAGAGCTTGTGATCTCCAACCCGCCTGCCCAGGCAGCGTAAGGATTATGGGTAAAGCCTCCAGGTTTTTGCCCAAAGTGGTGATTAGCTGGAGGGTCCTGTGTCCAGCAGTGGACGGCGATACGCTGGTGATGATGATGATGACCAAGGCGCGAAACGTCAAGTGGTATCAGAAGGGGGCAAGGGGCACATTTACGAGTTAAAAACGAATAAGGCTATACTTTACTTACTTCTCCCTGAGGAAATTGACAACGTGTTCAAACTCCGCCCTGGAGTATTCCCTCTTCATATCGGCTAGCACCTGGTCACTCCCCGACTGTACTGGGACGTGCAGGAACCTGGGAATTAAAAATATAAAATATGCTTCAGAGAATTAACACTCCTGACGCCTGCCCGCCTCGAGCCCGCTCATTGCCCGTAGGTACTGTTGTGTTTTACATACACCGAACATTTCCTAATAAATAAATAAATAAATACCCAAGACATGCCACGCTGGGCCACACAGCGCCATCTAGCCCCAAACTAAGCCGAAGCTTGTACTATGGGTACTAGACAACTGATAAACTTACTTAGATACATTTTTTTTTGTAAATAAATACATATTATACATAGTAAACACCCAGACCAATACAAACAGACATGTTCATGCACACAAATGTTTGTACCGTGCGGGGATCGAACCCACGACCCTTGGCTCAGAAGGCAGAGGTCACTACCAATTGAGCCACCGAGCCAGTCCTAATACATCATACTCCTTGCACTGTAGCATGGTGCGAGAGACAGCGTCAGTATGACTTTGACAGCTGTCATTACCACTCTATTATAGAGGTGTTGTTTATAGAAGCAAATTATTTTTTATAGATGATCGTATCTCGTATAGATAGACCGAGAAGGGTCTTTTAACAGTCAGCACGTCACCGGAGCGAGAAGCTACGCCCTGCGATCGCCAACCCGCCTGCCCAGCGTGGCGATTATGGGTATATCCTCCAGATGTTTGCCCTAAGTGGCGAACACCTGGAGAGGCCATATCCAGCAGTGGACTGCAATAGGCTGGTGATGAAAGGAGGCGATGTCAACATTTTCTCTTATGTCATCTGGTAACTTATTGAAGATGCGTTGTGCCATTCTTGTTACATTTTTCGAAAACAAAGCCGTCTATATATCCCTATTCTCATTGGGAGGCCCATATCCAGCAGTGGAGTAAGAGAGGTAGGGCATAGCGAATCTTCGCTCGAATTGAGCCGCCCGTCCGGGGAAGGACCTCCACCCTATAGAACACCGCAGCCAAATGACCTCCGGGTCATGTTCCTGTCGGTGAGTAGGGTTTCCGGAGCTCGTGGGGGGTTGGGGTTGGGCCGGCATGGCGGTGGCAACTGACCAGTTACTTGCCTGTTGTCCCAGCGATTTGGGCTTCTCTTTCGCTTTCCATCAGGCGTAGAGAAGCCATTATGTCGAGCTACTATAAAAAAAAAGTGGACGATTAAGATGAAGACTCACTTGTAAACCCTGGGGTGGTGCATGATCGCGGCCACCTCGGGCAGGTGCTCCAGGATGTAGGGCGGGTTGGTCATGCCGAGGCGCAGCCGGCAGCCCTCCGGGATCACCTCTACTAGTAACCGCAGCAGAGCCGGCAGGGAGGTCCCGATGTCGCGACCGTATGTGCCTAGGAATAGGGAATATGCATGACTTTTTTTATGGATTTAGGTATTGAGATCTTTTATCTTCCAGGTTTTTTTTTTATATAGTGGCTTGACATAATGGCTTCCCTACGCCTGATGGAAAGCGAAAGAGAAGCCCAAGCCGCTGTGACAACTGGCAAGTATCTGGTCAGTTACCTGTCAGTTGCCACCGCCATGCCGGCCGGCAAATATCGGAAATATCTTTTTTATTAGATGTGTTACTGTGTTACAAAACTTTTTAAAAGAAAAAAAATAAGATTAAGAGTAATTTAATGTGAATTATTGATATTGATTAGTTATTGATTCAAGAGAGAGATCCAATATGACCTAAATTTCATGTTGCATACACAGCCATACATTCCATAGAAAAGTCTGTTTTTCAGAGGGATAGATAACTCACCCGTATCCTCACTAGTCAGCCAAATCTCCACCACCCCCTCCCTAAAGGACTGCCTCGCCCTCTCCACGATCTCCTCCGGGGGGTAGCTGCCGAGCTCACCCCTCGCATGCTTGGTCTTGCAGTACGTGCACTGGTTGAGGCAGCCCGTGTTGATGGGGATGATCTCCACGAGGGGGTTCTTGCGCACTTTGGGCAGGAGCAGCGAGGCGCCTCCTGCTTTGCGGCCGTCGTCCGTTTTCCTTTGCCCGAATAGGCGGACTGTGTGGCCTGGAAACGTAAAATATATGTCACTGTGAAATTGTAAATAGGTACCGTTAGATTATAATCCATCTTGCTAGATTGTAAACTGTCTAAAGGTTGTGAACCGTAAAAAATGCAACAACAAATTTTAACGTATTATTTTTCGGCAAATTGTGATCAATTAAAGTGCTGTAGATAATTTAACGTGTGACAGACTTTAATTTGAAGAATTTAACTTCGGTCGATTGCCGTCTACCAAAAAAATAACAGTTATAGGTACTATAAGCAATATGTTACAACCCACAATGTTTAGACAGTTTACAATCTCACAAGATAGCCTATCTTAACCTTAAAATTGTAAATGCCGTTATCGGCATTTACAATTTTATGGTGACATATATATGAAATATTTACATCTACACTATATTATAACAATGGAAGATGGCAATATACAAATGTCATTTCAAAAATTCATTGTAAAGCTACATTCGCCCACAGTAACATATAAGGCATTATCTATTGTTAGAAAAGATTAGGGAACCAAAGTCACCGACATAGCTCACCGGATTATTAAGCTGAAGTGGCAGTGGGCTGGCCACATAAGCCGCAGAACCGATAACCGTTGGAGTACACGAGTTCTGGAGTGGAGAGAGTGTATTGGCAAACGTAATGAGGGCATCCTCAGGCCAGGTGGAGCGGCGATTTGCGCAGGACGGCTGGCAAATGCTGGTTGCGAGAGGCCCAAAATCAAGGTGGCGAACATTAGGAGTGGCCTATGTCCACCAGTGGACTGACACAGGCTGATGATGATGAGGGATCCTTACTAAAACGCCGCGAAGTTGTGTGTTGCCTTAGTGTTGCCAGTAAATAAATAATAATAAATAACACATGACATGCCACGCTGGGCCACACAGCGCCATCTAGCCCTAAACTAAGCCGAAGCTTGTACTATGGGTACTAGACAACTGCTAAACTTACTTAGATACATTTTTTTTTGTAATTAAATACATATTATACATAGAAAACACCCAGACCAATACAAACAGACATGTTCATGAACACAAATGTTTGTACTGTGCGGGAATCGAACCCACGACCCTTGGCTCAGAGGGCAGAGGTCACTACCAAATGAGCCACCGAGCCTGTCCATAAATACAAATTATAAACACCCAGACACGGAACAAACACAAGTGTTCATCACACGAATGTTTGTCCCGGGTGGGAATCGAACCCACGACCCTTGGTTCAGGAGGCAGGGGTCACTACCAATTGAGCCACCGAGCCAGTCAGTTGATGGGTACCTTTGAGGGTCTCCTCGACGATCTCGACGATGCGGTCGATCTGCTGCACGCCGACGACGCTGAGGCCGGTCAGGTACCCCGCGCGTGGCGCGCCCTGCGGCACGCAGCCCGCCACGACCACGTGTATGCCGCGGCTTTGGCCCAGCTCGATCTCGTTCCTGCAATCAATGAATAAGAATAAAAAAACTTTATTACATTGGGACATCACAACATAACAAGTTTCTGTATCAAATAGCAGAATCTTGTGGTAATCAAATAAAGGCCAAATGTGGTGTTGTAACGTCCAATATAAAAGGGCCCCACTCAGCATTGAACCGTGGCCCGCGTAGCAAGCCACTACCAATTGCGCCACCGAGCCAGTCATATTATACATACTAAACACCCAGTCTAATACAAATAGTCATGTTCATGAACACAAATGTTTGAAGTGTGTGGGAATCAAACCCACAACCCTTGGCTCAGCAGGCAGAAGTCAAATGAGCCATCGAGCCAGTCTGTCCTATGCCCAACAGTGATGGAAGTGAAACTAAACTGACAGATTATAGTTATTAATTAGTTGTGTCAGGTAAATTGTTGAAAGTTTACAAAAGATTCTTACTTAAAATGGTCCTCGGCAGGACTCTTGACGGTGCAGGAGTTGAGCAGCCACAGCTGCGCCTGCCACTTGTCCTCGGTGAGCCGGTAGCCATGGGCGGCTAGCAGCCCAGCCATATACTCCGAGTCCGAGTTGTTGTGTGCGCAGCCCCATGTTTTTACATAGATTGTTTGTGTACCTGATTGTATAAAAAAAAGTTCAATCAATCGTCATCATCATCAGCTTATTGCAATCCACTGCTGGACGTAAGCCTCTCCAGTTGTTCGCCACTTAGGGCTATCATCTGGAGGATATACCCATAATAGGTAATCTCCACTCTGGGCAGGCGGGTTGGCGATCGCAGGGGATAGCTTCTTGCACCGGTAACGCTGCTGCTCGTCATCAGTCTGTGCTATTTAGCTACACCTTCAATTGTGGTGGACGTGGTTATACCGCCACCAGTCTGCCTGTGCCTCGTTTGTTATTCGGCAGGATGCACCACGGGCAGGTAAGGTTGGCTTGGAGCGAAATTATGATAGGACGCTCCCTTATATTTTGACAGCTTTCAAAAATTGTAAACAAGTACACTATGAAACGGAACTATTTATTTAAATAATAATATAAATAGTTGAACAGGATATGAATGAATAAAACATATTAGATAGGACAAAGACCGTTATTAGGACACCTAATTCAGTCTCATATTTCAGACAGGGAATTTGAACTGAATGACCTAAATAACAAAACATTTTGTAGAGGAATTTATGTAAAAATTTATTAAATATTGACTAAACACTTATAATATGTATTATACATAAATAAAAGCCAATCAATTACACAAATTAAACTCCATGTATCAATCAGAAACATTGCTTCAAAGAAATTTACCTGCTTATTGTCAAAAACCATGTATTTTTGTATCGACATAAAAGTATTTTACTTCTCTTAAGAAGCCACAGCTGCGTAGCTTACTACAGGCTACATAAAGATACAAGCTGGTCATTTTTAAATACAAATCTTTAGTATATTTAGAAATGCTTCGTCAAATCAAACAAACGTTCGCAAGTTTATAGGTTACCTGGGACAACACTCTGAAGTATCACTTTCTCAGCCGGTTCGCACTCATTTTTCTCCCGTTTCTTCGATCTCACACTCACAGTCTTCCTGCTAGCGTATCTCTCTTTGGGAGTAATATCCTGCGAGGATATTAAATCCTCAATATCGTCTATAATTTCGGAAAAAGCGCCTGGCATTTTTGCAAAACATGCATTTGTTTGACAGTTGGTAGTTGACAGTGACAGCCCCGCAGCTGTTATTGACATTGACAGAAGTTTTTTTTAAGATTGGGCATATAGCTTTGGGATTAAACAACCTACTAACTGACTGGTGTCGTGCTACTTACTACGCATAATAAAATTATCAATTCCTAATTCATTCTGTCCAATGTTCTTTCATTTCAAATTGGGAGTTTGGGAGAAATGCTGAAATCGGAACTAACTCCCGCCCTCATACAAAATGGCAATAACCTAATCTGTTGCTTAATGCATTATCTAGTCTAGCTTAAACCAACGATAAAACGATTTCCTACCAAATACCTACCTTTTTCGACTTATTTGACCGTGTAATTCGCACCTCAGACTTTTCATTCAAATCATAATAATATTATCAAGCAATTAACCAAAAATAGTAACCGGTATTAGCGGCCAGGTGACGATACACATACAATCGGACCCCAATCGTCTCATTCATACTACGTACGCATCAAACGTAGTAATCCTGCCTTGACATCATACCTTTTAAATTGAACCTTATTTCAAACGGCCTAAGGCTTACGCAACATCTTAAAAACTGCAAAGGTGGGCATACAAAACTGGTAATCAAACCACGATGCGTTTGCATTCATTGTGTATCTCAACAGTATTGAAATAAAGTCCATTTTAAATCGGCTCAGGTACAAATGTAGGGGGTTTATTGGAACAATAGACACATCTGCCCCGTTACGGCACGCACCCTTGGGCGAGCGGTTGGCGCCTTGAGTTGAGCCACAGGATATAAATGTTACATACTTCTGCTGTTTTGCCGCCATAGTAATACGTATAACAATAAGATTAACATTGATTGTGGATTACCATCGCTTTTTTAAAAAGATAGCCGACAGGTTGTTAAATCCGATCCTATTACCTATATTTTATCATAAAATATTTTGTTTGACCAGTCAAACTTATGGGAATATTTTGTTTTTTTAATTTTTTCGACCGTCGAACTGACGAAATTGCATCTTAGTAGGTATTGCATTAAAATGTTTCACCACTTCATCGAAAAATATGATCAAATAATTAGATATCATTACCTAAGTATACATCACCTGCTTATCTTAGGTTTATTTATCAAAGTGGGTATAATATTGTAATGCCAAGCTCTACACTTTAGCGTTATTTAGAAAAGTTCCTTTCCTCGTTGTCTTAACCGGAATCAAACCAGAACTACCCCATTTGCCACCGAGATTGTCGATAATTAGCTTCATTACTCGTACTTAAAATGTACATAACAATGATGTAATAAACCGTGATAATGCTTAAATGCGGTACAAAGTCGAGAATATCTTATTTGATGTTGTGACGGTAACTGTTTAATGTTAATCTAAGTAGGTAAATAGTCAGTAAGACGTAAGATTAGGTAGGTATGTGATTCTGTAATGCAAAAGTATGATCGTAACTTTTTAACTTTCTTTTTTTATTTGTAACCTGGCTGATTTGCTCCGAAACCAACAAAATACCTACCTATGTAAATTAAAAATCGAATTCGATCGAACAAAAGGAAGTATTCTTTTTTTAAAGGACCATCGCAAATTTTATGTCAAAAGTCCAATAAGCCTCAAGACCTTACTTTGTTGTGTAAAAAATTAATAAGTGTATCATATCATTGAAATCATACACCTTTAATTATTCAATTTCGGGAAGCCTGCTCAACACCCGCTTGATCGTATTTTGCCCGTCGACTGTTTTGCCGCCAGTCGCGCTACAGAGCTCGTGATGTGTGTTCGTGTATAAAGGAACGTCGCGTAGTGTTCGAATAGAAGTTCGAGTGACTGGCCGATTGTGTTTAGTTTTTTTTTTTTGGTGCCCGGGACCTTTTTGCCGGTGAGTGAAGTTTTTTTAATTTATAGAAATATCAATACTTTTACGAAAAAAAATTGTTGTAGATAGTTTGCTATTGCAAATAACCACCCACTTATTTTTGAATACCTTGATATTTACTTAATAAGTAGTAATAAGTGTACCTAGCTATTAAAAACCGTCTACCTACAAGTAATACCTATGTTAAAATTTGCGCATTTATGTTTATTTAGAAAAAGTTTCTTTTTATATTTTTTTTTAATAAAAAAAAATTTTCTTTCACGGCCAAAAATTTAAAAGTTGCTCTTATTGGGAAGGTAGCCTACCTATCAGCACCCTCGCTCGAGGTCCACTGCTGGACTGAGGCCTCACCTGTTGCTCTCCACTTTGATCGATCTTGGGCTTCTCGCATTGGTTAGGCATGTAGGTTTTATTTTGTGCTAAGGGATAATACCTACTTTAGGTATTTAAATTAGGCATATTTAATTTTTTTGTCAATATTTTTCCTTCTACACATCGATTGCTGGCTGATACCACATACAATTATTTATATATTTTATACGTACCTACCTATATAAATATAGATACGATGTAGTTATTTACAGATAGTTATTAATACAAAATTTTATTACGCCATCATAAGAGTTATCTTTGTCAACTTACGTATCTATAGTCTTTTTCAGATAGGATGGGTACGCTGACACTTGGGATTTGAAGTTTATAGTCATGTGGTAAAATGAAAATCGAAGGTAAAAAAATCGATTTTATGATTTATCGATTTCATTTTGTATGGAGAGAGAATCGTTTTCGAGATAATTAAAAATTGCATGATTTAATAAAAAAATATTTATTTATCATCCAAAATTATGTAAAACTAATTATTAGATCAATCTGAGTTTTAAGAATCTCTCCATTCTTCATTTTACATAGATAATTATTTGAATTACGATTAAACTACCCATTTAAATGTAATATCTCAGTCGTGTTATACAAGATTTTCGATTTTACACCAATAACTGGTTATCCTTTATTAAGAAATTTAAATATTTAATAAAATTTATACAATAGTTGAAAAATCGTAAAGCGATTTTATGATTAAATCGGTATTATAACGATTTCAATGTTTCAATCCCTATGAAAATACGTTTCAATTTACGCATCAAGCATTACTGATAAAAAATATTTAATGTATTAGATTTCTTTAGTTATGTACATTATAATGTTATTTATGGTTTCAAATACAAATTAAAGTAAATCTCTGTTATCATGCATTATAAACAAAGTGAAAACACTTTTTATTTTGATGATTATTTATCAATTTGTCATAGAAATTGCGTAAAAAGGATTCGTTGACAAGTGTCACTGATGTGTCAGCGTACCCATCTTAACTGAAAAAGACTATACCAAGTAAATCCTAGGTAACTGTACTTATGTTTGTAGACAAATAGATAGGATAATAA
This sequence comes from Conogethes punctiferalis, assembly GCA_031163375.1. Classification (NCBI taxonomy): domain Eukaryota; kingdom Metazoa; phylum Arthropoda; class Insecta; order Lepidoptera; family Crambidae; genus Conogethes; species Conogethes punctiferalis. The sequence continues at coordinate 16,074,024 of CM062089.1, read as the reverse complement.
TGATAGGATAGATAGGATAATAAAAATAACCTACTCTCTATTGCTCACCAAAACAATTGACTAAAAATTAGGAATTGTATCTAGGTACACACTTGTTCTATAATTTATTTAGGCGGCCTTATCGCTTAGGTATAAGCTATCTCTTTTGGATAACTTTTGAGTAGACATCCATTTCACATTTCGTTTCATTTTGGTTAATTACATACATACTTAGTTACATTTATAAATTACTGGCTGCTGCCCGCGGCTCTGCCCGCGTGAATATTCGTATAAAAAATTGCCTATGTGTTAATCTGATGTACAAACTATATTCCTGTAAAGTTTCATTAAAATCGGTTCAGTAGTTTTTGCGTGAAAGTGGAGCAAATATCCATCCATCTATCCAAACAAACTTTCGCGTTTATAATATTAGTAGGAAGTAGGATAGTAGGTAGTAGGATAACTCATTTGAAGTTGATATTAAGTTAATTATTTATTCACGCGGGCAAGGCCACGTTTAAGGGTTACTTAAAACAAACCTATGCTATCTATGCCTACCTATTAGCCATAGAACCTATACCATTATAGATACAACTGTCACTACTTGAATGTAATCCAGGTTACTGACTGGCAACACGTTCTTGAATTATAAACAAGGTCTTATGTTGTGGTGCTGTGACTTTACGGCCCCAGTCTAACAGATAAGATGTAAGTAGTAAGTGGGTACCTAAGTGTGTACTTAGCACGCACTTGTCTAAACATTTCGCTTCTAAAACAGGTTATATCCTACCTTTTTTTTATATTGGCTCGACATAATGGCTTCCTTACGCCTGATGGAAAGCGAAAGAGAAGCCCAAGTCGCTGTGACAACGGGCAAGTAACTGGTCAGTTACCTGTCAGTTGCCACCGCCATGCCGGCCCAACCCCAACCCCCCACGAGCTCCGGAAACCCTACTCACCGGCAGAAACACGACTTAGAGGTCATTTGACTGCGGTATTCTATAGGGTGGAGGTCCTTCCCCGGACGGGCGGCTCAATTCGAGCGAAGATTTGCTATGCCCTACCTACTCGTATCTCAAATTCGGAGTATCTACAACCAAATCATAGGTAGGTAGAGATGGTCTACTAAACTATTTAAAACTAGCTGTGCCAGCGGCGTCGCTCGCGTGGATATCGGGTTTCAAAAATAACGGACTTCCATATAATACCCATCTATACCTTGTGCCTAAGTTTTAAGTTAGACCTCTAGCAATACATTGGTGAAAACCGCATTCAATTCTATGCAGTAGTTTTCGCGTAATGCGCGTTCAAACATACAGGTTTAAACTTCTCGCGTTTTCCCAACACTTCCCGTCACTGCTCCGCTCCTATTGATTGTAGCGTGATGAAAAGTATCCTATAACCTGCCCAGGAGTATGAAGAATAATTGTACCAAGTTTCGTCAAAATCTGTTCAGTAGTTTTTTTTTCTATAACGAACATACAGACAGACAGACAGACAGACAGACAGACAGACAGACAAAAATTTTACTAATTGCATTTTTGGTATCAGTATCGATCACTTATCACCCCCTGATAGTTATTTTGAAAAAATATTTTATGTACAGAATTGACCTCTCTACAGATTTATCTTCTATACTTATAATAAATCTGTAGAGAGGTCAATTCTGTACATAAAATATTTTTTCAAAATAACTATCAGGGGGTGATAAGTGATCGATACTGATACCAAAAATGCAATCAGTAAAATTTTTGTCTGTCTGTCTGTCTGTCTGTATGTTCGTTATAGAAAAAAAAAGTACTGAACAGATTTTGACGAAACTTGGTACAATTATTCTTCATACTCCTGGGCAGGTTATAGGATACTTTTCATCACGCTACAATCAATAGGAGCGGAGCAGTGACGGGAAGTGTTGGGAAAACGCGAGAAATTTAAACCTGTATGTTTGAACGCGCATTACGCGAAAACTACTGCATAGAATTGAATGCGGTTTTCACAAATGTATTGCTAGAGGTCTAACTTAAAACTTAGGCACAAGGTATAGATGAGTATTATATGGAAGTCCGTTATTTTTGAAACCCGATATCCACGCGAGCGACGCCGCTGGCACAGCTAGTTATAAGTATAGATGACGCCCCCCACTAGCTACTTAATTACATATTTTATTTAGTTCGACAACAACTTTGAGAAATGCGCTATTCCAACGATTGAATGTAACCGTCAACTGAACGACCGATTATATCGGCCGTGGGTTCGATTCCTGCACAGTACAAACATTTCATGAAAATGTTTGTCTGTTTTGGTCTGGGTGTTTAATAGGTATGTATGATTATGTATTTATTTACAAAAAAGTATCTAAGTAAGTTTATCAGTTTTCTAGTATCTACTCATAGTACAAGCTTCGACTTCAAGTTACAAGTTAGTTACTCCACTGAACACCTAATAGTATGCTCAATAGCTCAATGGCATGCAATAATTATCCATAAGAATATCTACGAGTGTGTATCAAAATAGGGGAATCTTCGTAGACAACCACAATCCTTGCCCAGGCACCGTGGCAGCCTTGGGCTTTGAGTTCACTCAACTGTCAGCCCCTTCCTTTCCGTCGACCCGTGACGAATTACGGGACATTACAAACTTTACAATGTTAAGAAACTTGTTAAAAGTTAGATAGATAGATATATTCTTTATTGCGCACCAAACAATTAACTTAAAACTAGGGACAGTAGACATTTTGTTGTACAACATAGGCGGCCTTATCGCTATTAGCGATCTCTTCCAGGCAACCTTAGGGTAGAGCATAGTTAAAAAGAGAGGGTGTTTAGATTTGAACCTAATAAATAAACCTTGAAAATAATTACCATGTTCGGGCTTCAAATACCTATTTAATCAGATTTGTTTATTGTTTTTCAAATTAAACAAGTTTGTTGCGTTCATGAATGATATTACCTACAGACGTATCGGATCTAGAAAAAAACAAATCATAGGCATACTGTATTTTCCAAAATTTTGAGTAAGGCCGTTATGTTATTAAGACATGAACATTATTTCAACATGAACATTATAAACAATAGAGGATCTAGGTATAACAACGATACATAAAACAATAGGGGATATTACTGCAATGTTTTACCGCCAGAGTGCAGCACTAACGTAAACAGTAAACAGTATTTTGCGTAATGTCGCCAGCGTAAGTAATGTAATATACAAAAATATTTAGGTAAACTATCCCAGTTTATCCTAATATTCTTGTTTATTTAACATCACTTACTTGTCTATATTACAAAATTAATAAAGAGGCCAATCCACAGTATTTACCTCCTTACTAGAAAAAAAAAACAACACAAGGCGTGCGTACGCGCATGGCTCGAGCCACGTGCGCGGCCCACCTGTCAGTCTGCCGATGATTTTTTTTGCTTAAAAAAACAAAGGGATGCGTTATAGGAGTTCAAATGTCCATCCCCGAAATTCTACTTTATTTTGTATTTACATAACGCCTGGATAGAAATACCAGTTCTCTACGCTGGAACTTGGTTGACACACTCCCGCGTGTCTTAATTTGAACGGCCAAGTTAAGATTGTCCGTGTGGTTTTAGAATAGGACCACGCCATCTCGTCCAGTGGATGACGTAGAAGACGAGGGGAATGTTAGGAGACGGGCGCTTCAAGCCAACCTCACCTGCCCGTGGTGCATCCTGCCGAATAACAAACGAGGCGCTGGCAACCGACTGGTGGCGGTATAACCATCACAATTGGAGGCGTAGCTAAATATCATAGGCCGATAATGGGCAGCCGCGTCACCGGAGTGCAGTGGACTGCAAAAGGCTGAAGATGATGATGAATAATATCATCGGCTCTACTGTGTTACGTAATCAAAATTATAATTTAAGTGTAATAATTTCGCGAAACACTGACTTGGTACATAGGTAGGCGCGTGATAGTGCCGGATAACCTATGAACCGTGCCGTCCAAATATATGCAAAATCGCGCGGTTAGTGAGAACTGAGAACTGCGCAGATAATATTGGCTATCTCTGATGCTCTTAATAAGGAGGGCAATTGTTACAAGACAGATAAAAGACATTAAAATGGTCTGTCAGTTCAAAGCGCTGTAGGAATACTACTTATGGGGTTACAAATTAATCAAAAACAGAAGCCTAATGGTGTTTACATTCGGTCAAATGCGTACGGAAATCCGGATTCGGATCGGCAACATTTCGGAGCTTGTGGTGTCAGCTACTTGCCCATTGTCACAGCGACTTGGGTCTTAGGTTTCTCGTTAGGCGTAGGGAAGCCATTATGTCGGGCTACTACAAAAAAGAAAACGATCCAATCGTCTTTTCACCAGCCTAAGAAAAGATTTCGATGAGAACTGTCAAGGTTCTTCAAAAAGGAGGTCTTTCCGAACGCATTTGTGGATAGCTCCGCTGATCTATCTTCTGTCAAGCGTGTCTATCTGTCTTGCCGTGATGGAACAGCTAGAGCGCCCAATACCTACTGCGGTCACCAGCCCACCTGCTATCCCCCCAAATGACGATCATCATTGGGGGGCCCATGTCCAACAGTGGACGTCGACAGGCTGATGATGATGATGTTAACATTATTCTCGCACGGTAATCGAAGCTGGGCTCGTTTTGTCTTTAGGCGACGAGTCAGTCAATGTTTTGTACTTAATCATCATCATCAACAGTCTTTCGCAGTCCGCTGCTGGACATAGGCCTCTTCAATAGTTTTTTCTTTTCTTCTTCGCGACTGTGATCGATCTTAGGCCTCTCGCATCCAGTACTTGCCAGCCATCATTACTTACGGCCGTATTCACAAACGTTACTATGCGTCGCGGGAACGAACAGGTACCCAAAAACGTATAGGATTTTGAGCACTGTGCGTCGCATAGTAACGTTTGTGAATACGGCCGTTAATATTTTTATACTAACACTCTAAACTGTAGGTACGTATAATATACCTAATATTTTGTATACCTAAAGCAAACACGTACAAACAACCAGTGACTAATGAAATTTCATAATAGTACGTTACACACAGTCATAGAGAAAATAAATCTTGGAAGTAGATAAACTCGAGTGGTTAGGTACCTCATAATACCTAACTAGCCATTCCAATCCTACGTTTTTGAAATCCACCTACAATCCTGCATGTGATTAGTCAGAACTTCTGACTGTTTGACTCAATGCCTCGTGTCGGGGTTTTTGACCATGACTTTCGCTTATTGACTCATGCGCAGACGCATTTTTTGTGGGAAATAAACGTAATATCACTTACGCTCTTGGTAAACATGGTTACAAGTCGGTGTCCAGGGAATGTGTATCAAAATCGTCTAAAGAAATAATTACCTTTTTAATTTTTTTTTTATTGCTATTTGTGGCCCGTGGCAGGCGAGCAAGCGGCCTATCTGATGTTGAACATTAACTGCCATGCCGTTGCCTATCGTGAGGCAAGAGGCTCTCTTTAAACCACGTTTACAGAAGAACAAACGTCAAAGTGATCAGGAAACACCGTGGCTGTTACCTACTTTGAACAGCGAATTTGAAATCAAGTTGTCAAACTGTCGAAATGGCTGAAAAATGGACAACAGTCATGAATACAGTCATTTAAGGAAAATGTATACCAAAACCTAAGTAAGAGTTAAAAAAATCATATGCAAATCTAGGTTTTTTTTCTAAATGACTAAGTACAATGATAGCCAAGGAGGCCTAATCGTCATCACCTGGCTGTTTGGGGAGCGCAAGGCTCTCATCAAAAAAGCGACAAATCTGGGCTCACCACCCCATTCATACTTAATGCGCGTCCAGTTAATCTTGGTTCAGGTATGAAGTGGCCGCGCATGGTCGCCGGTTGTGAAACGCTGACGTAAGCGGCAGACGGCTGGACGCTGCGCGCGCGCACAAGTGTTTGTATTTCGGTATTAGAGCCAGATAGCTGAAAATACGCAAGCAATGCTGCAAGTTTTGAAAATAAATGGAAGCCTAGAATATAATTATGATGGATTTTTTCGTAACAGCACTCAAAATACGGTGTGAAGTGGCAAAGTTGCTTTGCTGGGTTCCATATTCCTGTCCCCAGCGCAGGATTAAACCGGTTTTTGTTATGCCTTTTGATTTGTAGGCTTCAATATCGCACAATACCTACCATCACCCAGAAGGTCGGACCAAGTAAAGGAGGCTCTGCCCCGGACTAATTTCAACAGGCGGAGAGGCAAGAGAGTGGAGACAGTTGATTAGGGCTGCGAAATTAACGAGTGATCACGATCCTCAGTAATAATGAGGGAACGACTGAGCAGATATCATACACAGTCACAAACTTTCAACGGGACATCATTCAGAAACTGCATCGCAGGGCGTAGCTTCTCGCTCCGGTGATGCTGCTGCACGTCATCGGCCTGTGATATTTGGCTGCGCCTGAAATGATGGTTATGCCGCCACCAGTCGGTTGCCAGAGCCTCGTTTGTTATTCAGAAGGCGAGGGTGGCTTGGAGCGAAAAGATGTCAGGTATATATGCCTAGAATAGACAGTGGGTACACATTTATGTACTAAAAGTGAACTTAAACCTGACCTTGGTACGCAAATATTTTAGTTACTTACGCAGATACGACGCCAACTATACGCCGGGTTCGATGGATTGGCCGATGATAGAAATAAAGCTGGAAACGGCTAAATATTTACAATTCCTCTTCGCTTTTATTTCTCCCAAGCACTTCGCGTGCAACATTGCAGTGGGTATGTTTACATTAACCGACTGTGCAGTTTATCTGCTTATACGTAATCGTTTTTTGTTTTTCTGCGAAACGATTTACCCCTCGGCAAGACAGACTGGGAGAAAGCGGGTATGAGGAACAGCAGTAACCTCTGTTTCTGTAGTGTGTAGGTATATCCTATTTCCAGATTGTTCTATTCGTAATTGTCCTATTTGTAGTTTGGCCCATTCGCAATCGTCCTGTTTCCAGTTTGTCCCATACGCAGTTGTCCTATTTGCAGTATGTTCCATTTGCGATTGTACTATTTGCAATTGTCCTATTTCCAGTTTTTCCCATATACGCAGTTGTCCTATTTGCAGTTTGTCCCATTCGCAATTGTCCTATTTGCAGTATGTTCCATTTGCAATTGTACTATTTGCAATTGTTCTATTTCTAGTTTGTGCCATGCGTTGTTGTCCTATTTGCAGTTTGTCCCATACGCAATTGTCCTATTTGCAGTATGTTCCATTTGCAATTGTACTATTTGCAATTGTCCTATTTCTAGTTTGTGCCATGCGTTGTTGTCCTATTTGAAGTTGGTCCCATTCGCAATTGTCCTATTTGCAGTATGTTCCATTTGCAATTATCCTATTCGGAATTGTCTTATTTCCAATGTGGTTCTGTAGTGTATAAATATCTTTTCCTAACATACGCCAGAAGACCTGGCCATATCAGCCGAATGAACAGAACAAAGCTAAAAATTAGGTCCATAACCTTACGTCTCGCTCTAGTCTCTTCGCCTATCTGCTGTTAATTACTCTAATTATATAATATAGGTCAGTTATCTGGTAACATACTACTACTAATATGAACTTGTAAATAAGACGTAATGTTGTGATGCAATCAGCGTCGAACAAGTGTTTAAACATGCCGCAGCTAATGACCAAGGCACATGCTTATGCGCCAAATATACAAGTTGATTTAGAAACTAACTTTTAATCGTCTTTTAATTTCGTTAGGGGATGTAAGGGAGCGACCATTCACCTTTTGCTCCAATTTCACCAGCCCGTGGTGCATCCTGCCAAACAACAAACGAGGCTCTGGCAAACCGACTGGTGGCGGTAAAACCATCACGATAGACGGCGTAGCTAAATACCACAAGCCGATGACGGGCAGCAGCGTCACCGGAGCAAGAAGATACGCCCTGCGATCGCCAACCCGCCTGCCCAGCGTGGCGATTATGGGTATATCCTCCAGAAGTTTGCTTTAGGTGGCGAACAACTGGAGAGGCCTATGTCCAACAGTGGACTACAATATAGGCTGTTGATGATGATGATGAAATTCGTTAAAGATTTTTTTTATGCGATAAGCGGCAGACGAGCTAGTGTGATGCCTGATGGTAAGCAGTCGACACCGCCCATGGACACCCACAACTCTTATCGAGTTTAGGGTCGCTGCCGGCCTTTTAAATATGAATTACGCTCGTTTCTTGAATGTCCCCAAAAGTTTTTGATTTTTCATTCATTTTTTTCTATTCTGGACTAAAAAAAGTCATTTAAAATTGGATGTTATTTTAAATATTACTTAGATACGATTTGTCTTCAGCAATTTTTTTTGTATACCTAAGTATTATTTGTTTTTAATAATGACATTCACGATGATGGAAGGATGCACACTTCCTTCGAACCAAACACAGGAAACGGAGAAAGCAAAATGGCGTCTATTCTACTCCCCACAAATTTGACTTTAAAATGTAAATAAAGATACGAATCTGTGCAGTGCAGTGTCATTGTATTCAAATGCGCCATTATTTTAGAATATGAAGTGCAGTTCGAGCGCACTCCATAATTGAATAACAGTCGTAAATCTGTTCGATTTTACGATCATTGGGACGGACAAACGGATTGTTGCGTTATTATCGTTCGTTATTGGCTGATAGATTGTACGTAGGTGTTTGCAGTTTATCAGACAGTTTACGCAAAATACGCGTAAATACCTACTTCGTTGTATTTACGCGTATTTTGAATTATAATTTCTAGCGTTTTAATTGGCTAGTGGCCTGTCAGTGACCTGTCAGTCACTATTTTCTTAACGCGAATGAACTATAGTACTATACTTCGTTGTCTTTTTTTTCTTTCTATAGTGGCTCGACATAATGGCTTCCCTACGCCTGATGGAAAGCGAAAGAGAAGCCCAAGTCGCTGTGACAACGGGCAAGTAACTGTAATATAATAGTTATATTTTCCCCGTTTTTTTTACATTTTCCATTATTTCTTCGCTCCTAATAGTTGCAGCGTTATGTTATATAGCCTAAAGCCATCCTCGATAAATGGTCTATTCAACACCAAAAGATTTTTTCAATTCGGACCAGTAGTTCCTGAGATTAGCGCGTTCAAACAAACAAACAAACTCTTCAGCTTTATAATATATTAATTAATTAATTAATTAATTAATTAATTAATTAATTAATTAATTAATTAATTAATAATTAATTAATATTAATATTAATAAAAATTAATAATTAATAAGTATAGATAAGCTATAAGACGGACTTAATTACAATTTTTAGCTATCTATTATAGCTAAAAATTGTAATTATCCTATTAACTTAACTTTTCTTTGACATGGTACCTCAGTGTTCAGCGACTTTTGGTGCTGACCGTACCTATGTATTATTGTATTAAATAGGTAGGGCAGTGCGTCGCAAGAAATAAAACAATTGTATAGGGCGTCATTATGTAAATAAGTTTGGGAAGCCCTGTAATAGGGTAACAGCATTACTTTCCATTGAGCTCCCTGTTAAGACGAAGGCCTGCAGAGCCGAAATAACAGTCATATGTGTCATAGTCATACACGAGGACAGGCCGACACCGCTAAATATAGGTGAGCCTGTTTGCCCGGCGGGGTCGAGGGTGGCATCTAAACATTTGTATTGAGTTACTGACAATCGTTTCTTTTTATTGCTTGTAATGTAAGCAGCTGAAATTCGGGAACAAATCGCTCAATGGGATGTATAATCGTCTTACATTCTTATTTATTTATTCAATCTTTATTGCACAATAAAAAATTAGAGTACAAAAGGCAAACTTAATGCCGCGTAGGCATTCTCTACCAAACCTTTAGGCTAAGCAGAAACAATTACGTGGGTAGTGTGCTGCGAAATTGATGTGGAAACATACATTATATAGATCTATGATAATTAGATGACCTAAAATAAAAATAAAATAATAAACATATTAAATGTTTTGACATTATAATACGACCATATATACCATAATACCGTTCTCAGTTTGTCTCATTCGCAATAAAATTGTCCTATTTGCAGGTGTCCCATTCGCAATTGTCTTATTTAGAGTTGTTTCATTCGCATTTGTCCTACATATATTTTGCTCATTCGCAAAAGTTCTATTCCAGTTTGTCCCGTTCGCAATTATCCTAATTGCAGTTTGTTCCATTCGCAATTGTCCTATAAGCAGTTGGTTCCATTCGCAATTGTTCTATTTTCATTCGGAATAATCTTATTTGCAATTTGATCCGTTCGCAATTTTCCTATTTGCTGTTTGTTCAATTCGAAATTGTCTCATTTCCAGTTTGTTCTATTAGCTGTGGTCCCATTTATTCTATTTGCACTTTGTTTTATTCGCAATTGTGAATAATATTTGCAGTTTGTCCCATTCGCAATTGTCCTATTTCCAGTTTGTCCCATTCGCAATTTTATCGTCCTATTTGATGTCGAAATCTTTGACAACTCCATCGAATATTTAAACGAACGATCGAAAATGTTTCCTAAAGAGATCTTTCCGACCGCATTTGTGAATAAACCTACTGGTGTGGGGAAAAGATAAAGTACGGGCCTGGCCTGTACCGGGTCGCTAGCAATAATCATGATTGCTCCACAAATGAAGCGTTTGGGCTAATTACTCGCTATTGGTTATCGGCAATGACGTCAGCTGCCAATTTGTGAGATGTGTTTATGACGTATGGACCCACGGTCTAGTGCAAAGGTTTATAAAAGCAGAGACGAGTCAAGTCGCCGTTAACGGTCGGTCCGAGGCAAACTGCTGTTTGTGTGTAAGAACTGCTAACTCTCATCATCATGATCAGCCTGCTAAGTCCAACAGGGATTGGCTGGACCAAGTTCTAAACGGAATTATACTGGTCAGACCTAGTTTTACCCCAAAACAATCGACAATTACTAGGTTTTTTTTTATTATTTATGGCTTTGCACTGTGGATGTGCATTTTAGCCAGTGTCAAGTAAAAATTACTAGGTTTTACCATGGTATGGTACCTTCATTATTCTGATAGGTACCCATAGCACAAGTGCTCAAGCTACTTATGTCGTGTACATGCTGTCTGATATTTAAGTATCCCTAAATGGTATAAAAAAACGTCGCTTTGCTTTATGCATAGATCTTTAGAACTAAGTTAATTTTCTTAATAGAAAAAGTATCAAACACAAACAGCCAGTTGTAAAAATTATAAAAAAAGTTGCTATTTCGCAATATCAGTCTTTTTAAATAGATAGAGTGATATTATGTAATACCTAAGCGAAGCAAAAGCTAATTATTTTATTAAAATTTAAAAGAAACACGTACCTACTTACCTATGTATTAAAGACTATTTTAATTTTCTCTTTTACCTTGACCCTGGCTAGACGGTTTGCGCGATTGACAGCTAAGAGTTCACGTGAAGACCCCGAGTTTTGTGTCGGGATGCTTCTAGCGATGTGGACAAGGACAAATTCGCTAGACAATTACGTACTAAACGTTGTTAAACCACAACTTACCACTGACAAATACAAATTCAATGACTGTTTGCTTGTAAACAGATTTTTGGTAAAAACGTTTATGTCTCAACTACTAAAAAATACAGCGAATAACCCGTAAGCTTACTCTTAAGTCATCATCATCATCATCAGCTTATTGCAGGCCACTGCTGGACATAGGCGTCTCCAGTTGTCCGCCACTTAGGGGAAACATCTCGAGGATATACCCATAATCCCACGGGTTGGCGATCTCAGGGCGTAGCTTCTCGCTCCAATGACGCTGCTACCCGTCATCGGCCTGTGGTATTTAGCTACGAATTCAATTGTGATAGTTATACTACACAGCCATCAGTCGGCTGCCACCGCTTCGTCTCTTATTCAGCATGCACCACGGGCAGGTGAGGATGGTTTGGAGCGAAAAGATGATGGGTTGCTCCCTTACATCCCTCTGGAAGAGATCGATCATAGCGATAGGACCGCCTAAATTGTACAACAATTGCATACTTAGTATAGTTCTAAGTGAATTAAGTAGTTGGTGTACAGAAAGGAGCATCTCTATGACTATCGCGAAAAGGAGCGGGCGAAAGCTATACAGTAGGTACCCAATAGGTGGATATGTTATGTCCTTGTAGTCATACAATGGTAGTAAGTAGGTACGCACCGACCACCGATTATTAATTAGCGTGCGTAAAATCTTTCGTATGAAATCATAATTAGTGTACTATTTACCTTGTACTCGTATAAGAGAGGTCAATTCGTCATGTAAATTTTATTCTCAAAATTAAATATTAATTTGTATGTATGGTAATGGAACAAATAGGTAATTATACATTTAAGTATATATGCGACACCATCACATCACCATCATCATCCAGAAGTCCACTGCTGAACAATTTTTGTAATATACACGTCAAAATGACTGCGTCCTGAAGTTAAGCAAGCGAAGTCCAAAATTTGTAAGCGATCCTCATCACACACTATGACGATCGATCACACTATGACGGCCTGCAAAGGTTTGTTTTCTTTCCCTTAGTCATCTCCTTACGACCCGCATTATTAAAATCCAGTAACCACAAACAATTCCATTGCTATTTCATGCCAACTTCCTTCCATCATCGTCAGCCCATAGGCCTCTCCAGTTGTTCGCGACTTAGGGCAAACATCTGGAGGATACATGCCCATAATCGCCACCCTGGGCAGGCGGGTTGGCGATCGCAGGGCGTAGCTTCTTGCTCCGGTGACGCTGCTGCCTGTCATCGGTATTTATTTAGCTAGGCCTTCAATTGTGATGGTTATACCGGCACCAGTCGGTTGCCAGCGCCTCGTCTGTTATTCGGCAGGATGCATCGCGGGCAGGCGAGGTTGACTTTGATGATAGGCCGCTCTCTTACATGCCAACTTCCTAACTTCAGGCTACATGTTTATTATCGAAGTCACTAACAAAAGGAAAAAAAAAAGTATGCGATGGCTTTAACACCAATTATAATACTAGAAATGGAATCCATGGCACGCAATGTCGCGATAAACCATACAACGTTCAACCAACAATGGTGCATTTGCTTGATGGGAAAAGGGAAAATGTGGAGTCTTATGGCGGTTGCGTTTAATTTGGGAAACGACTTTCTACAAATTGGATCGTGACTAGGTTCTAGTTCTGAGGAATCAAATAGACGCAGGCATAATCAATACTTAACTGCAGGTATAATAAAACAGTCAGAAAATGTGTCAAGATACAACTTCTCAAAAAGCAAGCCTTTCAATTTCTTTAGGGCCGGCAACGGATCTGTGAGTCCTCTGGTGTTGCGATATCTATGGTATAGGCCAAAGGGCTAAAGGATAAAGGGATAACTCACCATCAGGGGCCTTTAGGCCAGTTTGCCCCCTTTATCGTAATAAAGGGAGAGTAAAGAAACAACTATTAATAGCAAAAATCCATACAGATATATTAAGGATCTTTATTTTGTGTACCGTATAATTATTGTTATGTTGATTTTATTTATGGTAGGTAAACGAACCTTTTAGGATGCAAAGGACTGACCCATCACCTTTTCGCTACAAACCCTCACCTGCCCGTGGTGCATCCTGCTGAGCACAAACAAGGCTCTGGCCACCCACTGGTAGCGGTATTACCATAGGATTGAAGGCGTAGCTAAACGGCATGGCGGTGGCAACTGACAGGACTGATCGGTTTCTAGCCCGTTGTCGCATCGACTTGGGCTTTAATTTCGTCCATCAGGCATAGGGGAGCCATTATGCCGTGTTGCTAAAAAACCGGGCTGATGACAGCAGCAGCGTCACCGAAGCAAAGAGCTAGGCCCTGCGATCGTCAACCCGCCTGCCCGGCGTGGCGATTATGGGGAAATCTTCCAAATGTTTGCTCAAACTGGCGAACAACTGGAGAGGCCCTATGTCCAGCAGCGGACTGTGATAGGCTGATGATGAAACGGCCTTTAATATTTCACGAAGACTAGAATAAAAAAGCTATCCGGAAATGAATACGGATAGCTCAAAATTTATTGGTCTTGGCATGAAGATGGTTGGTTGTTTGATCATAATTATTTTGGGTCCCTTATCGTCCGCCGTCCCACTTCACAGCTAGACCTTATTGAATTCTGACGCTATTTTCTGTACGTTATCTGGGTCGTATTTTAAATCGACTGTGGACCGATGCAAGTCGTTACCAACTCTCGTAAACAATGAGGCGCCAATCGTTAAACAAACACGTACTGAACAGAATTTGTTAATAGTTGGTACTTAATTAATCGTTGACAAATAAAGTGAATTGTTTTGTACGTTAAAGTAAGCTGTAGTCATAAACTAAGCCGAAGCTTAGCTATTGACAACTGATTTTTTAAGCTTTCTTAATAGGAACAGCTAAAAAATTCTAACAGTGTTTTACAATCAATATAAAGAGACATAATCTGTGTGACGAGTCTTCAATGATCTCTCTCCATGACATCTTTTCCCTCTAAGCCAACCTCACCCGCCCGTGGGCATCCTGCCGAACAACAAACGAGGCGCTGGCAACCAACCAGTGGCGTTATTACCACAAATGAAGGTGTAGCTAAATACTACAGGCCGATGACGGGCAGCAGCGTCACCGGAGCGAGAAGCTACGCCCTGAGATCGCCAACCCGCCTGCCCAGCGTGGCGATTATGGAATCCTCCAGATGTTTGCCCTAAGTGGTGAACAACTGGAGAGGCCTGTCCAGCAGTGGACTGCAATAGGCTGATGATGATGAATAATTTTTAGCTTTCTGCTGATAGTGTCAATTTAATTTCACGTTAATCTGTCTGTTTGTATTGGTCTGCGTGTTTTCTATGTATAATATGTAATTATTTACAAAAAAAAAGTATCTAAGTAAATTTATCAGTTGTCTAGTACCCATAGCACAAGCTTCGGCTTAGTTTGGGGCTAGATGGCGATGAGTGGCCCAGCGTGGCATGTCTTGGGTTAATCTTTTCTCTACGTGGAAAATTGACCTGGATTCTAAATAGACTCAGCCCTACTCAAGAACAAGCTGTAAGATTCCCAATAAATGCAAAATAAAATAGAGCAACGAGGCACATCTTCACCTTAGAGAAATGTTACAAGACCATTAAGCATGATGCGTCTCTGTTTATACGGCTAATGATAATAATGGTAATCGTCAGTATATTATCTTTTTTGCTTGGTTGCTTGACTGGATACCGTTTTCTCAAAGAAAGTGGCCATTTAATTGATATTCATGGCTTTTTACAATACAAATTAACTATGAATCATAACGATGTGCTTATTAACGGGACTGAACGTTCTGCTCTTTACTGTACATAATGGTTAAGTGGTTAGTCTCTTGCGGTTCTCTGGACTATTAAATTTATCTGAAGAATTAATTATTTCCAAGTAGAATCTCATATAGCAGAGGTAGGTAGAGCTATTGTCACGGTTATAGGTAGGGAATTGAAATAGTAAAAATATGAGCAACTTCTTTCACCGCAGTATTGAAAAAAACATATTACATATAAAAAAAAAACTCGTCTGCACACTAAAAACAAGACTATTGTTTAATCAAATGCTAAAACCAAGCAACAAACCAAAGTATCACAGGCGAGGACCAACAGTGATTTACTTATAGCAATTTTGGTTGTTGGTTATTAAGTTCACCCTTTAGTAGAATAAAGAACGTTACTTAAAAATATGACTAATGCAATATTGGTCAAACGACTTTAATCGGTTTTTAGAAAACATTATATAAGATGACGTAGGTAGGATAACTATCCTATCTCTAAATAAGTACATTAGTTTCGTTTGCTTTACTTGTTAGTAAAGATACAAAACTAAACAAGTATGAAGTTTAGTCCTATCAGTCAACCGGTTTCTTCAAACTCTTTGATCGGCACTTAATTATAAAATAATATCAAATGTACAGTTTCCGTTCAAATTACAAATCGTTAATGGTCCTAACTGAATCTAATTGCAAGAGAGAAAATAAAACACCAATTGACAATACATCCATTGAGAGTGTCCATTTAATGAGGATGCGTGCAACTGAATCGGGGTCTTAAAATAACGAATGGCTCCTTCAATAAAGCGAATGTTATTAGCAGTGGAGTAAGTAACTAGGTACTTGGTGGCAAGTCAAAAAATTGCCATGGGCCCTCAGCCGTAAGGGGCCTCAGTCCCCCAGCTGTAAGGGGCCTCGGTCAGAATAGAATCTCAGCTTCCAACATTAATTTATTACACACTAGCTGTGCCGGCGGCGTCGCACGCGTGGATATCGGGTTTCAAAAATAACGAGACTTCCATAAAATGGTACCTAAATTTTAAATTAGACCTTAGCAATACATTGGTGAAAACCGCATTTAGTTTCGTACATTAGTTTTCGCGTGATGCGCGATCAAACATGCAGATAAAAATTTCTCCCGTTTCCCACACACTACCCGTCACTGCTCTGCTCCTATTGATTGTAGCGTAATTAAAAGTATACTATAACCTGCCCAGGAGTATGAAGAATATTCGTACCAAGTTTTGTTAAAATCCGTTCAGTAGTTTTTTTTTTCTATAACGAACATACAGACAGACAGACAGACAAAAATTTTACTGATTGCATTTTTGGCATCAGTATCGATCACTAATCACCCCCTGATAGTTATTTTGAAAAAATATTTCATGTACAGAATTGACCTCTCTACAGATTTATTATAAGTAGATATAGATTTAGGGCCCTTTAATTGTATAGTTACTCCACACAATGGCACAGTCGGGATAAACGTGTCCTGGAGTGGATACCGCTTCTCGAGAAATGTGGCTTGGAGCGAAAAGAAGAAGAATCGCTCCAAGCCACATTTGCAATAGCATCAATGTAAGGACATTGATGCTATTGCAAATGTGGATGTAAGGACATTGATGCTATTGCAAATGTGGATGTAAGGACATTGATGCTATTGCAATTCCTTAAATAAGTGATGGACTATCGGCAAACGTAGTATAGGACACCCTCAGGGCAGGTGAAATGACGATTTGCGTAAGATGGCTGGCAAGTGCTGGAAGCGGGGAGCCCAGGATCGATCCAAGTGGAGAACAATTTGTTAGGCCTATGTCCAGCAGTGGACTGTAAAAGGCTGATGATGATGTTGTTCTGTATTGATAAAACTAGTTGAACGAATTTAGATCAACTACTGTCCATTGTACCTTGACCAACACTTCAAAGGTTGTACAAACAAGTACCCTGCAGTCATTACTGCTCGATTAGAAGCTGTTTGTATGCAGCGTCGGTCGGGAGGAGCGCTGGGTGAACTCGGGGCTGTGTCGTAACACTGTGCATCATTCGATTCATACTGATCTGAGTATTAATGCGATATAATGCATTACTCTAGTATGTACTATTGTTAATAATGAAAGATATGAAATTTATGTAAGTGTGTTGCAACTTGCAAGTCTTTCCGTCCTGTTTAATAGGGAATATGCATGACTTTTTTTTATGGATTTGTATTGAGATCTTTTATCTTCCAGATACATAGTCATAAATACCGAAGAATTTTTAAACTATCTTTTCTATTAAGCGAGTTATAAAGCGTTAAAGTTATTGGTTAGACAGAGAGATCCGACGCGGCGGATGACGTCAAGTACCGTGAGCGCCGTACTAACTCCATAGAAAAATCTGTTTCGCGAGAGAGAGACGGATATATTTGCTTTCAACGACTGTATCTCGTCCATTTTTCAACCAATTCTGATTTTGTTTTCACTGTTCGTAGTAGATTTTGATCTATTTTACGATAAATTAGTAAATACCTGAAACAATTTTTCATGCATATTCCCTCTGATTCCTGTTTATTTTAATTGATATAAAAAATTTGGTCTTATACTTGTATCGCTGATGTATGGTATAAAACTGCCAAGCTGAAGTGGAATTGGGCAGCCCATGTGTGCAAGATGAAAGAAGAGAGACGGTGTGAGACGGTCACACAATGGGCGCCAAGACAGCCTACGCTGAAGGGAAGACCCAAGAATAGATGCCGCTGATATAGCAGGCTCTGGCTTTACATAGATTCAGATGATTATTGATTAGTATTCATAAATTAGACTGAAGAAAGTGTGTGAATGTGTATATGTGATTATAAGTGTACCTATGTGTTTGTGTGTGTGTGTGTGTGTGTGCGTGCGAGAGTGTGTGGTGTGCTTGTAATTATGTGATTACTAGCTGTGCTCGCGACTTCATCCGCGTGGAATAGTAATTTTTTTTCTCGTTTTTTTTACATTTTCCATTATTTTTTCGCTCCTAATAGTTGCAGCGTGATGTTATATAGCCTAAAGCCTTCCTCGATAAATGGTCTATTCAACACAAAAAGAATTTTTCAATTCGGACCAGTAGTTCCTGAGATTAGCGCGTTCAAACAAACAAACTCTTCAGCTTTATAATATTAGTTAAGATATATGTACATTTGTATGATTGTTTGATTAGTTTGTATTTGCCCTTACAGAAGTGACAAGTTTATATTACTTTAGGTACTTTAATATTCTACCTCCTCTCCTCTTGACAATTGACAATGCCTAACTTATATTCATAAGTCTTATGAATATAAGTTAGGCATTGTCAAGAGGTCCTCAGTTTCTACATACCTTAGCTGTTGCAACTATTGCCGCAGCACTAGTTTTTACACTTCCTTGAGTTGGTTCTGTGAAATAAAGTGGCAAAACTTTGATAGGTAGGTCTCCTAAACCAATAATGACATCACACATACCAATAATACCGGCAAAAATTATGACGATAAGTATGTTCAAACATGAATTTGATAAAGAATTCAAAACGAGTTACTAAGAAGATCGACAAATATTGGTACCCGTGTAAGTACCTACATTTAAGTAGGTATTTGATTTGCAGAGGAAGATTCCTTGATTTGTTGATTCAAGATTGTGGTGACTAACATATTTTAATGATGTTTTGATCTTAGTACCTAAAATCAATAATAATAACGTTAAATAAGTAGTAACACGGTAAATAAGTGTGTCGGTACAGAGAATGTTTTAAGATTACAAACGGGATAACGCTTTAATAGGCCTGTTGCCGGAAAATATGTAATTAAGTAATCCGTCTTTTAGATTGTTCAAAAATAATGTCTTTACACGTGTTTTCATTTGTAAATTAGACCAAAAATGACAAAGATATAGCCCGAAAGAGTGGGAGTTTTTTCGCCACGAGCTATGATGCTCGGGCGCCGGATGCGACTGCATACAAAATAACTGTGTGCGGTCGAGTCCTATACCGGGGCTCGGATTTTGTTCATGTCTTTGTCTGCTGTATCTCCTTTATGTTTGTTATTTGTTTTTATTAAAAATTAATGCAATTATGTACCTGCTAACATAGATTATGTTAAACTTTGTTACTAACCAACGGATCAGTGTTATCTGAATAAATGAATTTATTATTATTATTATTTTTCACGTTGTACCTATATCGAATCATGGACGCGTCCAAAGCTTAAGATGTAAACGGGACACTGCTTGATTTATTAAGATTACTGGTATTTACAATCACTCCATGACGTATGACGTCACGGTGCACCGGACACGGACGTTTAGACCAATTTGAGCGTACGAGTACCTACAAGGTGGAACGATTCTACCTCATTTCTTTGCATAACGGTAATCTGGGGCTATTGGTGTGAGCTGATACGGTATGAATGGTTTTATGTAGGGCTGACGAAATATGATTGAGAAATAGGGTATTTGACAAATTTTAAAAATCATTTTAAATTGTTCTTTGTAACAAGTTATGCACATTCCCTTAATATTTCCGGGAAATATTCTGTATTAAGGGTAAAAATCTATTTTAAAGTTCGTATTTCTAGAAGCGCGGGAAAAACGCTATATTTGAATTGACGCCGGTCACGTGACTTACGTGACGTCACAGGCAATTAAGAAGAGCATATTCGCGGCTGAAACACAAATCGTGCAGAGCCAAAAACATCAAAAAAAAAACAAACGTCAAAAGCAATCCGTCAAAGTTCGAATTAATCGACTTGATTTAATCAAATTTTATAATTTAAATAGTGTATAAATCGTGTATGTAATATTAGCTTGACGATACCTAAATTCCATTCAAATAAAATCAAGTGTGAAGATCATTTTGATCTACGAGTATAACCTCAATAAACAAGTTACTCGCCTGTGACGTAGCCAGAATTGTGACCAATCACAAAGCGTTTATTGTCCTTCATAAAGTTTAATAAAATAGTACATTTTGTTTCATGAAATATGCAATTAATATACATATTTTTGCCTAAATTAAAGTGAATTATGTTATCTTAAGCTATTTTCTATAAGGATGACCAAAATTTGCGGCATTTTTTTAATGTTGTCAAATACCCTATTTTTATTAAAATTTATAAAAAATATTGCAGTGTATAAATCCTTATTGGCATATACAAAATTGTAGAGTAGTCTAGAAGTTTATAAGAAAGTAAAGAAGAATAAATATCAATGGGAGATTCAGCTGACCTAATCCACTTCAAGCAACCAAAAATAGGTATATGCTTAACCAAACCATTCATTAAAATTTGATCTCTCTTGTTTCTATACCGACTTACGTGAAAATACTCTCCCTGCTGACCGAATTTCGATTTCAACTAATTACCTTTGCGGGAGACGATAAGTATTATTTCGTACGTACAGATTTACCTACTGTTAGAGTTAAGACGGTAAAAAGTCGCACACATTAACTGACAGAAACTAACCAAATTAAATATGTAGATAAAAAAACGGGCCAAGTGTGAGTTGGAATCACGCGCCGAAGGTTCTGGAAAAAATGTATGGCATTTACTCGTCATCTTCATTATCATCAGCCTATTGCAGTCCACTGTAAGACATAGGCCTTCCACGTGTTCGCCACTTAGGGCAAACATCTAGACGATATACCAATAATCGCCACGCTGGGCAGGCGGGTTGGCGACTGCAGGGCGTAGCTTCTCGCTCCGGTGACGCTGCTGCCCGTCGGTCTGTGGTATTTAGCTACGTATACACTGTTTTTTTGGCTTTTACCTTTATATCAATCAATCAGCAACAACAGCAACAGTCCTGGTCCGTCCACAGCTGAACGTACCTCTTTTATAATTCACGCCACATTTCTCTATTCCGCTCTTCCCCTATCCAGCCAAATGCCAGCAGTTCTTCTAAGGTCCTCAGCCTAACGGGCTACGGACGGTAGCGGTTTCTTTTTATAGGTACGTCTTTACTCGTACTTGAGACAGATCTTAGATCCTCAGCCCAACTGTTAAGTCCTGTGATCCAGATATCGGCTGGATTTTCCGAATGAGCTGTCATCTACTTAAGAGGTATAAAAAACAGACATTTAAGACCGTATCGACAACCCTGCACTACACACCCATAACTCCCATTCGTTGTCTCTATCTAGATCTATGCGATTTGGGCGGCCATGCATGCAAGCGTGCGTCGTGCATATGCGGACCCGTGTAAATGCACTGTGCAATATGCAATGTGCATGTGCAATATGTGCATCCCGACACGCACTATTTCAACCTCCGCCACAGTGGAACAAGATGCCGTACCGTATCTTTTATTAGGGTTCTGTACCCAAAGGGTAAAAACGAAACCTTATTACTAAAACTACGTTCGCCCTTCTGTCTGTCACCAGGCTGCATCTTAAAAACCGCGATAGCTTGAAATTTTCATAATGGATTTCTGTCGGCGCTATAAGAACAAATACTTTACTAAAAAACAAAATAAATGTACAAAATGTAAACAAAATAAATGCGCTTCCATACAAATAACGCAATTTTTTCCCAATTTTTCCCCATATTAGTACGGTAATCCATCGTGCGCGAGTCCGACTCGTACTTGGCCGGTTTTTTTATAAAGTTTTCATTAAAATTAATTGCACGAAATAGTTTTAATTAACGGTGCGGTTTTTATTTTATTCGCGCCTGAGTTATTCGGACTCGAATAGGTATAATGATGAGAAGTGCATTTTTGCGTTTATTGTAATTAGATTTGAAATTAATAGAAAATGCGCACGAATCGCCAGACCATTTACCTATAATAAACTAGAAGCTGCAACCTCCGGCTTTCTCCGCGTGACTATCGGTATTATGTGAAATGGTTATTATCCTTAGCTATGTATGTTACTGCAAAGTTTCATTAGACTCCGTTAAGTAGTTTTCGTGTGAAAGAGTAATGAATATCTACTTATCCATCGATTCAAACGAATTTTTACATTTAATTATTGCCTAGTGACTCCTGCCTTCTGACTGGCTCGGTGGCTCCATTGGTAGTTACTCCTGCCTTCTGAACCAAGGGTCATGGGTTCGATCCCCACCTGGGACAAACATTCGTGTGATGAACATTTGTGTTTGTTCCGCTTCTGGGTGTTTATATTTGTATTTAAGTATAGATAATATTTGTGGTACCTTCGTTGTTCTGAAACCCATAACACAATGCTTAAGCTACTTACTTTGGGATCGGAGCAATTTACCTATGTTATGCGGTTATGAGGACTAATGGCTCCACTGCGTTATTGTTCTTAAACCCTATTTTACTCTCTCTATTCCCCCAGGCAGTTATCAAAAGTATGTTAAAAATAAGTTATAGTTTTAGGTTAAAATCCATTCTCGGTCAGACACAAGTAGGTACTCAGTAAAATTGTACATAATTCACTGTCATCGAGTTTACTACGCATTCTGCGTTCGGGCTCCGGGGACAGATCTCGGAAGATGACGCAAAAACCACTCATCGTCTGGGCTTGATGTCTTAGAGAAAATAAACATGCATTTGTGTTCTTTCATTTATTTGTTACACTTATGTACGCACACGGAACAAAATGGAATTTGAGTCATAAGTAGGTACTGCGAAATCGTACAAATCACTGTTGATATTATTGATAGGTTTTTACTTTTTATCCTTGTGGTTTCTGGATTTATAATAGAACCACCTTAATCCAGGGTGTCGTAGAAGATGACTAAGGGAACATCAGGAATCAGGCAGCAGCGTTTACGTATATTACGGTGACGGTGACAATGGGCCCAAATCGGTTCTTAATTCTCCGAGATAATATGTATGTAGTAACAAACATCATCATCATCATCAGCCTATTGCAGTCCACTGCTGGACATAGGCCTCTCCAGTTGTTCGCCACTTAGGGCCAACATCTGTAGGATGTACCCATAATCGCCACCCTGGGCAGGCGGGTCGGCGTTTGCAGGGCGCAGCTTCTCAATCCGGTGACGCTGCTGCCCGTCATCGGTCTGTAGTACCTACACAGCTAGGTACGCCTTCAATTGTGATGGTTATACCGCCACCAGTCGGTTGCCAGCGCCTCGTTCGTTATTCGGCAGGATGCACCACGGGCAGGTGAGGTTGGCTTGGAGCGAGAAGATGATGAATCGCCCCTTACATCCCATCGAAACAAAAAATCATCCCGTAACAAACATACAACAATAAAAATAAGTCGAATCTCCCCTTTTGAAGTCGGTTAAAAATCCCCCTAAACCACAATTGTCATTCGGGGAGCCAGGCTGATGATGATTTCAATTCGAAACGTAACAGCTCTATTGACCTCCTACACCGACTTTATGCTACCAAAACACAAAATTTGCATACGGCCACCATTTAACGATCAAACGAGTTCCAAGACATTACGCGCTCAAATCACGTAGCAAAAACTTTCAATTTCTTTATCAATTTAGTCTGTGTGACTCATCATACGCCGAACACATGACTTAATCAACTGTAAGCACGTGTTGTATACGAAAATGTAACCCGATCTCGTTTATCTGTTGCAGGCACCGCGGACCAGATGTCCAGACACTGCGCGCGAATTAAAAAATAAAATGTCAATGTCAAAAAAATGTTCCAAACTCAAAGAGTGACTAAGAACTAGTGAAGTGCGCGCTGTTTGTCGATAGTGTTCTCGATTGGCCGGAATGATGGATGGGTGCAATGCTAGTGTTGTGTACGTGCATAATTCGACGTTCTACCCTCGGGAGGCGACGGTGCTGGCTGCAGTATGCGCCTCCATTTTCAGCATCGTCGGGGTTGTGGGTAAGTTAATGTTCTATATTATTTTTATTATTAAAGCTGGTTGAAAACAGATATTTTGTACGGAGAGCACTTTTACTTACATTTTATGACAATATGCAAAACCAGCGGTTTGAATGAGACTACATTGTAGTCACATATTTAGGTACAAACCTACTTTAATCAAATGTACCTATGTTAGAATCAGAAATTTATCTTACAAACTTATTTCGCGTAACTATTAGCAACGACCATACAAAATGAGTGGCAAATAGGAGAGACCTATGTCCTGCAGTGAACTGCGAGAGGCTGATAGTGATGATGATGCAAACTGAATATGTGTGTGTATGTATTATAAATTTAATTTAGCCTCCAGCCTTACAGCCTTTGGGTAAATCAGGTCCTTAGAAATAGGCTAAAGAAAAATGGTAAATAACAAGAAGTGTACGGATACAGAATACAAAAAAGCTCACTGACTCATTTGCAGTCAAGTAGTGATCCTAATAGTCGTTTTGTGGGTGTATAACCAAATTTGGGTTCTCACAAAACTTCGACGCTAATGATCCCCCGCTGTGGATTAAGGTCTACGAACGTAGCAAATGGCATACCTACATCACTATTTGGTACCTAATTGGGTAATAAATAAAGCACTCGTGGAAATCTGGTTCATAAATGTCGGGAAAATGCAACCACCTCCGCAAGTGAGATCTAAGGAGACGTGATCTTCGGGCTCCAAATCAGACCAAGATACATAATGGTGGAGGGATGAAATTTCTATTAAGGAACACTGGATCATAATCCGTTGCTTAATTAGATCTAAGCATACATAGTGAATATTTGAATATAGGTACAGGAGGATTTTAATCTGTAGCTGTAGTATTGATCTTCTCGCATCCAGCACTTGCCAGCCATCCTGCGCAAATCGTCACTCCATCTGGCCTGAGGGCGTCCTACACTACGTTTGCCGAGACGCGGTCTCCACTCCAGAACTCGTTTACCCCAACGGTTATCGGTTCTGCGGCTAATGTGGCCAACCCACTGCCACTTCAGCTTACTGATCCGGTGAGCTATGTCGGTAACTTTGGTTCTCTGCCGGATCACCTCATTTCGGATCCGATCTCGCAGAGAGACGCCGAGCATAGCTCTTTCCCTAGCTCGCTGAGCGACCTTCAACTTGTGGACTAGCCGTACCGTGAGTGTCTACGTCTCGGCTCCGTATGTCATAACCGGTAGAACGCACTGATCGAAGACTTTCGTCTTTAGGCACTGTGGGATCGACAATGTGAAAACTCGACGAAGTTACCCAAACGCTGCCCAGCCTAGCTGAATTCTCCTAATTATCTCGTCCTCAATCTCGTAATAGAATCCATTTCTCCAAAAAAAATTACAACAAAATTCATTGTCCCGAATCAATTATCCCATGGTTTAGACAACTTTGCATAATATCTCAATATTTTAGTAAGTACTGACTGAGAGATACTACAACAAAGAATACGTATATAGAAACATTGTTTTATACTATGCAATGATGTATAGTTTAATATACTCTCACTCACCACACTAAACGCATAAACTACACACTATCGACTTCATACGAGATCCCACACACTCGGTTCACCACTATTTGCTTACATTATTAATATTGTGTTTACGATACATTCGATAGCAGAAAGGCATTGCCAGGCGTCTGAACAAGTCGGTTTGGTATCTAACAGAGTGGTAGATAACTCAGGAATAACCTAAGAGGCTCGTTCGTTCAAATCAGCAATGGGTTTTTAACCGACTTCAAAAAAGGAGGAAGGTTTCTCAATTCGACCGTACGTCTTTTTTTGTTTTAAGTTTGTTCGCCGATAACTTCGTCGTTTATGAACCTATTTTGATGATTCTTTTTTTTTCGTTCCATATCTATTCATCCATTAAAAATCTCGATTTTTCTACGGACTCAGCAAGCACCTTCAATTCCCTCTACGTCATGACATTTTTCCCTCTACGTCATCACATAGGTTCCCTTACATCCCCACAAGCGCACGAATCACTGATTTACTCGAAAGGCTGATGATGATGAAAATACTTTTCACACATTAACCAGTTCAGTAATTTTTATAGTAGCTCGACATGATTTCTTTACGGATTAACGCCTGATGGAAGGCGCATGAGAAGCCGCCGTGATAACAGGCAAGTGCCACCGCCATGCCGGCCCAACCCTATCCCCCCACGAGCTCCGAAAACCCTAATCACCAGCAGAAACACGACCCGGACATTTGGCTGCGGTATTCTATAGGGTGGAAGTCATTCCCTGGACATGCGGCTTGATTCGAGCGAAGATTCGCTATACCCCTATGTACCTCTCTTGTTATTAAATAAACTAGAATCCTATTCTATTCCATTCTCTGGCAACCCTAAACAGCACTATTTGATTCGGGTGAAGCGTTGAAGCGTTGTTTACCCAGCAACGGATCGTCGAAGTCGAGTGTCATAACAACAACACTATAGCACTATAGTATGATGTTTCGCTTTCATCGTAATTACGCTTTTGGTACACACGTGTCTATGAGCTGACCGTTGATTATTTATAGAACCACTCCAATAAGGCTTGATATAAATACTGGACGGTAAACAGTAGCCTTTCCGGCTCCTAACAGCCGGGACTAACGAATGGATCCGAGGAAAGACCCGTGTTAGAGATGTTGTCATGACAATGGACACAGAAGTGGAGATGGGCGGGGCACATAGCCAGAATGGAGCAATTTAAGTGGACCCGGAGATTACTGGAATGGCGACCGTGGGAAAATCGTCGCGGTAGAGGCCGCCCCCCAATGAGATGGGTCGATGAAATAACCAAGACGGCAGGACCAAATTGGATGAGAGTGGCAAGGAGTAGGCAGCGATGGAGAGATTTGGAGGAGGCTTACGTCTGAAGACGGACAAGTGAAGGGCCGGAATGAATGAATGAATGAATGAACAGCCGGGAACCTTAGGAAATCTTTAGACTTTCGGCCAAGTTCTTGTTCAAATAGGTACTTCGTATTTTTAGCATTTTTAAAAATTTTAGAAAATCTTTAGACTTTAGGCCAAGTTCTTCTTCAAATAGGTACTTCGTATTTTTAGCATTTTTTTTTAAATTTGGTAAACAAAGAAATAAATAAATTTCTTTATTTCTCATTTTACAAATTATCTTGCTTAGAGATGCCCCAGTGAGTAATAAAAATACTTGTGTTGGGGTAATCTCGCTCTCACCACATGATATTCTACAAGAGATACAAAATTATTTTAGCTATATTAAAATTAAATAATATTTTTTTTAAGATGAAGTAACATTTACACATTGTTTAAAATTTTAATATGTATTATTAATTTGTTGTGAATTCAATTTAAATTAAATATAATAAACTATCACAAATCAATTAATCAATTACATATTACTAAATTAAAAAGAAGAGTGTAGTACAAGTAGGATAAAGATCAGTGATAGGGAAACATTTTCTATAGCGCTTGCTTGCTAGTCTGTGCTTGTGTTGTATTACTGAAGTAATCATATCAATGTAAACTCATGTCCTGTGCTTAGGGTCCCCAAGATACAGGGTTTCCTAGTTTGGGGCCCATTGCTAAAATCTTAATATGGTTATGTAAATGTGTCTTTTGGCAATAAAGTATTATTATTATTATTATAGACCTGTTGTGACAACAAGCGACAGCGTACTTTCTTTTAAACGACCTTTGAAATAAATAAACGTGATCAAGCATTCGGTATTCTCATAAATCTACCGTTACTCTCAACAGAACGAGGTTGAAGTGTGAACTATTTTGTTGTTTACTCAAGTCGACTAAGCGACCACTTAGGGCACTTACGGAGCGTTAACTGATCTATCATTGTGAAGTCAATTGCCGACTTTCCAAAGTACTTTTGAGAGGGCACGCTGTGACCCCTTACGCTACCAAAAATGTATGTTATTAAGTAGGCGACTTGTGACCAGCTCAGGCTTTTGGATTTGTAGGTTTATCTCCTAAGGAGGAAATACAAAGAGAAGATCTACGAGTAAATCTCTTATTCTTAGAAACACCGCGTGTCAACGCGTGTCATATTATATATTTTTGAATAAGATAAAAGACGGACTAATTACAATTTTCAGCCATAATGGCCTATTTGTTACAATCCCTTTATCGATATTAGTTGCCCAACGTCCCATCACAATCACGCCCCAATAATCCCTCTCCATGAAAGATCCCTTGTTCCCATTTTTATTGCCTAAGGGACGCGTAAGAGTGTTTATTACTAATCGGGGCTGTTGGCCTTCAGACAAAGGGGCCCTTTAGAAGCCTCGTGCATAAGACGAGGAAAAACGTCATCGAATGAGATCAACGCATCGGAGTTTATTGTGCCTGTTCGCATTGAGACGTCATGTGCAGATGTTATTAAAAAGTTACGACGATTTAGCATATAGCTGTATAGCTGTGTATTTTAGTTATATAGCTGTGTGTAATGACGTTTAAGTACCTAAAACTTGAAGAGATTCCATTGTCAAAAAGTTACTTTTTAAGTTTATTTATTCATCATCATCATTATCAGGATATCCGTGGTGGCAACTGAGAAAAGTGATTGATTTGACATGTACGTTGCCTTAGTGACTTGGGCCTCTCTTTTTATTAGGGTGCATAGTATTATTATCATCATCATCATAAGCCTTTTTTTTAAAGGGGAATGCATTAGGCACCTTCATGCCGTCTCCGGGGGGGAGGCGGCATGGTGTGTGGGACTCACACCTCCCAAAAAGGGAGGGCATACCCACTAAGCCCCCCTGTGTCCTGTGTCGCCAGTGGGCAGCAAGTTGCAGGGACACGGGTAGCGCCGAAGCATACGGCCACATCCCTGCCTGCCCTGGCCAGCCGCAGATGGTAAGCGGCCGGCACTCCTGGTCCGGGGAGGGAAAATACCCCTGCCCCCGGATCCGGGGATCATCATAACCCTATCGCAATCCAATGATAGACATAGCCTCTACTGCCCTCTCCAGTTGTTCGCCACTTTGAACGATTCTACACTTCTATGTTGGTATATTATAACCTAAAACTAATTTATCAGTGTTAATTAACACTAATACTAAACTAACATGGTAACCCATGGCTTTAGTATGCAGAGCGCTTAATTAACCGTTGCAGGAAACCGTCCCCATATTTAGTTCAGCATAGATAAGAGTTCCGGAACTTTTTATAATGAACCGAAACATAAAAGTAATAAAGTGCACCTGACTAACGCGATTCTAATTGCAGTAGATGTCGAGGGTATACATTTATAATTACTACAGTGTAGAGTGGATATAATAAAACCCCGTGAATTAATGATTAGGGCTGTGTAAAGCGATGCGATGCAGCGTCACCGCCAAACGCCAACCTCGCCCAAAGCGTGGCGATTATGGGCAAAGTCTCCAGATGGAAGACCAAAGCGCCGAACAACTGGAGAGGCCTTTTTAGGGTTCCGTAGCCAAATGGCAAAAACGGCCCCTTATACTCGTAAAATCGTCATGTCTGTCTGTATGTCCGTCCGTATGTCACAGCCAGTTTTCTCCGAAACTATAATTATTGTAAACCGCAAACCGCATTGTAAACCTATGTATTCTGTAAACCGCATTAAGATTTTAAAATAAAATCAGAAAAAAATCCAAAATTTTTGGGGTTCCCCATACATAGAACTGAAACTCAAATTTTTTTTTCTATAAGTAGTTACGTGTGCGGTATCTTAAAATGATGTTGAGGTTTCTAACATCATTTTTTCTGAACTGAATAGTTTGCGCGAGAGATTCTTCCAAAGCGGTAAAATTGCTAACAGGGCACAGACAACCTATGCTCTAGCTAGCCCATACCATTGTATCGGGCACAGCCCTAGGTGCCGTTAACGACCATGTCACGTGTTCGCCATCGGCCGAGCAATTAATCGCCCCACGGGGCACGCTTGTCAACGCGACTCTGTTTTGGTAAACAAGCCGTGTTATAACCATTACTCGTTTATACTTACTATGTGATGACTAAGTTCAAGTGTTAGATATTGATTTAATATGTAATTGAACCGATTCTAGAAGTGATTATTAAACGAGTAGAAGCATTTCCGAAGCCTTTTCATATATGGCAAGCTAATTCTATCTGGGTAACAAATGCATTTCCGACCCAGCCAGTTTTATCTGACAGAAGACTGGCCGCATGGCGATGGCAACTAACAAGTGAATGACTTGGTTACTCGTCTTTCTTCAAAAAATTATACTTTCTCTACATGAAGACTGTAAGAGGTCGTTTAAAAGCAATAAGACAGCCTAAATCATGCCACAAGATGTCGGTAATACCGTTTTCTGTTAATGTTTGTATTTTTAGAAGGGAAGCGACATTATCCATGCATCTCGAGGCATCCGCGGAAGACCAGCGTCGCGGCGTCCCAGACACGCCTCGGCACATGCTGAGCGAGATGCCTTTTTAGGGTTCCGTAGCCAAAATGGCAAAAACGGGATCCTTATAGATTCGTCATGTCTGTCTGTCTGTCTGTCTGTCCGTCCGTATGTCACAGCCACTTTATTCCGAAACTATAAGAGCTACCCCCCCCCCGTAACTTCTAAAATATGGGCATGATAAAACTGAAAAAAATATATGATGTGTATTACTATAAAAACTACTAACGAAATTTGGTTAGAATGAAATCTAGACAGTAGTTTTTTTTTAAACGTCATAAATCAAATTACCTAATTTTTTCATTCAATCAGTGGTACGGAACCCTACGTGCGCGAGTCCGACTCGCACTTGGCCGGTTTTTAGTATCAGCGCAATTGATTGTGTTCGGTCATTCTATTATGTAACAAAATGTGTGATGCTAAATAAATAACTATTCTATTCTATTCTATTCTATTCATCCTTCCTTATGAAAACATAGCTTAGTTCAATCAGTTTTCACAGTATATGGACCAATTAATATGGCTATAATAACTAGTGAAAAGCACCCTAAATTAATTATCTATCTACACTAATATTATAATGAGGAAAGATTTGTACCTAGCAGTTAACGTAACCTGTTAAAATGTTAATCATTGTATTGTATTGTTCCAAATAAATAAATAAATTATTTTTGTATGTTTGTAATGAATAGGCTCAAAAAGTAGTGGGCCGATTTAAAAAATTCTTTCACCAATAGAATGCTACATTCTTCCAATTTGACATGCTACATTTCATTTTGAAAAAAATTAGGGATCCTTGGTAAAATTTGAACAATATCTATCTACCCCGTGCGAAGCCGGGGCGGGCTGCTAGTCAGTCATAATTTCGAATATGCCTCTAAAAATTAAACCCTCATTCCTATAAATCGTGTCACCCTCCCTAGGGACTGATCATCGAATCAATCAAACTGTCACAGCTTATCGTAGGGGACGCATTCCGTGTTCACGGGACGCAATTAAATAACGCAAGATCTAGTTAGTAGTTTTACGCAATTATAAACCTTATTTATATGTACTTAAGATAACTAATACTACATCTGTTTGGTAATGACGCTGGTCTAAATCATGTGCTCTGTTCGGAGACCATAGCCATGTGCGGTTCTTATTGATCAATTTGATATATCGTAATGGCACTAATTTGCACATTTTATCTCCTAAAGTAGTTGTAATCTTATTAATTCAGATGTAGGTTTTTAAACGTACATTTTTATTAAGAATCATCATCATCCTAGCTTTATTCCCGATTGTCTGAGGGTCGGCTTCCCAAACTGAGAGATTTGGCGAGGGCTAAGCTTTTACACAGAGCGACTGCCATCAGACCTCCGCAACACTTAGGGTAAGCTATACCCATTCCCAGTTTAGGCGTCAGAGTTATCATCATCTCTGATATGATGTAACGACTGCTATCTGAGTTGGTAAAGATAGCACCCGGGACCAACAGCTTAACGTGCCTTCCGAAGCACGGAGGAAATCGGTGTCAAATTTTGGTCACCCATCATCGGATTGACCGCGCCAATGGTTGCACAACTTTTGCGATCATTGTTAAGCGAACAAGACCGCGGCGCCACCGAGCTCCTCATTTTTATTAAGAATCGAATACCTAAAATTCTTCATATTATTACAGACTTGATCTAAGCACTTCGGAGTCCCTTCACGGGTGTAAGCAGAGGTAGCCACTCGGGCGGGTAAACCCTTACCGGCTGAGTGATTTGTTTTCTCTGCCATTCTCTACATTCCATCGAAAATTGGCTTAAAGGAGATCTAATAATTATTTTTAGGGTTCCGTAGCCAAAATGGCAAAAACGGGACCCATATAGATTCGTCATGTCTGTCTGTCTGTCCGTCCGTATGTTACAGCCAGTTTATTCTGAAACTATAAGAGCTACATTATTGAAATTTGGTACGTAGATGTATTCTTTAAGATTTTAAAATAAAATCAGAAAAAATCCAAAATTTTTGGGGTTCCCCACCCCATACATAGAACTGAAACTCAATTTTTTTTTTTCATCAAACCTATACGTTTGATACATTGTGTGGATAGGTGTTTTAAAATGATGTTGAGGTTTCTGACAGACAGTAGTTTCTTTTTAAACGTCATAAATCAAATTACCTAATTTTTTTCATTCAATCAGTGGTACGGAACCCTACGTGCGCGAGTCCGACTCGCACTTGGCCGGTTTTTTTTAAATATGTAGGTACGTTATAAATCGTAAACCCCATTTTACCTTTCATTCAATGAACTCAAATGTAAGAAAGAATAAAGAAAAACATTTATTTATAGTGGTAGAGACAGAACCCTACGTGCGCGAGTCCGACTCGCACTTGGCCAGTTTTATTTTATTTTATTAATTTCATTTATTATAATTGGGCCAATGACTGGTTACTGATACCTGGACATGCGATGTAGTAAGTCTTATTATTTATTTTTGCTTCAATAATTTCATCGTGAAAGCACTGACTTTCATCCACCAATTAGCCTGTAAAAATGGGTACGAATATGTTATTTCAATATAGAAACTCTTTATTGCACAAAAACACAGACATTACAGGAAAACATATTACAAACAACACAAAGTACAGCTACAACTTTTACTACTACTAATAATTACATATACTACTTTTGTATAGATAATAATAGGTGCTTTAGGTACTAAAATAATATCAAACTTAAGCGATTATAACATAACCCATAATAACAATGCAATCAGTCTGGTATCAAACTAAAGTTTCTCTTGTACTATGAGCCCTGTATTTTTAATTATCCTCTACCCTATGGTTGGCTGGAAGCTGCGCTGGAAGAGATCGCTTACAACGATAAGACCGCCTATGACTAATTGTAAATCAATTGTATGGTGTGCAATTAAGAATATCTATTTGTCTATGAGATTAATGGTTCGTTTCCATAGAAGAGGGACTGCGTGAAGCCATCAAAAAGTTACCAAGGATGAAACAAAAGTAGTGAGTTCGAATCCTAATAGGCTATTATGGCTAAAAATTGTAATTAGTCCGTCTTTTAGCTTATTCAAAAATAAAAGACACGTATTTTTCCTTTTTTTCATTCAAATAAACAATAGCAAAGATACAAGGCATCAAAAGTTAGGAGTGGGAGTCTTTGACGTCACTCGCTCCCGTAAAAATGCCTCACCGAGTGACGTCACGCGTAATTTCAACGGCCTATAACTTTGTAATTTTTAGTCTAATTTACAAATAAAAAAAAATACGTGTCTTTTATTTTTGAATAGGCTAAAAGACGGACTCACTACAATTTTTAGCCATAATAACCTATTCCCACCCGGTATAAACATTCATGTGATGAACATTTTGTGCTTGTTTATTGAATGTTTTTACAAATTGCTTGACCTAATTCAGACAACATCACATACATTGCTCCGATCCCAAAGTAAGTAGCTTGAACACTTGTGTTATGGGTATCAGAACAACGAAGGTACCACAAATAACACACCTAATTACTTTAGAATCGGATGAATGTACGTCGTTGTTGTCTGATATTTATTTTAGAAAAAGAAAGACGTACAAAGGATTTATTTATCTCATTTGTGAAGTCGTAAATCATCGTGATGATATATTAATATGTTCCGGAGTGTGAAATTAATAGTAGAGAATATAAATTTCAGCTCATTAAAAAATAATCTTGTCACAGTAATTTATCTTGTGATTTGTAACACATTGCCTCCGGGTCGGGCGAATGGACTTAAGATACAAGATACAAAATAGGAAATACTTAATATTATGCAAACTCTTTGAATCTTAACTAATATTATAAAGCTGAAGAGTTTGTTTGTTTGAACGCGATAATCTCAGGAACTACTGGTCGGAATTGAAAAATTCTTTTTGTGTTGAATAGACCATTTATCGAGGAAGGCTTTAGTTTATATAACATCACGCTGCAACTTTTAGGAGCGAAGAAATAATGGAAAATGTAAAAAAAAACGGGGATAAAATAACTATTCCACGCGGACGAAGTCGCGAGCACAGCTAGTCAGATATAGGTTCCGACGAGAGAGTGAACGCTGCTTTTGAGACAATCTTCGCGGGTTCGCACAGCACAAACATTAAAATTTGTGTGCATGGAACACGGTCTGTTTGTATTGGTCGGGGTGTTAGCTATGTATAATTTACTAGCTGTGCTCGCGACTTCGTCCGCGTGGAATAGTTATTTTTTCCCCGTTTTTTTTTTACATTTTCCATTATTTCTTCGCTCCTAATAGTTGCAGCGTGATGTTATATAACTTATATAGCCTAAAGCCTTCCTCGATAAATGGTCTATTCAACACAAAAAGATGTTTTCAATTCGGAACAGTAGTTCCTGAGATTAGCGCGTTCAAACTAACAAACAAACTATTCAGCTTTATAATATTAATTAAGATTTTCTTCCTAAAAATTATTAAGAGTAGGTATCAAAGTCAATTTATTAGTTGTCTATTTCGCGTTCCATCACAATTAAAACTTAATTAAAGCGATATTAATTTTGTAGTAAATTAAATACCCGTGAATATGTTTACTTACTATTAAAACTAGAGCAATTTTCCCCAATCTAATATTGACAGGAACAATTATGACTGATGGTCTAAAATTGCATTCAATTAATACACTAAGTGGTTTACTGAAAGCGATCCTAGTGATAACTGTTTGTATGTCAATAACAATTTATTAACACAGGTAGCCATAATAATAATAGCTTAGCAGACCACGCAGTAGGTACTACGAGTATAACAATTGATTAAATTCTTTTTGCTACAAGCCACCCTCACCTGGTACCTACATCCTGCCAAACAAACAAACGAGGCTCTGACAACCGACTGTATAACTAACTATCACGATTGAATGTGTAGCTAAATACCACAGGCCGATGACGGGCAGCAGCGTCACCGGAGCGAGGAGTTACGCCCTGCGATCGCCAGCCCACCTGCCCAGCGTGACGATTATTGGTAAAGCTTCCAGATGTTTACCCAACGTTGCGAACAGCTGGAGAGGTCTATGTGGACTGTGATAGGCTGATAATAATGATGAAATGTAGGTACTTTATAAAACCTATACATCATCATCGTCATCAGCCTATTGCAGTCCACTGTCTTCTCCAGTTGTTCGCCATTCACGGCAAACATCTGGAGGATCGGAAACATCAGAGCCGATCGAAGGGCGTAGCTTCTCGCTCCGGTGACGCTGCTGACCGTCATCTGTCTGTGCCTCTGTGGTATTTTATTGTGATTTTTAATTGTGATGGTTCAACCGCCACCAGTCGGTTGCCAGTGCCTCGTTTGTGATTCGGCCGGATGCACCACGGGCAGGTGAGCTTGGCTTGGGGCGAAAAGCTGATAGGCGCTTACATCCCTATACGACTAAAGATTATTTTGATTTGATTTGAGACATCACTCGGCACTCAAGTCGTTATCTTGTTATCTAAATATATATATACCTACCTACCTAATTCAAAGGTCCGTCAGACTGACTGACATAGCGATCTATTTATTTATTTATTTATTTATTAGAAAATCAACAGCGTTTACAATATAGCGATTAAATAGTGTTACACAATAATAAGGCCAATAACAGATTTTCCTAAAACTAACAAATAGTTACGCTTAGTCAAGAACACATTAAATTCGGACATACCTACATAATAAATAATAATAATAACAAAATAAAAATATTTATTATATATACCTAATTTGTTTAATTAATGAATAAATAGCATTTCATTTTTGAATTATAATTATTTTAATTTAATTGAATTAATGTTATTAACCAGTTCCCCCATCTATTGTTCACTTCCTAATCATAGTTAGAGTTTATAACGATTTAATGATTTCACTTTTAAATTGTTTTTTGTTCATCTGAAAGGGATCAATATACGCACAGCCCAAACCACTGGACGGATCGGGCTGAATTTGTATGCAGGTAGATGTTATGACATAGGCATCCGCTAAGAACGCATTTTGATCTAATCTACCCCCTAGGAGATAAAATAGGGGATGAAACTATATTCACGCGAACGAAGTCGCGGGCACAGCTAGTTTGCTTATATTCTTAGACACAAGCCACACGCATTTAGAACGATCCACTACCCCCATTACTTCGCCTACAGACCGAGAAATCGCTTTCGGTCAGGTGTAAATTGACGTAAAGACGCGATAAGGCCTGCCCATATTGACAACTTCCTACTGGCCAATGACGTCACCGCGCACACAGGCCAGGGCATAAACAACAGGTGTTTGCTGCCAAAAGGTTTACCTTCTCTGTGTTAAGATTCAATAGGCGGTACACAAAATCCCTAGGACAGACTAGCTTGAAAAGGGACAAAGCACAGTACACTTTTTTTTAATAACCCAAGACATGCCACGCTGGGCCACACAGCGCCATCTAGCCCCAAACTAAGCCGAAGCTTGTACTATGGGTACTAGACAACTGATAAACATACTTAGAACATTTTTTTTTGTGAATAAATACATATTATACATGAAAACACCCAGACCAATACAAACAGACATGTTCATGCACACAAATGTTTGTAATGTGTGGGGATCGAACCCACGACCCTTGGCTCAGAAGGCAGAGGTCACTACCAATTGAGCCACCGAGCCCGTCAGTACACACATTTGTGTTCATGAACATGTCTGTTTGTACTGGTCTGGGTGTTTACTATGTATAATAATAATGTATCTATTTAGAAAAAAAAAGTATCTGAGTAAGTCTATCAGAGTCATTACAACCAATGACCAAATTGTTATAAGTTGGAGAGTCTATATAAATAACCCAAGACATGCCACGCTGGGCCACACATCGCCATCTAGCCCAAAACTAAGCCGAAGTTTGTACTAATGGGTACTAGACAACTGATAAACTTACTTAAACTTTTTTTCGTAAATGAGTAGGTATGAATGCTAACAGATTAATTTATTCAATAATGTTTCTTTCATTGAGGAGCTTTTAAGAACTTAAAATAGTTAAAAGTACTTACCTACTCATATGTTTTTACGTCAGTGGACGAATTCGCTAACATTTATTTTATCGATTAGCTAATGGATCGATATCAAAATTAAAAATAGTCAAGTAAGTACCTACTTTATCCTTGGATAACCGACACTGTAAAAAGGATGATGAAACTTAGAGATGATGCGTACGCCAAGAGCCGCCGTACTAAACAAGAAAGTCATAAGAAATATTATAAGGAACTAAAAAGTATAGTAACGACAGCAATCTACAGAGAAAAAAGTGCATATTTTCAGCATTATGTGAATAAAAATTTAAATGACTCTCGTAAGCTTTGGAAAAACTTAAAACGAGTTACATTGAATTTCAACAAAAAACATACAGACTTACCGGATAATCTGTCTAATCCCAATAATATTAATAATCACCTCCTTAAAACCCCAGGAAACAGTAATACTAATATTTCGCTTTTAACTTATTATCATTTTAATCGTCATCATACTTCTGAATTCAGTTTAAAACTTGTGGATGAAACAACAGTGCTTAAAATTATAAAAAAAAATTAAAACGAATGCCCTTGGTGTTGATGGCATTTCATTAGACATGATCTTGTTAACTTTACCGCGTACTCTAGCTACAATTACTAGTATAATTAACATGTCGATTGAAACGAATACATTTCCAGACTTATGGAAAGAGTCTATAATCAAACCTATCCCTAAGGTAATTAACCCGACAGAATTAAGTGAATTGAGACCCATTAGTATCTTACCTCTTATGTCAAAAATCGTAGAGAGAGCAGTATGTATACAGGTTGGACAATATTTAGATGATAATAACATTCTCCCGAAAAAACAATCCGGATTTAGGGCAGGCAGAAGTACAGCAACAGCACTGCTAGATGTCATTGATGATCTACTATCTGGACAAGACGTAGGGGAGGGATCTATCCTTGTTTTACTTGATTACACTCGCGCATTTGATACCATTAATACCTCACTTCTCTTAGCTAAGCTCACATATTATGGCTTCGACCATAACACAATTAAGTGGTTTACCAGCTATTTATCTGACCGATTACAAAGAGTAGAGGTTTCCTGCCCTGATGGTACCAAGAAGTACTCTTCTGCATCTTTGGTGAACCGTGGGGTACCTCAGGGCTCTATACTCGGGCCAATACTCTTCGTGATCTACACTGCAGACCTTCCAAACTGCTTTTCTAGTTGCGATCATCACTTGTACGCGGATGACTTGCAGATCTATAAAACATTTAAACCAGCAGAAACAGGAATGGCCTCAAAACTTATTAATGATGACTTAGAAAAAATAGTTAACTGGTCGGAGAAGCATGGGCTTGTTGTGAATCCGGTAAAGACCAAGTTTATTGTTGTGGGTACGAAGACACAAACTAAACATATCAATTCCTGTACACCACAGCTAATTTTAAAAGACAACCTTATTCAACAAGTACATGAAGCTAGAAATTTGGGAGTTTTGATGGACAGTCACTTGAAGTTCGAAAACCACGTTATGAATACAGTTACACAGTGCTTCTTTCGACTGAAAATACTCTATCAAATTAGGCCATATTTGAGCGTAGACGCGCGAATACGTCTATGCGAGTCCCTTATCTTGTCAAAACTTAATTATGCGGACACGGTGATAGGGGGTTGCTTACTATCTCGGACCAAGAGACTTATCCAGCGAGTCCAGAATTCTTGCGCAAGATACTGTTTTTCGATTCCCCGACGAGCTCATGTGACTCCGTACTTAAACAATGGTGCACTCCTAAATATGGAGTCACGGCGTACTCTACATTTAGCTAGTCTCTTATTCGGTATTATAAAAAATCAAACTCCGGCATATCTTTTTGACAAATTAAAATTCACACAGCGTCAGTCACGAGTAACGGATCGGCTTATCTGTACTCCTTATAGGACCGCGGCGTTTCGAGGTAGTTACAGATATTCCGCTACAAAGTGTTGGAACAATATTCCCCCGCCAATAAGAAATTCTATAACGGTTCACAGATTCAAAGTTAAATATAAAGATCATTTATTGACAATCCAAAGGGACAAATAAATTTAATACCGTGAATTGCAATTTTTTATACAATATTTATATATATTATATTATGTATATCTATTATATATTATTTTTTTTCATCTATGTTATACTTAAATTATATAAAACACATATAACCCATCTCTTTAAATGCATACAATTATTAAATTTACTCCAATTTGGTTTTGTTATTTTAGATTCCATGTGTTATCTGTTACTTGTGGTCGAGATGATTTGTGCACATTGTCGTTATTTTAACTTTTAATGTTAGTTTTTAGTTGAGTTATCGTCCATTGTTTTAATATTATCCTGTCTTTGTCTTATTTTATTTTGTTATGTTGGTTTGTTATGATTTTCTAATTTTACTGGCTTCCGCAGAATACCAGTGGCCGTGACGGCACTTCCGTCGCGGCCTTATACTGAGCGGACACCATTTTGGTACACATATTTGTAATACTATGTTAGATACTATTAGTTATTAAGTTTGTTATAGTGTTAAGCTTTGTAAGTATTTTCTCTTATGTGAACCAAATAAAGATTTTTCTATTCTATTCTATTCTATTCTATTCTTTATACGTCACAGGACGCTTTTAACACATAAGCGTTGTCTTGTCAATCAGCGGGGCGTTAAATGCTCGGAGGTAACGTTACAACAGCCATTGTTGTACTGAAACTCTGACGATTTGTTATAGTGCGCTAAAAATAGTCTGGCTACTTAAAAAGACACTTATTTGACTTGTTGACGTACTGACGGCCACACATAAACCTGGCCACAGATTAATAAATAGTTACTTACACCTGGCCTACCTATTATATTAAACTGAAAAATCTAAAAGGGTCTATTTAGGGATTGGACCGTTTTCGTTGGAAATTGTTACGTAGAGTTTTTGTTTATTCCTCTTAATAAATACGTCCCCTCGACTTCTCTGCACAGCAGTGCTCGCGGTTAGTAAAACATTTAGTTCTTCACATTATTCATAGTCCAGCGTGGATAGGTAGAGCCTCCAGATGCTTGCCCAAGGTGGCCTATGTCTAGGGCTGCCATCCGTCCGGGCTTCCCCGGATTTGTCCTAGTTTGAAGGGCGCCCGGGGTTCGTCCAGCCGGGGCTTTTAAAAGTGTCCGGCTGAAATCCAGACACTTTTGAAACCGAAACTCAAATTCTTATAGATAAGCAAGAAGGCACGGCAAAATAATAAAAATCTAGCTTTTGCCCGCGGCTTCGCTCGCGTTAAATTTGGGGTGAATGCTCCATACAAACTTCCCCCCTTAGGGAAGTGGGGGGTTAGAAAGGGGAAAAAAGTAGCCTATGTTACTCTCCATCCCTTCAAATATTACTTATAAAACAACAATACAACTTAAAAAATCACGTCAATTCGTCACTCCGTTTTGCCGTGAAAGAAAGACAAACATACAGACAGACACACTTTCCCATTTATAATATTATATAGTGTATAGTATGGATGAATGAAAAAACTCTGAAGTGTCCGGGGAAAAAACCATATTTCGCCCAAATGTCCGGAATTTTTGCCGTGTTATCCGGCGCCGCCAATTTAGGTGATGGCAACCCTACCTATGTCCAGCAGTGGACGATACAGAACGATAAAGAACAGTGCGATAGGCTGTTCATGATGATGATTGTTATTCATACAAACCTCTCTGTTTCAGGCAACCTGATCACCACAATAGCACTGCTAATGCACCCGAAACTGCGAGGCCACGTGACGACCAAGTTCGTCCTCTCCCTCTGCGTGTCGGACCTCCTCTTCTGCGGCATCAACCTGCCGCTGACGGCGAGCCGCTTCGCGCGAGAGGAGTGGGCGCTCGGAGAGACCATGTGTCAGATGTTCGCGTTCATATTCTATGGAAATGAAGCCGTTTCCCTGCTTTCTATGGTCGCTATCACTATCAACAGGTAAGCCATAGCAAAAATACATATATTTTCGAAGCAAATATAATGTGGTCTACTGAAAAGACCGACGTTCTACTGAAAAGACCAACGGTCTTTTGGAAAGACCAATGGTCTTTTGGAAAGACCAATGGTCTTTTGGAAAGACTAATGGTTTAAACTATCGATGAGACTGAAGGTCTACTGATACGGCTTGGAGATACCGTTTTAT
Organism: Conogethes punctiferalis; assembly: GCA_031163375.1. Taxonomy (NCBI): domain Eukaryota; kingdom Metazoa; phylum Arthropoda; class Insecta; order Lepidoptera; family Crambidae; genus Conogethes; species Conogethes punctiferalis. The sequence continues at coordinate 16,032,479 of CM062089.1, read as the reverse complement.
GGTGCAAGTACAACCTTTATAGTGCGAATAGCCGAGTTGAACTCTGTAGGATTCAATGTTCCCCGATCCCCGATATGAACTTCAGATTATCATGATGAGTTCAGTAAGAGTAGCATTTTTCATCATCTTGCAAACTTTACTCAGAAGACAAATGGCCGATGAAATGGTTGAGTAGCCCGGTGGCTGAATAGGTAATGACCCCTGCCTTCTGAACTTCTGACAAGGGTCGTGGATTCCGGGGCAAACATACACGTGATGAACATCTGTTTGTTTCGTGTTCATTGTTCTGATACCCATAACACAATGCTTAAGCTACTTAGGGATCGGAGCAATGTATGCGATGTTCTCTGATATTTATAGGGTGTTAAGTGCTGGCCGATACCGGATCGCCACCAATAATCTTGATTGTTCCACAAATGAAACGTATTCCGGCTAATTACTCGTTATCGGGCAAGCTATCAATGACGTCACCGGCCAATTTGCGAGATGGCTCTGTGACGTATCTACGAACTGGCGCAAAGGTTCCTAACCTGTAGCGGACATATTGAAAGGTCAGCAATTAACGATAAAGTCCCTGATTAAACGGTAGATAACTCTGACTGCACAATTGAAGTACCTACCTAAATACCACAAGCCGATGACCGTCAGCAGCCTCACCGAAGCCTGAAGCGATTACAGGGCATAGGTACCTGCAATCACTAACCTGCCTGCCCAGTGTTACGTTGGGAAAATCTTCCAGATGTCTCCCAAGGCGACGAAAATGATTGTTGTAATCTTATTGACTCTTAAAACTTTCTAAGATCCATAGTAAATTGGTTATCATTAGTCCACTGATAACCAATTAATATTAGTCTTTAGGAAAGGTCTATATCCAAACATAGACCTCTCCTAAAGACTTCAATAAGGACCACTTCACCAGACCACCGAGCCTCTTGCATATGACCTTATTCTCCATAGGGACTGCGCAGACGACAGGCTTTTTGTGCGATAGAGCCTGCGTCTGAGACATTTAAAAAGAGCATCTAGGTCCCTACAGCTCTGCCGACAGAATGATCGAAGATGTGCGTTGAGTCTGCGACAGATTTCTGTCGGCAGAGCTGTAGGGACCTAGATGCTCTTTTTATATGTCTCAGACGCAGACTCTATCGCACAAAAAGTCTGTGTCCTCTGCGCCGCCCCATATTCTTAGCTAAGTGCGGACAATCCGAAGGTTCTTCGAGTCTCGTTGGGGTCAATTTGGGAAATTAACGGTCAAAAATGTTTGTCATGCAATGTCTGGAACATTTTCGTTGGAATCAGAAAGGTATTTTACTATATCCACCATACAATCTGACATGAAGTAATTATAACTACATTACTAGATATCGAATCGATTGATTCACGATCAAAACAACTCCACGTGACCATTCAAATTTTATTACTTGAGTGCTTCGCAGACATTGGTGCAAAAATATCGGGATGCAATATTTTTTCTGACTGACTCGGTGGCTCAAATGGTAGTGACTCCTGCCTTCTTAACCAAGAGTCGTGGGTTCGATCCCCACCCGGGACAAATATTCGTGTTATGAACATTTGTGTCTGTTCCGTTTCTGGGTGTTTATATTTGTATTTATGTACATATTTATTTATGGTACCTTCGTTGTTCTGATACCCATAACATAAGTGCTCAAGCTAATTACTTTGGGATTGGAGCAATGTATGTGATGTTTGGTGATATTTATTTCTCCTCACACGTTCACATGACCTCCAAAATTATTAGCTCCTTCAACTTTTATAAGGTAAGCCGGCTTGAAATCGTTCACCTACATTCTACAATGCACTAAGACACTAGTCTTACCACTAGGTCTGTACGAAGGCCGGACACATAACAGAACTGCAGATAGATTAAAAATAGATTGAAGTGCTATAAGAATACATGCCAGTTTCGCTGAAGGTTCTGTACGCCGATGGTGTATTAAAAAATGGTACACATATTAATGGGGTGACGCGGCGACCTAAAATGCGTCATGACGGAGCAAGGAAATGCCTATCCCTGTTCTTAGTGTTTTTAAGACACTTTTTTTATGGTAGCTTGACATGACAATGGCTTCCCTACGCCTGATGGAAAGCCAAAGAGAAGCCTAAGTCGCTGTGACAACTGGCAAGTAACTGGTTAGTTACCTGTCAGTTGCCACTGCCATGCTGGCCCAACCCTAACCCCCCACGAGTTTCGGAGACCCTACTCACCAGCAGAAACACGACCCGGAGGTCATTTGGCTGCGGTATTCTATAGGGTGGAGGTCCTTCTCCGGACGGGCAGCTCAATACGAGCGAAGATTCGCTATGCCCTCTCTTAAGAACATATTGTTCCTTATGTTACCTTTTTTAAGGGTATAATCGCTGTCCCAAAATGCTGAACCATGTTTTGCTTTGGTCAATGTACATTGTACATGCCAATCCGTGCTTATAAGAATGATTAACTGACGGATGACTGATGCTTCTTGCAACCGTCTTATACGAATCACTGAAGATTATTGCTGAGTCTACGAGCGGAGCTTTTTGTTCGGCATCTATTTATCTATAAAATAAAAATGAATCGCTAAATGTGTTGATAAGCGCATAACTCAATAAACGCTTAGACCCATATGACCATATTCCTTTTTTAAATGTTTGTTGGAAGTTTTACGGCGAGAAAAATTCGAATAAATGCACGCTGCGCAGGCAGGTTGGCGATCGTAGGGCGTAGCTCCTCGCTCCGGTAACGCTGCTGCCCGTCATCGACCTGTGATATTTAGCTACGCCTTCAATCGTGATTGTTGTACCGCCCAGTCGGTTGCCAGCGCCTCGTTTGCTATTCAGCAGTATTCACCACGGCCAGGTGAGGATAGCTTGGAGCGAAAAGATGATAGGTCGCCCTTCCATCCATACATAGAACCGGGTTATGTTACGTCCAAAAATATTTACGTCTGTTTGTTCCCACAAATGAGTTACAACCCCTTATTTTACTCTGCACTTGACGCTAAGCATGCCTCGTACTGTAAAAATAAAAACACCAGCGGGAATTCTATCGGTCTATAAATGTCAGCGAGTTTCGTACGTACAGACAACGCATTAAGTTGTAAAACAAAAATATTTTTTACTGGCCAGAAGTACTCGCTGAATTAGGCCGTAACAAACAAATTTCAAGGCTGAATGAGAGATGTGGATGTGGTGATGGATCGTAAACAAAATGAGCTGTGCGTAAACAAGATGAGACCTACATGGCACCAGCTGCCATTTTTCATCATCGTACATCTCGCACCAATTCAAGATTTCATCCTTATCATCTTGATAGATGGAAGTCTTCCACAGTGCGTTTTGCGCGCAATTTTCTGCCTCGTGCAGCTGCTCTTTGGAATCAGCTTCCGGCTGCAATTTTCCCGAATGGATACGACCTAGGGACCTTCAAGAAGCGAGCCTACAGATTTCTCAAGGGCCGGCAACGCACCTGTGACTCCCCTGGTGTTGCGGTGTCTATGGGCTGAAGTGATCACTTACCATCAGGTGACCTTCAGGCCCGTTTGCCCCCTCTGTCATAAAAATAAAATAACCTAACCAAGCCAAGAATATAAGTAGATAACATATTGAACAAAACCGGCCAAGTGCGAGTCGGACTCGCGCACGTAGGGTTCCGTACCACTGATTGATTGAAAAAATTAGGTAATTTGATTTAAGACGTTTAAAAAAAAAACTACTGTCTAGATTTCATTCAAACCAAATTTCGTTAGTAGTTTTTATAGTAATACACATCATATATTTTTTTCAGTTTTATCATGCCCATATTTTAGAAGTTACGGGGGGGGGGGGACACACATTTTACCACTTTGGAAGAGTCTCTCGCGCAAACTATTCAGTTTAGAAAAAAATGTTGTTAGAAACCTCAACATCATTTTCAAATACCTATCCATAGATACCCCACACGTATAGGTCTGATGAAAAAAAAAAATTTGAGTTTTAGTTCTATGTATGGGGAACCCCAAAAATTTTGGATTTTTTTCTAATTTTATTTTCACATCTTAATGCGGTTCACAGAATACATCTACGTACCAAATTTCAATAATGTAGCTCTTATAGTTTCGGAATAAACTGGCTGTGACATACGGACGGACAGACAGACAGACAGACAGACAGACAGACATGACGAATCTATAAGGGTCCCGTTTTTGCCATTTTGGCTACGGAACCCTAAAAATGACTGTCGAGATTTGGTAAAGTATTCAATTGTTTTATAATGGTTAACATGATGGAACAGTTAAAAAGAAAATAGTTAATTTTTATAATCCTGTCCTACCTATATGGAACAAAAGATGTTCCCTGATTTCTCCTCCTGTCTGCAAAGGTCCGGACCTCATTCACATTTTGTGTTACGAGGCGCATGTAGATGCATATAATATAAACGCATTAATATTAATGCATCTCTCGGCCGACGTAACTTATTAACGAGGGCCAACGAACTTACAAACGCATTTTGTGATTACGTTCGATTTAATAGTTCTCTTTATAATGTTAATGTGTGTCTGTTTGTCATTGCTTATAATGTATATAGAGGATACATCAGACCATTCGTGTATTGACGGATAAAAAATAAAAATCACCGCCCCAACTCTTACCGCATCGCAGTCCACTGCTGGACAAAGGGCTCTCCAGTTGTTGGCCACTTTGGACAAACATCTGGAGGACATACCCATAATCGTCACGCTGGACAGGCGGGTTGGCGATCACAGGGCGTAGCTTCTTTTTCCAGTGACACTGCTGCCCGTCATCTATGGCATTTAGCTACGCCTTCAATAGTGATAGTCATACCGCCACCAGTCGGTTGCCAGCGGCTCGTTTGTTATTCGGCAGGATGCCCCACGGGCAGGTGAGGTTGGCTTGGAGCGAAAAGATGATTGGCCGCTCCCTTACATCCCATAGGTTTTCCTTTTCTATAGGTTTTCTATTGTGACTCATTTCTTGGCGATCAAAGGATACCCTACTACGAATATTACCCCAACGGCTGAACCAAATGAGGTGCGCACCATAAATTTAAAAGCCCGTATGTGTGGGATGCGCAAGCGCACGCATCATCGCTGGATACAATTCAATTGTGCGACTGGGACCATTGTTGTTTAATCACTGACAGCTTAATGATGCCCTTTTGTTGGCGAGTGTCGGTTTAATATTTGACGTGTTATAATATTAAACTTGTGTTGCATTTTGCTATAGATTATTATTTGCTCAAATGTTCAAGTTAAAGAAACTAAGAAGTTTGGTTGAAATTAAGCAACATTATGAAAACTGTTGGTTGACCATTCTAAATAAATATATATATTTTTTTTATAGTGGCCTACATAATGGCTTCCCTACGCCTGATGGAAAGAGAAAGAGAAGCCCAAGTCGCTGTGACAACGGGCAAGTAACTGGTCAGTTACCTGTCAGTTGCCACCGCCATGCCGGCCCAACCCTAAACCCCCACGAGCTCCGGAAACCCAAAAATAAAATAAAATTGTAAGAACAGACTTACGGAAGTACTTCCTCCGAACTAGGCGAACGTGCTCGGGGACCGCGGTCTGATAGACCATATTGCAAAAGTACCACAAGTCAAAATAAGTAAATTATACAGAAGCGGCACGTGGAAAAGTAATTTGAATGATTTATTGTTTTTCATTTATACTATGTGTAGGTATAGATGTTTTGGATATCAACTAACATTGTGGTACTTAATTTGCACGAAACTCACAGAACGGTAGAAAACAAAAGTAACGTAGCATATACGCCAACAGGCGGTAGCAACTGGCAAGTTTTTAATTTGGTGACTTGTCCGTTACCGCAGTGACTTGGGCCTCTTTAGCTTTCCACCAGGCGACGGGAGGTCTTATTTGTGCTAGTATAAAAGAAAATAGAAAGTGAACCGATATAACACATTGTGTTCGACCTCTAAAATTGCTAGCTTTCCGTCGTCGGGTTTCCTCGCCATTATTAGGTACTCTCTAGAGCCGAGCAGCCAAGAATGTCTCGCAGATAATCTTCAATAGCAAGTGCTTATTACATAGCTCAGTCATGCGAATGTTCTTGAAAGCAAACTCACAATAAACAAACAAGATGGCGACGATACAATTTCTATTTTCTCTATCAACAACATTGTTTTTCAACAAACAGTTTGATAATAAACTCGTTAATGAGTAAATGTGAGTGGTATATCATGGCATTGTTTGAATGTTTGTCAGAATGCTCGCCTTATGGAGTAAAAGAAGCTTTTGATAGTGAAGTGTGAAAAACTGACGCCATTCCTAATTAAAGTAGGTACAACAACTAACTTAACTAAAACAGTATGTTTGGTTAGCCTTTCACCTTCTTTATTTACCTACTAGCTGCTGCCCGCGGCTCTGCTCGCGTGAATATTCGTATAAAACATAGCCTATGTGTTAATCTGATGTACAAACTATATTCCTGTAAAGTTTCATTAAAATCCGTTCAGTAGTTTTTGCGTGAAAGTGGAACAAACACCCATCCATCTATCCAAACAAACTTTCGCGTTTATAATATTATAGTATAGTATAGTATAATATAATATTAGTATGATAGTTCCTCCGTATAATATAGATACATCTTTAGTTTCATCACTTTATTAAAATAATGCAAACAACATATCATTTAATATAAAAAAAATAAGAAAGATACATTTTTTTTTTAATTTAACTTGCCTTGTTTAAAAATGAAACATTCTTAAACCTACTAGCTTTTATTTAATCCATTTTACACATCTTCATCTTTCCATCATTTCATCTACAAAAGATACCCTTAACTGTCAAACACAAGAAGGATAATGGGCCCTATGCGTAGGACACTAGTTTAAAATGATTTAGGGAAGGTCAGGATCTGTGAAAAAGTTTATGCGCGGGTGTCTAGACTCTACATATTTATTACCGTATGTATTTTATGTAATGTATATAAAATACATTGTTACATGCCATGAATTGGCAGGAATTTGCAACACAAAAATGTAGGTCCACGATCAGATCGCACAAGAAAACATAAAAAAATACACAAAAGCTATTACTATTAAACACTCTTTTATCTCAGAGTGCCTCCATGCACTCTCCGACAGACCACACCTCCAAGTTGCAAAACGCCACAACTCGTAGTATATAAAAATAACCGCGGCTGAGAGGGCGGGTCAGTATCCCCGCATAAAGGATGTCTGTATTGGGCTACAGCTGCTGGTTCGGTAAACATTGGCGCGTAAACAAACTATGGATTGGGAACCGATATTGACGATTATAATGTTTATGTTGTGTTTACTTTGTTAAGTTTTATTATGTCTGCGCATCTGGAGACGTTTGTCGGTCTTATGTAGCAGTGTACCTACTGGTTGAATTTGCATGTCTTTAACCGTTTCGTACGTGTGGTTTCCGGGTTTAGAAAGGGACCACCCCATCTCGTCACGTAGGTGTGAGCAGGTAACATTTTTGACAAATTATATATTTCTGTTGCTGCTATAATAAAAATACTATAAACAAAATAAAATATTAATTGGGAGCTCCCACAACAAACGCGATTTTTTGCCGCTTTTGTCCGATATTCAAAATCGCTTGAAATGTAGTGAAGGTTACGGAACCTGTCCTTCGTGCTCGAATTCGCACTTGGCCGGTGTACTATCATAAATTAAAAAAACTGGCCAAGTTGACAATCGAGACTGCTAACATCTGTCCAAACTAAATTGGGCCCGAAACCTCGACCTTGCTTTTTATTTTGTTGGTTTGTCTATTTAGGATATCAGTTGCTTAATTTAGGAGTTAATTGACTGTTGACCTTCCGATAATTACCCTTTAAGGAAGCGAGAATTACTTATGTACTTCTATTTAGTTTGTTTGTGATGTTTATCTTACGGCCATCTGTATTTAACGTTAATTCTTCTGGTTTTACCTACTTGTTTCTATAGATGTCAAATTTTTTTGCTTCTCCATCTCGAAGCAATTCAAATCTTAATGACATTGGTTTGTATGACTCTGACAATATATTTTTTGCCCGAAAAGTTTAAATAGGATACTATAGGAAAGTTTTTTGATTTCACATAATATATTAATTTTTCCAATATTTTGAGTTAGGTTATTTTATTATGAGTAGGTAAATAGAGAGTAGAAACATTTTGTAAAGGAAAAAGGGCTTTACGATTTTTCGAGTATTTTTCCAAGTACATATTCTCTCCATTCTTTTCGTGAATAGTACTTTATAAAACATCATGACTTAAAATTATCGCAACCTAATGCTAACCCATGTCTTTATCTTTAGATTATATTATTTATATTATGTATTTAATTTCTATGTTTAATATTTATTTTCAGTAAGTATGCCTATGTACGTACACTCTCTACGAACTTACATTTCATGCACATAAATATAATATTCGATTCTAACCCTATACGTGCTCTTGAAAAACTGCATTGTTCAAGTACATAATTTAATTCACATATTTTAATCTCGCTTCGATGTAAGTAATGTGTTTTATAGCCGCTTAAAAGCCACTCAGCCTATCAGGCGTGGGAAAGCCAAGCGAAGCTGTTTGCATCCACTGATAAGGGCTGGTATGTTGCGCGTACGCAACATACTACTGGGAGGCAGACGAGTGATCGACGATCCTACGGGACAAGTTATCGTTACGTATATGATGGATAAGGTTTTTGTGACGTAATCACAAATTAGAAAACAGCTTGACAACATACATGTTAGTATAATAGTCAACTAATATAATTATAATACAAATAGTAGACAACATCACATACATTGCTCCGATTCCAAAGTAAGTAGCTTAAGCACTTGTGTTATGGGTATCAGAACAACGAAGGTACCACTAATAAATACTTAAATACAAATATAAACACCCAGACACGGGACAAACACAAGTGTTCATCACTCGAATGTTTGTCCCAGGTGGGAAAAGAACCCACGACCCTTGGTTCAGAAGGCAGGGGTCACTAGCAATTGAGCCACCGAGCCAGTCGAAATATACAGTTTTAGGGTTTTATTTATTATTGTAGCCTATTTTAATGGGTCTGGTTTTGGTAAATACTATCAAGATTGGTTCAGGTTGGGGATGTAAGGAAGAACCAACAACTCTTGCTTCAAGCACCCTGCCGACCAGGAACGGGGCTCTGGCCACCGAATGATGGCGGTATACGACCCAAGTCTTCAGGCTTATGATGATGTCTCCCTAAGAAGAAAGGCTCTTCACAAATCGTCAACCGTACTTATAAAGCTCCGTTTTTCCTTTTCTAGAACGGAACACTTACAAATCTTAAAATGTAGCACCATAGGTTACACCTAGCCAATCCCGCGGCTCCCATGCGGTCCAATAAAAAGCCGACAAACAGCAATAAAACAGACTCGAGCTTATTTACAACGCGTACGAATTTTACTACTTGCCAGATCAAATACTCGGCTGGAGTGAAACGGTGCATGAATGTATTAAAACAATTAAAAAATATATACGTAGGTAAACGAGACTATCATCATCATCAGCCTATTGCGGTCCAATGCTGGAAATAGGCCTTTCCAGTAAATTCGCCACTTAGGGCAAACGTCTGGATGATATACCCATAATCGCCACGCTGGGCAAGCGGATTGGCGATCGCGGAGCGTAGTTCCTCGCTCCGGTGACGCTGCTGCCTGTCATCTGTCTGTGGTATTTAGCTACTCCTTCAGTTGTGATGGTTAAAACCGCTACCAGTCGGTTGCCAGCGCCTCGTTTGTAATTCGGATGCACCACGGGCAGGTGATGTTGGCTTGGAGCGAAAAGATGATAGGCCGCTCCCATACATTCCTGTAAAATAATGAACATTCCCTATTGTTCCAGATACACGCTGATCGCGTACTACGACATGTACTCGCAGATCTACACCACCACCAAGATATGGATACAGCTGCTCCTCATATGGCTGGTCTCCTTCGGCCTCATGGTAAGGATCATCATCATCATCAGCCTAGTGCAGTCCACTGCTGGACATAGGCCTCTCCAGTTGTTCGCCACTTACGGCAAACATCTGGAGGATATACCCATAATCACCACGCTGGGCAGGCGGGTTAGCGATCGCACGGCTTAGCTTCTTGCTCCGGTGACGCTGCTGCCCGTCATCGGCTGTGGTATTTAGCAACGCCTTCTATCGTGATGGTTTTACCGCCACCAGTCGGTTTGCCAGAGCATCGTTTGTTGTTCGGCAGGATGCACCACGGGCAGGTGAGGTTGGCTTGGAGCGAAAAGGTGACAGGTCGCTCCCTTACATCCCATGGTAAGGATATGCTTTCTTTTTCTTTTTAACACTTTGTCATAGTCATCATTAGCCTAACCTCCATTGATGGACATAGGCCTCATAGCATTTGCCCTAGTTACCAAGCTTGCCAAGCGAGTTGGTGACCGCAGTAGGTTTTATTTGTACTCAGGTAAACGCTGCTGCCCGTTTCTTGATATTCCCTCAGTCGTTTTCTTCGACACCCACGGAATGAGATGGGCTGGTCCTATTTTAAATCCGGACATCACACGAACAACACACACTTTACCACTTTTAAAGTAACCGCGTTTTGACGTGTCTCTGTGAACACTTGACATTGGCGAATTATCCGCGTTAACTCTACACGCGTGATAGAGTCCATATACTTACAAAAAAAACACTATAGGTATACAACTCATTCAAAGACAATTCTCATCGGAAACCATGGAAGTAATAAGTACTTCCATGTCGAAAACTTTGACGAGTTATCAAAGTTTTCGGCAAATCGGACATTTGAACGAACGATAGAGAAAGTTTCCCGTCTGATCTTTAATCTTCGTTTAAAAACCCATTGTCAATAATCCTGCGTCCTGCTAGGTCTCCTTGGAGATTACCCGCTGTGGCAATAATTAAGATCTCCTTATGGTTTTTGTAGGCTTTAGACTTAATATGTTATTGTACCCCGCGTAATACACGCACTATAAAAATAAAGGGATCAATAACCAGTGGTTGTATAAAAACTAAAAGTTCGTATAAAAAACCATTAACAAAAGAACAACACATCATAAAACCACATGTTACTCTATGGTGTGATAACATAAACACCAATTCTCATACCGCCATATCTCTTTCTCGGAACCGCATAAGGAGACCTATTCATACGATACGATTGCATCCAAAAAACAGACATATCAAACGAGCAATGGCGATGGAGGAAGCAGTAACAAGTCGGAATTAGTTCATTGCACCTCCTATGAAGCGTTCATTTATGATCCGTGTATAATTGTCCCGAATTGTGTAACATCCTGCGGTCGGGAGCCGAGGTGCGAACGGCGAGCGATTGTGTGTGGGTAAACAGGGACACTGTTGGGAAATTTAAACATTAGAGGAAAAAAATTAAAGCGTTTACTGGCTCGATAACTCATTTGGTAGTGACCTCTGCCTTATGAACCAAGGGTCGTGGGTTCGATCCCGCATAGTACAAACATTTGTGTACATAAACATGTGTGTTTGTATTGGTCTGGGTGTTTTCTATGTATAATATGTATTTATTTACAAAATAAAATGTATCTAAGTAAGTTTATCAGTTGTTTAGTACTAGTACAAGTAGCTTAGTTTGGGGCTAGATGGCGCTGCGTGGCCCAGCGTGGTATGTCTTGGGTTATTTTGCATGGCTTTTTAGGCCAAGTATGGTTATGCATTATACGAGTACTATACGAAGAAAGTTCGCTCCAAGCCACCCTCACCTGCCCGTGGTGCATCCTGCTGAATAACAGACGAGGCTCTGGCAACCGACTAGCAGCGGTAACCATCACGATTGAAGACTTAGCTAGATACAACAGGCCGATGACAGGCAGCAGCGTCACCAGAGCAAGGAGTTACGTCCTGCGATCGACAACCCGCCCGCCCAGAGTGTTGATTATTATGGGTAAAACCTACAGATGTTTGCTCAAAGTGGCGAACAACTGGAGAGGCCTATGTCCAGCAGTGGACTGCAATAGGCTGGTGATGATGATGACTGTAAAAATGTCCCCTACTCTCTCAACGCTACAGCTTTAAACTTCCCCCACACAAAACGTTTAGTTTAATTTGTGACCATTCCCGTTTCGCTAGATTCCTTTATGTTCCTCTAAAACACTCACTAAATAGGACATGCCTTTTAAGGCCATTAGACTTAAACGGTGGAAACGTTTGACCAATTGAGAGATGCGTGAATGCACACCAATCAAAGTGCATTATAGTGCAAGTGTGATCTTCATGACATGACGTGACCATTGTTCAGTAACTTTACTATTTTAACACTCTGATAATCACAATTTCAACACTCGAAGTAAACATAAGCTTGCTATTCCGAATCTTAGACTTTAGAGGATTACTAGATAGTTTGCTGGTTTAAGTGTAAAACTATTTAACAAAATACAGACCAGAATATATTGCCGAACTTCCTATAGATAAATTTAAGGCCCATCATCATCATCAGCCTATTGCAGTCCACTGCTGGACATAGGCCTCTCCAGTTGTTCGCCACTTAGGGCAAACATCTGGAGGATATACCCATAATCGCCACGCTGGGCAGGCGGGTTGGCGATCGCGGGGCGTAGCTTCTCGCACCGATGACGCTGCTGCCCGTCATCGGTCTGTGGTATTTAGCTAAGCCTTTAATTAATTGTGATGGTTAAACCGCCACCAGTCGGTTGCCAGCGCCTCGTTTGCTATTCGGCAGGATGCACCACGGGCAGGTGACAACCTCATCATCTTTTCGCTTGGAGCGAAAAGATGATAGACCGCGTCCTTACATCCCAATTTAAGGCCCAAATGAAATCAATCCTCATAAAAGGGGGCTACTACAAAGTTGAGGACTTCCTGGGCGAGAACATTGAAATTTTTGATTTGATTTGATTCTCTTTTATTTAATGACAACAGCGACCAACCTAGTCTACCTACTGTTTGCGTATTATTGCGTCGAAGATTAAAAAGATCCACCGACTTCTTAACTCCGGACCATTACTGAGAACAGTCAGAACATTGTAACCCATTATAAGTTTTTTGGCTCACCACTGCTCTCGACATACCTATTTATAAAGAGAGTGATATCACGTGAGTTAAACAAAACGCATCAATAGCAAATTAACGGCCTCTTCAATGCTAACGCCGTGACAGCGAGGCTTGTACAAAGGACAATAAAACGATGTTCTCAGTAGTGTGGTGCGAAGGACCAGGGTATTTGTTAGAGCGCGCAGCGTGACAAGAATCTTTGGTATTTGCAGTTTTGAAAACATTTCGTTTGGGCGCAGGATACAGTACTTTAAAGGTAGGGCATAGCGAATCTTCGCTCGACTTGAGCTGCCCGTGCGGGAAAGGACCTCCACCCTATAGAATACCACAGCCAAATGACCTCCGGGTCGTATTTCTGCTGGTGAGTAGGGTTTCCGGAGCTCGTGGGGGGTTACGGTTAGGCCGACATGGCGGTGGCAACTGACAGGTAATTGACCTGTTAATTGCCCGTTGTCACAGCGAATTGGGCTTCTTTTTCGCTTTCCATGAGGTGTAGGTAAGCCATTATGTCGATTTACTCGTACTATAAAAAAAAATACCATACAAAAGCATGAAATCTATTAGTTAGGGATGGTTTGGTACTACATGAGGCCTAATTCGGGACGAACGTCTCCCCTCCTTCCCTCCCCTCTCGTCGCCATACCCAATATCCCCTTTGACGTTATTTTTTGACAATTTTTTTTCTTGTTAATGCGACTTTTCGGAATAAATACGATTTTGGGACCTTTAAAAAGCGAGCCTAGGTACTAATTTCTCAGGGCCAGACTACGAACCTGTGACTACTGGTGTAGCAGTGTTGTGGCTACCTCCTTGGTATTAAAACCTATTTACTGCAGCCGTCAATTGTTTACGAAAACATTACTTTTTTTTTTGCAATCCGCATCATCAGTAGGCTGATTCTCGACATTCATTGTCGGCGAAAATTAAAAATTGCTCACCGCAATGTTTTCGACAATTGACGGCTGCAGTAAATAAGTTTTTATACCAAGGAGGTAGCCACAGGGTATATGGGTTGAAGTGTTCACTTACCATTATCATATACCTACCTTCAGGACTATCCCCTGACGTAAAAAAAGACTTGTTTCCCCGAGAGCCTTGATTTTTCACAACAAAACTATTAAAACGCAGGGAATCGGTTAAACGAACAGAGTGAATTTATTCCACAGATAAAAAATAATTAGTACATTTACACACAGTCATCTCTATGGTAATCTTCATGTAACAACACTAGAGGGCGCTAACGGCACTAAATTCATTTTGATATCCATATTTAACAAAAGCCATTCAAATTCCAGGTGCCGCCCCTCCTAGGCGTATGGGGCCAATTGGGCTTCAACCCTAAAACGTTCAGCTGCACTATCCTGCCCAAAGACTGCATGTCGCCCAAGAAGTACCTCTTCGTGTTCGGCTTCGCGCTGCCGTGCCTGGTCATCATCGTGTCCTACTCCTGCATCTACTGGCGGGTGCGCGAGAGCAAGCGGAAGCTGGAGGGCAGAAGGTGTGTATGTGGGTGAGAATCGAATGGTATTTATGGTTGGTAACCGGTGGTGGTTTGTGTGGTGGGGGGTTGGGGTGTATATCACCGGAAAATAGCAAGAATCGTAAGTTGATCAATTTCCTAGGTAGTTGATTAACTTTCAGAAAATAACAAACGGTAGTTGAAATGTATTATTTAACGCAATGGATTTCAGTTAGTTGATCAATTTACGGTAGCCTGACAGTCATGTAATAATTAACGATTTTGACACAAGTAAAATCGTTCTCAAATGGGCCAATCAGCACCGATGTACTATTTAACGGTGCACTATTACCCGTAACTTAATACACTGTTCCCTGATTGGTTGCCGGCATAACGCCACGTGAGCCATTGAACCAATCAACGTTCACCTCACCTTCGTCGGATGATTTTACGGCAAGACCCCGTAAAATGATCAATTTACTAAAATACATACGTTAAATAATACATTTCAACTGCCGTTTATTATTTTCCGGAAGTTAATCAACTACCTAGGAGATTGATCAACTTACGATTCTTGCTATTTTCCGGTGACCTAAACTTAAGATAAATGCATGCGCCTTGCGGTATTGGGCTTAGAATGGGTACTGAAGGAGGTGTCGCTGCCTGTCTTAAGAGGCCACTAAAAGGGCCATTGAGACGACGAACCGTGCCTTTGACCACAGGTCAGTGGCGTCGTCAAAGGATCAACACAGACAGAGCGTTCGTAGCGGACCAACGTCACAGATTAACAACGTCGTGTTTTTTTTTATATTGTCTCAGCAAAGTGGCTTCCTTTTGCATGATGGAAAGGTAAAAGGAAGCCCAAATCGCTCTGATAACGGGCGGGATACTTCAGTTTCCAGTCATTCTCCGCTTGATAAGAGAAAGCTCCACATAACCCAGGTGTCCCAAACCCACACGTACAATACACACACGTACAATACGTCGTACACACAATCACACATCAAGTTACCGTCTGACTCGGTGGCACAATGGTTAGAGCGTTCCGGGTATCGGGTTCGATTCCCGATCGGCAGGGCTATTCACAATGCTTATTTCCGCTCTTATATAAAATTAATAAATTAACATATAATATAAAATTATTATCTAAGTATAACTTTATCAATTGTCTGGCTAGTAGGTAGGGACTAAATGGCGCCGTGTGACCCAGCCCAGCATGGTATGTCGTAGGCTATTTTATTTTATTACTAGCAGCCCGTCCCGGCTTCGCACGGGGTAGACAATTATATTGTTTAAATTTTTCCAAGGATCCCTAATTTAAAAAAAAAATGAATATGTAGCCTATGTCAAATTAACGTCTTAATTTTATTTCACAGCAAACTCAGCGGCCAAACTGCAAAGGAGAAAGAAGAGGATTCCCGCCTTACAACCCTCATGCTCACAATATTCCTTTGCTTCCTAGCGTGCTTCCTACCACTCATGATCATGAACGTCGCCGACGACGGGATTACCTACCCTTGGCTGCACGTAATAGCGTCCATTTTAGCTTGGGCCTCCAGCGTAATCAACCCGCTCATTTACGCCGCGACCAATAGACAATATAGAGCGGCGTACGCAAATCTACTAAAGTTCTGCAAAAACAACCCAGTGGCTAAACGGACCACGTGGGGTAGCAGGACGGTCGGACAATCGTCCAACTCGCCTCATTATGTTGAAAAAAGAAATCCACCGAAGGAAAATCCAACTAAATTATGAATGTCAAATATGGAACACAAGAATCGGCCCTCTTTTTATGTAACTTTTATTCTGCGTTTGCAAACGGTCGGATTAAAAACTAAATTTATGAGTTAACGGTGCGGTGATCTAAGCAATCCACTTTCTTAGCATTATTTGAATTGATCACGACACAAACCGTCGATTTATTTCACTTTTCATATACATACAGGTTCTCCATGACACCATGTACAGACAAGCAAACATCAGCCTAAACATTTCTGTCAGTCAAGTGACAGTTAAAGCTGCGCAGGAGTATGCGCCTATGTATATTTGAGATTGAAGTGTATTTAGTTAGTATAATTGTTTGTTTATTTGTAAAACTTTTTATAATCAATATCTTGTTGTTAGCACGGTTTAGTTTTAAGAATCTGTCCCAGTTACAATTCTATGCATTAAATTGAGCCTGACTCGGTTGTATGACTGTGAAAAGTGTATGCCTACCTAGGAACTAAAATGGTTGTATTCATGATACTCATGGTTTTAATTAATTTGCACATAACAATATTATCAAAACCAATCACAACTGGATATGTACCTACAAAATTTTTAAATTTAATTAGAAAAGTGTGATCGTACCAAATTGTAATACCTAATAATTACCGGAATTATTAAATTTGGAATTTCGGAATTTGTTAAAACATAGCTATTAATTATCTCACTATAAATAGGAAGAATTTCCGTCCCCAGAAGATTGTGTGCATTTAAATTCATTTCTTACTAACATACCTTTGTATGTATTGTAAATAAAAGTCAATATTGTACATACATAAGTTGAATCTGAACTTTAGGATAATGGAAACTATTTTTAAGAGTACGTAGGTATACCGATAATAACCAAAGTAACTATTAAATAATATTATTGTAAACCTATAATTTGTTTTATATACGTATTTCATAATAATGGCTATACAGCTCATTTATATTTAATTTACTACTATAATATCAGTATCTTATGCTAAAATACCAAATAATCCATCAAGATTAAGGACAGGTTCCATTAGGTACTTGCTGACAAAGTTATTTGACAAAAAAGTCTAAATAACGCTTTGGTTTGTTCAATGAAAGAGATTCAAACCGTTGTTTAATCTGAGGTTTATAGCTTCATAATGTTACCCTAATTAAATGTTGAAAATAGGCCATTCCTACAGATGCTGACCCAGATTAAACGAAAGGAGCTTTTAAGAAAACATGACACACATATTTTAGCATTCTATATAGTCTAAATGATCTGAAAAACATTAAATTTTATATTGGAGGGCAAGACATTTAAATTATTGTCACTCAGCGACTTATTGTTAGGCGATTAACACTGGCACGCTGTGTAGCGGGTTAATGCGTATTCTAACGTTGTATAGAAAACATGCACAGACCAATATAAAGAAAATGTATGCGAGTAGATGCATCAATTCGCAATATGGTACGCACTCAGACCCGTTTTGACTACTTAGTATGCTAAAATATATCCGACGCTGACTGTACATTCACCGATGTTGATTACTATAGCAACAAATACCTATCTACTAAAGGTACTATGAGATCGAGACAAGTTACCCATGTGATGTCAACAGACCTTTAGGTATTTATTAAACATTTAAAACTGCTGAGCAGTAAATAGATAACTAGACATTATTACCATTCTATAACAAGGAGTCAATCTCCTATTATTTACTAGAGTGAAAAGCATTTAGTGTTACATTGTGAATCATTGATTGTGTTACATGTGATTAAAGTAAATCAATCTAAAGCCGTTTATTTTCAACGAACGAATATTTATTATTAACTAAGTGTGTACCCCTAAAAGATACTAGTAATTATATATATTGACTAATATTTGTATTTAATTTTATGAAGACTGATTCGGAAAAGTCAATTAGGTTATAATAATGTTTATAAGGGAAATTGGGTTTATGATTGAAGAAAAGGATTAATAAAACTGTTTATGGATGTTTCTCCTCTTTAAGTACTTATAAGACGGTCTTAATCTCAATTAGCTTGAAGGACTTTATCATAGATTTTCAAAAGCACATTAAAATAAATGGTCTGTCGTTTTAAAATCAAAACATAAGACAAGTTTCAGTTGAGGACATTAACTATATTAGCTTTTGAAGTTTAATTAAATGGTGCTCTAACAAAATAGTTTGAAAGAAATATTACCTGCTTTTCTCCTGGAACCCTTTGCTATTTTCCTTGGGCCCACTGAGTTTAAAACCATCTATAAAGTTAATATTATTAAGTAGGAACGTGAATTCATGTGGAAATAATAAACAGTTTAATACAAACTTTAAGATATTGGTTATATTTAATATAAGTATCATAAATCTGATAATCGTAATTTATTTATGTTATGCTATATTTTGTAAACCTACACTTAATTGGGATGATGACTAAAAAATAATTTAATGTCCATCAGATAGATTAATGAAAAATATTGGATACGTATTTTTTATTTTGCCTCTTGTTCAAAAACTTACGAAGATACATTGATTTTAAATGTCACATGACGTCACGTTAGAGTACAAAATATACTCTAACGTGACGTAGTTAGCCCCCACTCCGTAACTTTAATGCGCTATATCTAAGTATTTTCTTGTTATTTCGACAAAACAAAAAATACGGGTCTTATATTTTTTTATTATCTAAGAGACGGACTAATTATTTTCTTCATTTTCATACCTTGTCATCATCCGTATTGAACCAAAGGTAAAATAAAAATATTTATAACAAGAAAGTCTTTTCTATCATTTTCCAAATTTAACAGATATTGTTTACAATGCGGTTCTGCCCACGTGCCCTTTCTTCAAAATAGGACAAGGTAAAATGAACAAATTTGTTAGGTAATATTAAGAGATCTGGATTCTGATTGCACGTCATGTAGATAGGTCAAGGTAAAAAAATTACTAAATACCCTTGACTAGAATAATTCAGCTACAGCCGCAGCTTCGGCCGCAGCCTTTTTGTGACCGACCTAAACCGCCTAATTGCCTACACAGTCGCTAATAAAGTGCACAAGTGAGTGCTAATACATATTACACAATACTTAATACATACGTATGTATAGTGTACGTACACTTACATAGGTGGCGCTGCTATCGGATAAGTGAACATTGTTCCGATAGCAGCGCCACCTACATATTATTACAGTTTCAGATAAAAACTACAAGAATCGACGCCTTTTTATCTGTCACCGCAGATAAAATAATATCGATGTTCTATGTTGTCTTTGGCCCGCGGACTGATTGCAAGTGACAGTTTCTGTACATTACCGAAAGAAATCGCCAAAAAATGGCAAAAAGGCTTTCAAAAAGCTCAGTAAATTGGTCTGCCCTGGCCGAGAGGGTTCCCGCAGAGCAGAAGGGCAACTTGGCCACCTTCAAAGTCCGTTCCGATGGATACCTGCGGAGGTTAGTTTTTGCAAGTCGATTACATAATTTTTGTTACTTCTTTTTGATTAATTCGTTTGGTTTTTAGGGTATTGGCTAACCCTGCCGAGCCGCCAAAGATCAACTGGGCCGCTTACAAACAGGTGATTCCCATCCCTGGTATGGTGGACACTTTCCAGAAACAATACGAGTCGTTGAAGGTGCCTTACCCGAACGACACACAGACCGCTCAGGTGGAGGCGCAGTGGGGCGAAGTCAAGAAAGCTATCCAGGCCTTCATCCAGGAGTCCAATGCTAACATTGTCAAGTAAGTCTCATAACATGTATTTTTTGTTCTGTTAAGAGTTCCCAAGTTGCCAATAGTTCATGTAGGTAATCTTGAAAGAACCAATAAGAATATATTTTTGCCACTATCTTTAAATATAAATCTTTTATTTAAACAAATTTCAAAATACTAATGTTTAAATGACATCACGAAGTATTATGGTTTTGATTTTTGGGGCACAAGTTTTTCTTATTATTTAATCATCTGACTGCTACTGTAGCAGTTTTTGCTGTTTTCATGAAACTATCTAAAAGTACTTACATATTTCACACAGCCAATACTTCCTTCTTCCTTCCTTCAATAGTTTAAAATATTATTTTGGTTAATATTCTCTAAATTACAATGTCCTTGTCCTGTCATGATTTTAACAAATTAAAATTCTCCATTCTAGGTATGAAAAGGAAATTGCTGAGACCAAGGCCCTTCTGCCATACAACCAAATGACAATGGAAGACTACAATGATGCCTTCCCCGAACAGGCCTTGGACACTACCAACAGGCCGTCATTCTGGCCCCATGAGCCCGAAGACCAGCCCGGCTATGTTGACCCCGACAAGCCCGCGTCTGCCCATTAATACCAGCTTCTGTTAAACATGACCATGTCCCAAGCAGAGCTCCGCCAGCTATTTATCAAGATAGTTGAAATGTGTCATGTCAGAAACAAATGCAAATTTATAAATCAATTCTGTTTATGTATGTAGGAGTAAATGTTAAGAAATATAATCTTAGTCTTTTAATGGTTATGTAACTTAGTTGTCAATAGCAGAACCTAGGTACCTTTTGAGTGACATTTTTGGCAAAAATGATTTGTCAGGAAAAAATCTTATTTCTCTTTGAGGCTTCCCTTTTTAGGGTTCCGTTGCCAAAATGGCAAAAACGGGACCCTTATAGATTCGTCATGTCTGTCTGTCTGTCCGTCCGTATGTCACAGCCAGTTTATTCCGAAACCATAAGAGCTACATTATTGAAATTTGGTACGTAGATGTATTCTATGAACCGCATTAAGATGTGAAAATAAAATTAGAAAAAAATCCAAAATTTTTGGGGTTCCCCATACATAGAACTGAAACTCAAAATTTTTTTTTTCATCAGACCTATACGTGTGGGGTATCTATGGATAGGTATTTGAAAATGATGTTGAGGTTTCTAACAACATTTTTTTCTAAACTGAATAGTTTGCGCGAGAGACTCTTCCAAAGTGGTAAAATGTGTGTCCCCCCCCCCCCCGTAACTTCTAAAATATGGGCATGATAAAACTGAAAAAAATATATGATGTGTATTACTATAAAAACTACTAACGAAATTTGGTTTGGATGAAATCTAGACAGTAGTTTTTTTTTTAAACGTCATAAATCAAATTACCTAATTTTTTCATTCAATCAGTGGTACGGAACCCTACGTGCGCGAGTCCGACTCGCACTTGGCCGGTTTTTTTTTCATAGATTTACATGTAATTAAAAACTAATAGGTAGTATAAGCTAAGATTTCCTGTAAAGATGCACCCGTACGCGGTACATATGCTGCCGGCTTTGCCGCACAATGTTCTCCTCGGTATTCGCCATAGCTGCTCGGCATGAACAGGCGGCGGCATGGCAGGAACAAGCATGTGTGTGCTTAGCACAAATTTCTCAGAAACATACTACAAAAAAAGCCATACTATTTGACCCTAGATCACTGTGCTTTCAGCTTCATCTCATAAATGTAACTGAACCTTTCTCCTTTACTACTTTATTTGACCTACAATCGAAACTTACTTCATTCTAAGATTCTTTTCTTGGGCAAAGATTGTTCAAGGGAAGCATACTTGAAAACGCGTCAAAAAGTATTTGTCCTTTAATTAATGTTGCCAAAACTATACAGTTTAATCTAAACATGACTTTCTTTTTGCTAGTACCTACAGAACCAAAAAAAAAACGATATTATCACTTAGGTACCTACCTACCTTGGTTCTGGGGCTTATCCACGAGATATCTGTGGGCTTATCATATCAATACTATTGCATGGAAGTAATAAGTGGAAGGTACTAACGTAGGTAGGACTTATTATTCATGATAGGTACTAGGTATACTATTATAATGAAGTCAATCAACGCTAGTCCCTGCCCTTAGGCAATGCTTGTTCTGTGGTTAGAATCACGAAGCAAGTATTTGCTCCGTGGTTAGAATAACCCGATGCGAACAAAGGGACAAACAACAAGGACAGTTAAATCATTAGAGGAATAGGGTAGTTTAGCCGGTTTTCGTCCAATTAGTGGAGTTGCCAGATTAAACATTAAAAAAAAATATGTTCCACTGGGCCAAATCTAACAAACTATATTTTTATTAAACGCTAATATAGTCTATTTTATGTTTACAACAAGGGACAATTAATTATAGTCATCGTTTTTTTTATAAAAAATATTTTAGTGAAAAGTACCGATTTCGTCAGTTTTCGTCCAAAAATATTAGTTTTCGACCTATGTTACGTTACTTTTCGTCCGCTGTTAATAAAGAGGATTATAATGCAATGAATTAAAAATCAGTGATATAATAGTATTTTTAATCAACTTAATAAAATGCAACTATAATGTGTTTTTATAATAACATACAAAATGTATTTTTATAACAGCATTTGGCTGATAAAAACATTAATTATCTTTAAAATCTGTTAAGATTTGTTTGCAAAATCAGAATTAATATGACTTATGTCATTCCTATCCAATCAACAATTAAAACAAAACGGAACTTACACGTATACAAAATTTTAAGGTGTTGTGTACATGTACAATCTCTTGGAAAAAGCCACCTGACCTGACTAAGCTGCCCGCAGCAAGTCGAGAATTCGTTGCCTCCAAGCCGGCTGTTCTTTCGGAAATAGAAGACTTTCCGAAAGAACAGCCGGTTATACGCTTCGCATGCATCTCGACCTGATCACGAAAATGAAGTTACTTGAGCCACATTAACACGCCATTTCACCGAAGACTTGCCAGAAGTTAGTACTGACGAAATCGAGATCGCTCTTGGGCAGCTTAAAAATAGAAAAGCCCCATGGAGAGGACCGCGTTACAACAGAGCTGATGAGGTCTGGAGGTAGAGCCGTATTGAGGGAGCTCCAAAAGCTTTTCAACGCTGTCCTCCTGGAAAGGAGAACTCCGGAGGCGTGTACTAGGGGTATGGTTGTCCTGTTCTTCAAAAAGTGAGACAAAACCCTATTGAAGAACTATAGACCCATTTCCCTTTTAAGCCACGTCTATAAGCTGTTTTCAAGAGTGGTCACGAACCGTATTGCGCGAAGACTCGACGAATTCCAACCGACGGAACAGGCTGGGTTTCGGAGCGGATACGGCACCACAGACCACATCCACACAGTGCGGCAGATTATACAGAAGACTGAAGAGTATAATCAGCCCCTGTGTCTAGCATTCGTGGACTATGAGAAGGCCTTTGACTCGGTTGAAACCTGGTCTGTTCTGGAGTCCCTGCAGCGGTGCCAAGTAGAATGGCGATACACCCATGTGATGAGATGTCTCTATGAAGCCGCCACCATGTCCGTCCAAGTACAGAACCAGCAAGCAAGGCCTATAACCGTTGCATCGAGGAGTGAGACGAGTGGATGTCATTTCCCCAAAGTTGATCGCTAATGCAATGGAGGACACGCTGAACTGAAAAGGACGTGGCATCAACGTAAATGGCGAATACATTTGCGATTTACTGATGAAATCGTCATAATGGCAGAATCGCTGCAGGACCTACAACAGATGCTGAATGAACTGGCTCACTCCTCTGTGCGCATCGGCCTACGGATGAACTTGTATAAAACCAAGGTCATGTTCAATGAAGATGTTCTACCGGAACCGAATGCAGTGCACGGCGCCGTACTCGAAGCTGTTCAAAAATATGAATACCTTGGGCAGACATTGCAGTTGGGTGGAAACAACTTTGAGGACGAGATAAATAGGAGAATTCAGCTAGGCTGGGTAGCGTTTGGGAAACTTCGTCGAGTCTTCACATCGTCGATCCCACAGTGCCTAAAGACGAAAGTCTTCGATCAGTGCGTTCTACCGGTTATGACATACGGAGCCGAAACGTGGACACTCACGGTACGGCTAGTCCACAAGTTGAAGGTCGCTCAGCGAGCTATGGAAAGGGTTATGCTCGGCGTCTCTCTGAGATCGGATCCGAAATGAGGTGATCCTGCAGAGAACCAAAGTTACCGACATAGCTCACCGGATCAGTAAGCTGAAGTGGCAGTGGGCTGGCCACATCATACGCAGAACCGATAACCGTTGGGGTAAACGAGTTCTGGAGTGGAGACCACGTCTCGGCAAACGTAGTGTAGGACGCCCTCAGGCCCTCAGGTCAGGTGGATTGAGGATTTGCGCAGGACGGCTGGAAAGTGCTGGATGCGAGAGGCCCGGGACGGCATCTTCTGTGTAAGAATTTGTTTATTTACTTATTTTTTTCAGCTCCAATGACGTCATCTAAAACAATGCATTTAATTACCAGATATACTAAACGGCAAATGATATAGGCAATAATGATAAATAATACCAGCAATGATCGAAAAACAAAATAAAAAGTCATGCCTAACCAAGATAATCATCGCTGTTTGTAATGGACGAAAAGTAAAAGTCAAGTCTTAGTTTTCGTCTGTTATATTAAAGTACTTGGACGAAAACTAGAGTAATTTTTATCGATATTTTTGGTTTCCGTCCAAGGTATTTAAATATAAATTTATGCTTGTAACACTGATAAATTCATGGACGTAAATGAAATTCTAGATCGAATATCTAACAAAGATCCAGCCATTAAAAAATTTAATGAAGTTCTTTGCATTCCTAACTTTAACTGATTTATCAAATTTCACTTATATTTTTGTGTTTTCGCCCATGTGGACGAGAACACAATATTTTGCGAAATAGGTAATTCCATTTCGGTCCACTTAGATTTTATAAGTAATTCGTTAAATAAGTACGAAAAACACCTCCTAATGCCAACTTTATGTTGAGGCGGATGGGTGAGCAATTAAAACGCATGAATTGATCCGCACTCAATAAAAATATAATTATAACAAAATACAAAAGAAAAGATTTTCGCATTAGCACACAGTGACAGACCAAGAGAAAAGTAATGTTTTTTCTAAACAGTTGACGGCTGCGGTAAAATAGGTTTAACACTACCAAGGAGGTAGCCACAGTACTCCCCCGGCAGACCGTGACTACACCGGTCGATAAAAATCCGGTAGGCGAACTCTTCTACCGCTGGAAGTCCGTCTGATGTCATCGGTAGGCGGCGGAGTTGGGTCTTGAGGTTCTGTGGTTTCTTTTACCATGTATGCCGGTTTGAGCCTGTCAATGCACACATTGACTTTCTTGGCTTTTACGTCCAATGTGAAGAATTTCGGCTTTCTGCGAATAACTTTGAAGGGACCAGCATATGGCGGTTCAAGTGAACCTCTCACACGATCTTGACGCACGAAAACGTGTGATGAAGTGTGTAGGTCGTGCGGAATGTAGAAAGAAGAATTTGAGTGCCAAGAAGTCGGTCGAGGAGAAAGCTTCGCCATGTACGCGCGAAGACGTGTCGCGTACTGGGTGACGTCAGCAGTCTGGTAGTCATCTTTCGGGCACAGGAACTGACCAGGTAGGCGGAGTGGCTCGCCATACACCAGTTCGGCAGGAGATGACTGCAGGTCTTCTTTCCACGCGCTGCGGATGCCGAGAAGAACTAGCGGTAGCGCCTCAGTCCACTGAGAAGCAGGAGCGTGGCACATGATTGCCGCCTTGACCTGGCGGTGGAGACGCTCGACGAGACCGTTGGCCGCGGGGTGGTAGGCAGTCGTGCGCAAGTGACGCGCACCAACCAAGCTAGTGAGGGCCTGGAAGAGGTGGCTCTCAAACTGGCGACCGCGGTCTGTGGTCACCCGCTCAGGACAGCCGAATCTGGCAATCCAGCCAGACACGAGGGCAGCAGCACAGGTCTCAGCAGTGATGTCCCGAAGCGGAAATGCTTCAGGCCACCGAGTGAACCTGTCGACGACAGTGAGGCAGTATCTGAAATCACAGGACAAAGGTAACGGCCCTATGATGTCGAGGTGTATATGAGAAAACCTCGAGGAAGGTGGAAGAAAAGAAGATAAAGGAGAGACGGTATGACGAGTTACTTTACTCTTTTGGCATTTTAAACATTGCCTAGCCCACTCTCTACAATCTCTACGAATCCCTGGCCAAACAAATCTTTGTGTCACCAGTCGCACAGTAGCTGAACTTCCTGGATGGTGTAAGTTGTGTAGCGTATCAAAGACTTGCTTGCGGAATTCGGTAGTAACGTACGGACGAAGTGTACTCTGGGAAGTATCGCAGTACACAGGTGTGGTGCTCATATCTGTGAGTACTCTCTTAAGCTTCAACGCGGTACCATGCTCGAGCAGTTCTTGCAGCTCTGGATCGTTCTCCTGAGAATGTGCAAGTGACTGGTAATCAATGGCGACGGTAACCTCTTCGATCCGCGATAAAGCGTCCGCGACGATGTTTTCTCGTCCAGGTATAAACCTTATATCAGTCGTAAATTGAGCAATAAAATCGAGGTACCTGTACTGCCTGGGTGAACACTTGTCCCGATTTAGTGTAAAAGCATAGGTGATTGGCTTATGATCGGTAAAAACAGTGAAAATTCTGGCTTCGATCATATGTCTGAAGTACTTAATAGCTTCGTACACAGCAAGCAACTCCCGATCGTACGGACTGTACTTTCTTTGAGAGGCGCTCAGTTTGTGCGAAAAGAAAGCTAGAGGTTGCCAGTCTTTTCCGTTTCGTTGCTGTAGCACGGCTCCTATAGCTAATTCGGAAGCGTCCGTGACTATGGCAAGTTCAGCGTTAGGATCAGGATGTGAAAGTAATGTCGCCTGTGAGAGAGATGTCTTGCATTCTTCAAAAGACTTCAGCATATCAGGGGTCAAAGTTATAGGCTGCGAACCTTTGATACGTGGACCAGCCAGTAAATTGGTAAGTGGTGCCTGAATCTTAGCAGCGTTGGGTATAAAGCGTCGGTAAAAGTTAAGGACACCAAGAAAACGCTGTAGTTCCTTAACGGTCTTCGGCGGGGTGAAGTCCTGGACAGCTTTAATCTTCGTCTCCAAAGGTTTAGTGCCGGCAGCAGAAACATGATAGCCCAGAAAAGTAATTTCCGGGAGGCCAAGCTTACACTTTGAGGTATTGACTAAAATTCCATACTGTTTCAAACGTTCAAAAAGCTGGCGAAGATGCTGAAGATGCAGGGCAGGAGAAGATGAGAACACTAAAATGTCATCCAAATACCCGAAGCAAAAATCTAGGCCTAGGAGCACTTCATCGACGAATCTTTGGAATGTCTGGGCTGCATTTCTCAAGCCAAAAGTCATGTATGGGAATTCATACAAGCCAAAGGGTGTTGTGATGGCTGTCTTAGGTATATCCTCTGGATTAACTGGAATCTGATTGTATGCCTTCACAAGATCTATTGTAGAAAAAATGGTACATCCTGAGAGCTGGTAGGAAAAATCATGAATATGACGGATAGGGTACCGGTCTGGTATTGTTCTCGCATTAAGTGCGCGGTAGTCGCCGCACGGTCGCCATCCATCGTCCTTCTTTCTCACCAGATGTAGAGCTGACGACCAAGGACTCTCTGAGCGTCGGGCTGTACCGCAGGCAAGCATATCCTCGAACTCCTTCTTCGCTGCTTGTGAGCGAACAGGATCTAGGCGTCGAGGTCTGCAGGAAACAGGTGGTCCGGAACTAGTCCTAATGTAGTGCAAGGTATTGTGCTTGGGAGGAGAATGTATGCCCGCAGGTCTGGTGATCTCTGGAAACTCACGTAGCAGGGAGTGAAACTCTGTCTCACCAGCAACAACCTTCACGGAAGCAATATCTTCAGAGATACCAGAAATGGCTGCGACTGACAGGGTAGTAATACCATCAACCAAGCGTTGGTTTCTACAATCTACTAGTAAATTGAAGTGGCTTAGGAAATCAACTCCAATTATTGGTTTCGACACATCTGCAATAGTGAAGTTCCAGGTAAAATCTCTCCTGAGTCCTAAGTTAAGGTGTAGAAGTGCAGGACCATAAGTATGAATAACGGAATTATTCGCAGCGACTAGATCATACTTGGTTTTAACGCAGGGCGTCTTGACGGCAGATCGCGGAAAAACACACAGGTCTGAACCAGTGTCCACGAGGAACTGCATTTTTGATGTGCGATCCGTAACGAATAGACGGCCTTTAGTAGTCGAAGGGCAGTCATGGGCCGCTACTTCCGACCGCCCCTGGAGTTTTCCGACTGAAAAGTGCATGGCTTCTTGCATTTAATCGCTTTCTCACCGTAGGTAAAATGATAAAAACAGTACGGATGATCTGCTGGCGGTTGTCTTGGCCTAGAACGACTACGTGAGCGGTCATATCTATTGGGTCGAGATCTTGAGCGCGATCGTTCTGATCGTTCCAGTCTAGAGGTAAGCATAGCGACTTGCCTGATCAACTCGGAGATTTGATGATTCATGTCGTTGGCAGATGATGACGAAGTTGCTGCGGAAGTACAAGCAACCTGCGGAGATGGTGGTGCAATCTCGTAGATTTTATCGGCTATGTCTCCAAGTTTGTCTTGATCCAGGTCCATTTGCGTAGCGATGACGGCCTGGATATACTGAGGCAACCAGCTAGACCATATAGTTAATAAAAAATCTGACGGTACTGATGGACCAGCCAAACCAGACAGATGACGCAGGAACTGTGACGGCTTCCTATCGCCGAGCTCTTCGTGCATAAGAAGTTGCTTCACGCGCTTTTCCTGCGAAGCCGAGAGACGTTTGATCAATTCGGTCTTTAATTTCTCATATTTGCCTGTCGCGGGTGGGTTAGTAATGACGTCTTTCACCTCTACAGCGTATCTGTGATCCAACTGTGACACTAAGTAATAAAATTTGGTGTCGTCCAGCTTAATACCCGACAGAACAAACTGCGATTCGACCTGGGCGAACCATAGCGCAGGCTCATCTGGCCAAAACGGGGGCACTCTGACGGCAACTTTCAGCACCTCTCCGCTCTCAGTATCAGTACTAGGCTGATTCTCAACACTCATTGTCGGCGAAAATCAAAAATTGCTCACCGTAAAATTTCTTAGTCGACGGCAAACTCGTCGGCAATCACGCCAATACGTCGTGCGTTCTTGTTGGTAAAACGTCGAAAACTTCGGACGATCACGTCGGGGTCACCAGTGAGGCGGATGGGTGAGCAATTAAAACGCATGAATTGATCCGCACTCAATAAAAATATAATTATAACAAAATACAAAAGAAAAGATTTTCGCATTAGCACACAGTGACAGACCAAGAGAAAAGTAATGTTTTTTCTAAACAGTTGACGGCTGCGGTAAAATAGGTTTAACACTACCAAGGAGGTAGCCACAGTCAACGAGATGGAGCCCGACGTGATGAAAACCGACGACAACCACCTTAGCGAGCCCTGCATTGACGACGCATCATCTCCAGCCTCTCCATCCTCAGCAGCAGTCTTCAGCAAGCCCTCATCACCAGCGCCTTCGTGAACCACCGCAGCTTTCGACGCTCCCTGGTTCAGCGGCAGCTCACACCGTGCAACCGACGCTACGCAGCCCTACGTCCGGATCAACGGCGGCACCTCCTCGACGTGGCAGCAGCTGCTCCTGCCTACATAGCTCATTCCGACCCACTGCGAGTTCGAGCACACCAGCACCGACGCTTCTCATCCGTCCTTACTGAGGATTCGAAGCACACGCACGCACACCGCTCATCCCGACTCACCGCGGATTCGAGCCTACTCGGGCACGACGCTGCCCAGACTGCTGATCTGCTGAGACGAGACTTTCCATCTAGGAGGGGAGTGCTGTAGCGACACCTATCTCCACACCGCTACAACAACCTCCACGTCGCTACAATATGCAAGTTCCGCCAGCTAACAAAAGATGGCGATTTAAAATGGAAAAAATTGTAAGAAGACCTACAACTCACATACGAAGTTTTCGTCACGACTCGCTATATATACGAAAAACCAAGATGGTCCATCGAACCGCGGTCCCCGAGCACGATTACCTAGCTCGGCGGAAGTACTTCCACTTTTCGTAGGGACAAGTCTGTTCCTACAATGTCTTTACTTAGTTGTAAATGACTAAAACAAATAAATACATGCGTAAATTACCAAATAACTTACCGTGCAGCTACCTCGCGCCACTAATTTTTTCACATTCAAGATGGCGTGTTCATAGCTCGGAAGCAAGCCGCAGACATACATAGCTTTTATTCGAGTTCTGAATTGTCAATCTTTTTAAATTTTGGTAGACGAGCAGATATGACGTCAAAGGCCGTAACAAGTCCAATCTTGCGCGGTTGACTATTAATATGATGCTATTCTACGTAAATGTTGTAGGTAATGGACGAAAACCAGAGCTGGACGGGAAACCGGCTAAACTACCCTATATAGGTGAAATGAGATACTTAGTAAAACAAAGTTTATATATAGCTATATTATTATTTATTACACGAATTGCACATTCTCACAGTATACTGTCATTACAATATCTACTACAGGAATGTTCATTACTATTGAAGGAAACCAAATATAAAAAGCAGTGGATATTTTATTCCATTGACAAATGGCAATTATTATAAAAACCCATGGTATACCAATTTATATCCACTTATTTCTTACGTAGGTAGATATTACAAAATGGGATCTGCAATTCAACAATAGTTTAATATTATTATGAAACATTCAGACTACACGACATGATTGTTAAAACTTAATAAATAATACATTTAATTTAATAGAATCATTTGTAATAAAGAAATCTAGTAACACTACACTTCGTGCATGTTTTTAAGAAATCAATCAGTATTATTATTTGCAATGAAATTATGGAACAATAAACAATGTTCTTTGGATTACAAATTTTATTATATTTTATACAGGGTGAAGTGTTTAGTTACGCTACATGTCATATGACATATTACAGACAAACTGACAAAAATATTTTGGCATGTAGCCGAAATCGCAATCTACAAGATGTCACTTTGATGATTTTTGACATTTTTGAAACAACCTCATGTTGGCTAAAACAACCTTGTCAGGTGCACTTTCAAGTGACGTAATAAACCCGATTGACGTCACATCTAGTTCTGTGACGTCACAGTTCCTTCTACTCCACCTAACTACCCTGCATGTACAGATGGCAACTCATCAACCCCAAAGAATCACACAATGTACAGGCATTAGACGCATATTTGTTGTCGAGAAATGTGATGGTATCTGTCAAGTTGATGTGTGGCTATGTGTACTTCAGCTAAAGGTGGTCTATAATTGCTGTATACTTAAAATCACAAACATAATAACTTCAAATATAAATAAATCCCTCAACTTCGGTCAATTGTTGTTTACACATATTATAATAATTATAGTTTGGAACTTCTCTATTCCGCAGATATGTTAATTAGTACATATTGCGTATAAACAAAAAATAACCTTACAACACTTTTAAGGCTATAGAGAGCAAGTTTAAATGTTAGGTTTATACAAGGATTATTTTGTAATTCTGAAAGTGGATGATCAATATTACCAAAAATGAGTTTATGTGAAAAAACGGTCCTATAACTCATTTTGCCAGAATTATATTATTATGAGTGTTGAGCATTGCTGATAAAATTTGGTAAAAATAAAGAGTACATAGTGCAACTGGACCAGTTGTAGATTTGATGATTACCAGGCTAGCCTGTAGGATTAGTCCAGCTTTTCCAAAACCAAGTGTGTTCATAATACATGCTTTTAATGTACAAATGCTGCATCACATAAATTTGCTTTTAAAGGAACTGCGGGCCAAACGGAGCAACATGTTTCTCTACATCTACGACATTTACACTGGCGTCCGGCACTCAAGTGTTGTCTATGTATAGGTTTTTGGGTACCAGTGCGTACACGCATCTCATAGTAACGTTTGTGAATAAGGGTGAGTGTTGGGCGTCATTTGGCTAAACAAAATGTTCCCTAGTGTATTTATGGTTTAAAGTTGAAATCAGTAAGTGCTCTCATAGCCTATCCCTAAGATACTGTTAGAGATCGTCTAATCTACAATGACGCGCCCCAGCACCGCTTTTAATTTCAAAGAGGAACAGCTTTTCGGATTTGTTGTCCAACTAGTTTAGTTGATCGTGGACGCGTGAGAGAAGTCGTCTTATTACATACAATGTAACGGTCCTCCATAGAGCGAGTGTTGGATTTATCGCCCGCAGGGTTGCCAGATCTCCCGGGAGATCTCCCGATTTTGCTCCATATCTCCCGATGTCCTGGATTCCGTCCAAAACTCCCGATTTTTTTACCTCCCGTATTGTATAAATATGACCAAACGGAGCAAAATCTCAACGATTTTCTTAGACGGATGACCTTTTTTTTTTTGCTCTACAAGCAACTGAATGGGGAAAATTTTAGTTAGTAATCATCATTCCTATGCAAAAAGAACATCTCCCGAATTTTTCACAAGTGTTGTCATACACCTCCCGAAAAGTCTAAATTTTTATTTGGCAGCCCTGTCGGCCGTCATGTGCACATACAAATCATAGTTCACCAAATAATCGGTGCTCGCACACAGATGAAGTGTCGACAGAGAAAGTATTAATTTTTGCACTCGCACATCTACATAAAATAATTAGGTAAGGGCGCGTTATTTTAGTTTAGACCAGGGTTTCTCAATGTGGGTTTCGCCTTTAGACGTCAGGAGGTTCGCGGAAAGATTAACGTAATGGTGGCTGGTTAGCTGTCAAGTGTGTGCGGATTCACAAAGAGCGTCTCGAGTCCATATGACGTCTTTCTGGACATCACTAGCAGTGGCGTAACTACAGGGTGGCATGTCAGCAAAATGCCACGGGCCCCCAGCCGTAAGGGGCCCCCCGTCAGAGGAGAATTCAAACTCCCAACATTTATTATCACACATTTAGTGAAAATTTGATGAATTTGCCACGGGCCTCGAATGGTATAGTTACGTCACTGATCACTAGGGTGGTGTCGTATGGATTAGAGATAAATAAATAAATAACCCAAGACATGCCACGCTGGGCCACACAGAGCCACCTAGCCCCAAACTAAGCCGAAGCTTGTACTATGGGTACTAGATAACTGATAAACTTACTTAGATATATTTTTTTTTGTAAATAAATACATATTATACATAGAAAACACCCAGACCAATACAAACAGACATGTTCATGAACACAAATGTTTGTACTGTGCGGGAATCGAACCCACGACTCTCGGCTCAGAGGTCACTACCAAATGAGCCACCGAGCCTATCAGAGATTCCATACGACACCACCGATGGTGTCGTTTTCTTGGTGTCGAGTGGAAGGAACGATTTTATTTGGGGTAAGTGCTTCGCGTTTGAGAACTTATACAACGGTACGTAGAGCAATAAGTTTTTTTTTTTATAGTGGCTCGACATAATGGCTTCCCTACGCCTGATGGAAAGCGAGAGAGAAGCCCAAGTCGCTGTGACAACGGGCAAGTAACTGTTTAGTTACCTGTCAGTTGCCACCGCCATGCCGGCCCAACCCCAACCCCCCACGAGCTCCGGAAACCCTACTCACCGACAGGAACATGACACGGTCATTTGGGGTAAGGGCTTCGCGTATGAGAACTTATACAACGGTATGTAGAGCGACAAGTTTGAGAAACCCTGGTGTAGCCAATCTCTACTCTGTTCAGTGCGCCGGCGGGTGTGTGGCAGGCCTCCGGCATCACTTGGCCGCGAACTTGGCTGCGGGCGGCGGCGGCGGCTGCGCGTACATGTTGTAGTAGGAGGCGGGCGGCGGCATCGAGTACTGCTGCTGCGCTGAGTACGCGGGCGGCTGGAAGCCCTGGTTCTGGCCGTACGTAGCTGGGGGCTTTTGGAAGTTCTGCTGCTGGTTTTGGTTGAAACCTGGAGGGATAGGTTAATTTTAGTATCATATAGTAGTGAGCTATTTTATAAGATTAAATTTACATGACGATGTAAGGGAGCGGCCTATCATCTTTACGCTCCAAGCCATCCTCACCTGCCTGTGGTGCATCCTGCCGAATAACAAACGAGGCGCTGGCAACCGACTGGTGGCGGTATAACCATCACAATTGAAGGCGTAGCTAAACACCATAGGCTGAGGACCTTGGTGGGGAAGGCAGTGTTAGATACCAAAGGCTAAAGAGAAGTGATGAGTCTCTTGGAGAGATTCGTCTGCTCGCGTTGGGACCCCTGGCTCAATAGAAAACACTGATGGACGCTTTGTGTCCGGCCCGCCACATGGCTTATTGTTCTAAACAGATTGCCAAGTTGCAGAGAGAAATAATAATAAATAAAAATAAATAATAAATCCAAGACATGCCACGCTGGGCCACACAGCGCCACCTAGCCCCAAACTAAGCCGAAGCTTGTACTATGGGTACTAGACAACTGATAAACTTACTTTGATACATTTTTTTTTGTAAATACATATATATTATACATAGAAAACACAAACAGACATGTAAATGAACACAAATGTCTGTACTGTGCGGGAATCGAACCCACGACCCTTGGCTCAGAGGGCAGAGGTCACTACCAAATGAGTATAGAGAAGAATAATAAGAATATTTTTACAAAAAATTATTTGATTTGATTGATTCTGTTTGCGCACTCACCGCCGCCTCCCTGCTGGTTCTGCCCGTAGGCGGGCGTGAAGCCCGGCGCGCCTCTGCCGCGGCCTACGCCCCTGCCGCCGCGGCCTCTGAAGCCGCCGTCGTCGCGGCCGTTGTTGCCGTAGCTGCGGGTGTTGTAGTCGCCGCCGCCGCGGTTGAAGCCCGAGTTATTGCCGAAACCCTCCCCGGAGTTGTCCCAGCGGGAGCCTGCAACAGTAAATGTATGGATCTTGTACACCATACACCCTTTGCTTAGTTTTTTAATAATAACACTTCTTGTTGGGTAAAACACGTTTTATTTGACATTCCACAATACGATAAAAATAAAATAATAAGAGACGCAGCCGTCTTGTTTGGCTATATTTAATGACTACACATTTAACGTAATTGGGTCAGCCGCGCGCAATAACAAAATATGCTTAGAATGCAAATGTGCGGTGATAGACCGTACAGTAAACGATAAGATTATGCGCTTCTTCCTCGAGCAAAATAGGCGCGATCGTCGAGTCGCGAAAATCAGCTCGTTCTAACTAACTAGGATAAAGGCGACAGGCACGGTGTGTGCCTGTCGACCTAACATTTGGACATCACGACCGCTTACCATCAGGTGAAGACATCAAGAACGCTCGTTTTATAAAAAACATCGTGTAGAAGACGATTTTTTCCATCCTATCTCATCCTATGATTTGAAGGACCTCCCTTTACTACATTCAAAAATAAAAATAATCTCTGCCGATCCGATACTAGAAATTTAATTTCTAGCGTTTTAATTGGCTAGTGGCCTGTCAGTGACCTGTCAGTCACTATTTTCTTAACGCGAATGAACTATAAATCCCACCCAACAAATTAGAAGTATAAAATAAAATAAAAAATTAAATTTATTTGGAACTTGTAACATGGTACAAATTACAATGGATGTACGATAACAGCCACATTAGTTTTACAACTGTGTCGCAGCTGTTAACGCCCACCTCCGTAATAGAGGTAAAGAGGAAGAGGACGACGGAGAACACTATTTATTATTAGCTTGTGTGAGCATACATGTATGTAAGAGTGTTGTGTGTATGTATGTCGTGGCCAAATCGACAAATTGATAACTTCATGAAGCCAACTAATGGTAACCAAATCATTAAAAGATAAACGTTTAGCGATTTGTTCACCCACGTTTGACTATATCGTAAAAAGGGGTCACAAGTCTAGGTTAGACTACTAACCAACTGTGTCAGATCTGTGATAAAGAGTGTATTTTTGGTTGAACCCCTTCCCCTTCGCTTTAAAATTACATGAATTTTATAAAAATGTCATTGTTCACCCAAATTTTTGATATGCTAAGAGATTAAAAAATATGCTAATATGGCAACACTGGCGCTTACAGCGCCTCTACCAGTAGTCAATTAAATAATTCCACGATATGATCGATTGAGACTGACCGTTTCATGAAATAGCAGTCTAGCTGGTCCTATCGTCGAACGATTTCTCATCATTGATCTGGCCTGGGCATTATGATATGGCCAATAGACACTGAACATTTCATGATATGGGCAAATTCTACGATGTGGTCACGACATGTACACAACAAGGCTAGTACAGAGCGTAGGACTTACCTCCACGGTCTCCACCGAAGCGACTGCCTCCGCGGCCTCCACGTGGGCCTCCGCGACCTCGGCCTCCGGAGCGCGAGTCGTCATCGCGGTCGCGGTACCGGCCGCGACCTGAAAATGTAACCCTCATTATCACACTGAAAAACTAAGTCGGGTCTATCCTACAGTGCATCATCATCATCAGCCTATTGCAGTCCACTGCTGGACATAGGCCTCTCCAGTTGTTCGCCACTTAGGAGTTAGGACAAACATCTCAAGGATATACCCATAATCGCCACGATGGGGCGGGTTGGCGATAGCAGGGCGTAGCTTCTTGCTCCGGTGACGTTGCTGCCCGTCATCAGTCTGTGGTATTTAGCTACGCCTTCTATTGTGATGGTTTTACCGCCACCAGTCGGTTTGCCAGAGCCTCGTTTGTTTTTCGCCAGGATGCACCACGGGCAGGTGAGGATGGCTTGGAGCGAAACGGTGATAGTTCGCGCCCTTACATCCCAAAGGGCATAATGACGAAAGTCTTCGATCAATGCGTTATGACATACCGAGCAGAGACGTGAACACTTACGCTACGGCTAGTCCACAAATTAAAGGTATAAACGTCTGACGAAAGCTATGGAATTAGGGCTATGCTCAACGTCTCCCTGTGGGATCGGATCCGAAATGAGGTGATCCGGCAAAGAACCAAAGTCACCAACATGACTCATCGGATTAATGAGCTGAAGTTGGCAGTGGGCTGGCCACATTAGCCGCTAGGCCATATAGGGCCGATGCTACCGAAAAGGGCGCCATGTTTATTATTTGTTGCGATAATTTAAGCTAAATATATAAAAAGAGAAACTGACTGGAATATCAACGCACAGCCTAAACGGCTAAACGTAGACACTTGGAATTTAGAAGGGACGTAGCTTAGGTACCATAGAGGTGCACTAAGAAAGGAATTCCCGAAATTCCCACGAGAACGGGAGTAAGCGGGGACAAAATTGTATTGAACCCGTGCGAAGCTGGGGCGGCTCGCTAGCTTTCTCTAAAGCGAACAACGGGATAAGTGGGGGACTCAGGTCGCCTTCAGCTTTTTCAATAGATTAGCTACTCGAATATACAATATTTTACATGATTATATTATAGTAGTCATAGTCCACATATAACAAAAAAAATACTTACCATATTTGCCCTTGAATCCCATTCCGCATTGTGCCAATTCCAACAGCTTTGGATTAACTACTTGATTTGCCTCTTGTAAAACTGACATCAGATCTTTCGCCTGCGAAATTCGTAACAAAGTTTAGTCATACCGCTAAATAAATTTACACATATAAACTTAATTTCCTTTTTTTCAAATATTATTTACCTTTGCAGAATTATTTGGTGTAAATAAGGTGTATGCTGTCCCAGTGTTCTGAGACCTTCCGGTGCGTCCAATACGGTGAACATAGTCCTCAGAGTTATTCGGGTAATCATAATTTATCACAAATTTCACATCTTCCACATCTGCGCGTGAAACCACAATGTGTTAGCGGAGCAGTAAAGATATTATTCGTCAGATACAACTCGAAAACGGAAGCAACAAATTACATCAAGACATATATTTCAAACAAAATTCAACATGAGGGAACAATCCTTGAAAGGAACAATAATATAGGTCTAATATTGCTACCTTGCAATACGCCTTAAACATTCGACATTCTATAATAAAAAAATCCTTTTAGTAAACCATGTATAAAACCAGTATTGGAATAAAAATAAATGGGCTAAAACGACACAAAATCTTAAATGGAAATCGGTAAAAACACACTTCAGTTACTTATTCTAAAGCCTAAGTAAAGTCCAAGAATTGCTCCCTCCAGTGAACTTGGCAATGTAATTACCTTTTCAAGCCGTGTGGTAAGCCGAAGAAACAGCTGGAAATAACTGTATTATGCCCTTCAGTGGATCCGGAGTGTTGTAGGCCAAGAGTCGAACGGTGTGCTGACTATATCGCCCTCAAATTGTATTATAGTGTAACCCGCTAACTTGTCAGGTGGCGTAGGGCAGTACCTTTATCATTAAATCTCTCATGACATTTAACCAAGCATGTATTGCTCTAGTGCATATTCATGGCCTTACTATTACAATTTTGAAGATTTCAATCACAATGGACAAAAAAATGTATTAGTAGAAGCTATATTTTTTACTACACTGCTATTCAAAGATGTAGAGACTAAAGCCAATATAACTAATTTGTAAGACCACTATATCGCTCTTAATACTTTACAAGAGGCAGCATGCTAAATCGAACAGTGTGCGCTGACGGTTTATGTGATGCTGTCGTAAACGATACCAACATTTATCATAATCGTGAAGTCAGCAACACACCGCTAGGCTAGCCCTTATCTCTGCACGCATGCGCCTCTGAAATGAAAACAACATTCGAGAATAATGCCAAGTCGAGTCATGGAAATTTATTTGTATCATCGGGCTAAGATTTGGCGAACCTTACGATAAACGTTGCAGCAAATTCAGACAACAGCTTCTTCCGTTGTTAATTTCGGTTATTATAATGCAAATAGTCCTATTTAAACATAACAATCAATTCAAATTCTTTTTGAACAGTAATTATGTTTAGATAGGAGGCATTTTGTAATATGCGAAATTCATCATAAGTTTCAAATGATCGTGGCCCGAGAATAGTTTGTAAGTGGTAATATCAAACCATTGCTGTTACTGTTAAAACATTTGGTGGCCTATGTTCCAATATCCACATATTACGAAATATATTGTGAAATGTGTTGTATCTCCTCGATCACAATTGTGGATTTCACATTGTGCTATGTCATCATGTGGTGGTACAGCTTAGGAATCGAACCCAAACGTCTATCGCTCCTTCCAAGTAACTTATGCTACTTTTCTCTCCATTCACAGATCAACTCGCCAATTAGTGAATACTGGAACCTGTTTTCTCTGGGGTGCGTCCAATAGCACCTGCATTATCTTTAACTTCATAGCAATGGCATCAAATACCTCCTCTACGCTCCTGACAGTCTCTTAGACCTTTTTAACACCCCGGTGCAACAGTGCGAGGTGATTTATATATAGCCTTTGCATTCGCGTCTACGTTAAAAGACCTCGCTACTGTTTAGCTAATAATCTTCTGTTTGATGCCTTCATCCATCTTTACTTCTACATTGGCGGGAATATTATCACCACCACTTTCTAATATCACATTTTCTTAATAATTAATGTAAACTATATATTTAGGTGGCACAAACATAAGATACGTCAACTTCTGGGCAATTTACAGTAACATTTACATCTAAACATTTATTTTCAGCTCCATTTCTATTTATATCACAGTTCTCTTTATGTATATCACATTTACTTTTAATTCCCTTGTTTAATAGTTTTCACCTTAACTTAAAAACTTTCTAAAACCCTATAGAGCTTTCATTCTTCATTCAAGCAGATCATTTACTTTCACATGTCTAATCTTGCGTACGTTTCAATAGCTAAGTGTTAACGATAAGACTTCATACCTAATCCTCGAGCGGCGACGTCTGTGGCAACCAAAATACCTCCAGTGGACTGTCGGAATTGGTTCAGTACGTAGTCGCGGTCCAATTGGTTCTTATCGCCGTGAATGGCGAGCGCACGCCATCCGGCGCGATTTATTGATTTTGTTATTTCATCAACCTAAAAAGAGTATTTGACTAAAATGGGATCTCTCATAGCTAAGACTATGAAATCATCTCTTAATCCCGTCGACCAATGATGTCGTAATGAACATTTGCTGCCAGGGCACAAGGATCCTATGCCGGTGTGGAAGCCACTGAATCAACTTCGGTCCGAGGATGTTCGGCTGATATGGTCAAGTGACAAGTGTCGCAGTGTGGATGAGATTGTGGTTCGCCCTCTATATCTATGTCCCACACATAAATGTAGCAGACGACTGACAGCGGTATTTCAGTCGCTAAGTTCTTTACTAACTCAAGAAGAACTCTATATTTTTTGTAGAATAAGCTACATACTGCTAAATGCTAATACACAGAAAGGGCACCCGTTATTAAGATTGCACTTACCTTTCTCTTAGTCTCAGCGAATATAATAGTTTTGGTCTCCTCTTCAGACGAAATTTCAGTGAGCAAAGTAATCAGCTTATCATTCTTCTCCCATTCTTCACAGACATCCACAATTTGGAGGATGTTATGGTTGGCGGAAAGAGAGAGGGATCCAATATTGATCTGAATGTAGTCATGGAGGAACTCCTCAGCCAGGTTTTGGACTTCCTTTGGCCAAGTTGCAGACCACATAAGAACCTTGAAAAGTGTGAAGATTTGGATTTACTGAGATTTTTTACAAGCTAGCCAAAATAAGTAATTTGTATATCATGTTATGTAGACAAATTGTAGAAAACCATTGGGTAAATAGAAGATCTTCTATTCTGGTGCCTTTTGAACATTACCTATTTTGCAGTATTGCAAAAAGTTCAATATACTACAACTTATATGTACGATAATTACCTGTCTGTCTGGACGAATTTGTTCAATGATTTTGCGGATTTGAGGCTCAAAGCCCATGTCCAACATTCTATCAGCTTCATCCAGGACCAAATATGTACATCTCCTTAAGTTAGTTGTATCTGAAGTTATAATTATTACAGTTATTATAAGCACTTATAAATAAATCTTTTACACTTGAATCAAGCACTTATAAGTCAGCAGTACAAATGAAAATGATTCTACCACCATATTATGCACTAATTACACATATTTGCTATTAGGATTTGACTGTGATT
Source organism: Conogethes punctiferalis (assembly GCA_031163375.1). Lineage (NCBI taxonomy): Eukaryota > Metazoa > Arthropoda > Insecta > Lepidoptera > Crambidae > Conogethes > Conogethes punctiferalis. Next base: position 15,991,453 of record CM062089.1, on the reverse strand, counting down.
TTTCAAGATTGCTGCTGAATAACATGTTAGGTAATAGGAAAATTCATATATTTTAGAGACCATTCATATAGAGAAGCAAACTGTTTGTTTCAGTTTGTTAAATTAAACCATAAGCACACAAACTAAGACATGGAATTCACTACATTATGGCAGTTAATATAGACCTTAGAATCTAGATACATATATATCATAGTCTAGATAGTAAAAAAATTTCATACTTTTCTCTAAAAAGTCAATCAGTCTTCCTGGTGTGGCGATGACGATCTCCACTCCTCGCTCCAAGCACCTGCCCTGAGGCCCCTTGGGAGCTCCGCCAAATATGCACGTGTTCCTCACAGCCACATTCTGGCCGAAATCTGTGGCCACCTGCAAATAAACCCCAAACATATTGACATGGCTGCCGCAAAGGCCTTTTTTTCGTTAAGAGCTGGCATGATAGATACTGTAGGCATTTGCATTTGATTCATAAAGCAGTAATAAACTTTAATATGACTACGAAATAACTAATTAACCGATTCTTTGCGGATGACGCCTGAGGGGCGTTATGAATTTCTTTGGTGTATGGCGGATAACGCCCTGGGGGCGTCATTTTAACCTTTGGCGCCTGACGCCTCCGAGGCGTCATGAAAAATTTGTTTGCCGCCACCAGCAAAAGATTCCAAAAAGTACCGTCGCAATGAATCGGTTAAATGCCTTATTCTAAATTGAAAAACTATGTGACGTCCATCAGAATTGCTAAATATTGCTGCCATTACAAATTCATGCCAGATCTTTTGTAAAAGATAAAGCTAAAGGAACAAAATTATGATGTGGATGATGTTTTGTATACTGATATAGCACATGAAACAAGCCATAAGGTATGGCTTGATGTGCTGTGTGGTGAAAAGGATGTGATATTAAAGGAAACCAGATAGGCCATTACGTAACTGATATTTGTCTCACGAATGCATGAAATAATGTCAGTGAATGTGATTTTAAACTGTAAATTAAATTTTTCTGAAATTTCTCAATGGCCATGACTTGACATGAGATTTTACTTTTCATTATTTATTTATTTAATCTTTATTGCACAATTAAGTGTGGAGGTAATGCCACATAGGCATTCCCTATCAGGCAACCATTAAGCTACCATTAGTAGAAATACAAAATTAATTAGTAGTTTTTATCAAATTCAGTTACTAAGCAATAAGAATTTTCATTATTTAGCTATAACTATCAATTAGATAATGAAATAACAGTTACGTAATACAACATCATTAGAAGTACCCTGAAGATAAGATTGTCTTTTTTATCAAACAAACACCAACCATTCATGATCAAACATCATCCATTAGAAATGAAGAAAATACGATTTGAAATAAAATGGAAGGGTAACATTTAAAATCCAGAGTATTTCTCTAATGTATGACCAAAAAAAAATGTTGATGAACAAGAAGTGAAAATAATACCAAAAAATATGCAACAGATAATAATAATAATACAATAAGTGTGTAAAATTATAGAAAAAAAGTACAAAATTCAATGTGCTACAAACATATAACAAAGGTTACGTTCAGAAACCTTACCCTACCAAACAAAATTTTGAATTTAGATTATGTGAATCTACAAGTTTGAAACAAAAAAAACCATTCGAACAATATTAGGTTTTCGAACATAGCCTGCCCATCAATGAACTAATTTCTACATAATTAAAATTGAATCAATTACTATATCCAAGTTGCTTGGATCATTATCCGTCTCCGCAGCGACTCCGTTCATTGAGATCAATGCCTGTTGCCGCACAATGAAAACACAAATCATCTTACATTCAGATTACAAATTAATTAATTAATTTACAAAATATTATTAAAGGTCATGTTAAATTTTGAACCAAAGGCAGGCCTAATTTGTTCCCTAGCCAAGAAATGCAAAACAAAACAAATGAATTGACATGTAAAGACATTTACCTGCTGTATTTGTTGAGCCAACTCTCTGGTTGGAGCCAAGACCAACACAATAGGGCCTTCATCTCTCAACAGCCTTGGCTGGTTGATTATATGCACAATGGCCGGCAATATGTAAGCCAGGGTCTTCCCTGAGCCAGTTTGAGCAATCCCCACCATATCCCGACCAGACAACGCTATTGGCCACCCTTGAGCCTGAATGGGAGTAGGATTCGGGAACCCTTGTTTCAAAATTTCTTTCATAGCATAATCAGGGAAAGCACCCTCCTCAAAATAAATGCTCGGGGCTGGCACGTCGCGACCGCGCACTGTGATCTGGTGCTGGCTCCGGTAGGCCTCCACCTCGGCCGGGGTACGCCTCTCGACGTTCGGATGGGGCACGTAGAAGTTTTTCTGGAACGGGGTCAGCTGAATGTTGTCCCAGCGGACTTTGCGCAAATCCTTCCCGGGCTGGTCGTTCTTGAAGTTGCTGCGGAAGTCGTCGCGTCCCCCGCGGCTCCCGAAGCCTCGCCCGCCGTCCCTCCCGTCGCGCCCATCCCGGCCGCCGCGACCTCCGCGACCGCCGCCGCCGCCACTTCGCCCTCTATCCAAAGATCGGTCGCTGCTGCGCGGCCCGCCGCCCCCGCGGCTGCCCCCACGTCCTCCACGGCCGCCCCCTCGCCCACCACCACCGCGACCTCCGCGCCTATCGTCGTACCTAAACACAAAATCATTGTTTTCATAACGAACGTAGTTCCACAAATTCGCCACGAAAATTACCGAATACTTACATGTTTAAAAACTTCTCACAGCACTTGTACACAACAAAAATAAGTTATTTAATACTTGAAGCTATATTTAAGTTTATGAATTGGTAATTTACTAGAATAAAGCGTCGCTGGCAATAGCTTCAGATCCAATCAAAAAGCCAGCGGCCGCCAACCGCCATATTGTGTTGTCACTCTTTTTTTTTTTCAACCAACAACCCATTTCCTGTTTAGTGATGTGACCTATATCTAAGTCACAGATCTAAGTTGAATCACGATGTCTTTATTTATTTATTGCTTAAATTAATATGATGAAGGGGAATGCATAATTTTCTCATCGAAAGTATAAAAAAGTTACACTGATTGCCGGTTTAATGTTATAGCACAGAGTTTTCCTTTGACTTAATAAGTGAGAATCCTTTGCTATGAATCACTTTTTCGTCATTTCCTGTTAAGTTATGACCGCGAAAATTTAAATGGCATTTCTCAGTTAATCATGCTTTTTATTTCTTTATCCCTACTAAATATGTACTACAATACTACTCTAAAAATTATAAAAACTTAAGTAGCCCTTATACTTAGATTTAACCACAAACCATATAACAACAAGGAACATACAATACACAATGTCTATAAATAGGTCAACGGGTCGTATCTTCCTGATATTGATCAAACACCAATTTCCTACTTGCATGCTACAAATCACATTATACTTGCCCGCCAAAATGGACAGTTCAATACCTGTATTTGAGAAACCTCACCCACGTCTGACCGTCCTAGACTGGACCAGGAACATCCAACGACTTCAAAACGAGGCCAGATTACGTCGTTTCGAATCTTACGAACTACGCCAAAAGGCGAACCAACTCCGAAACGAAACATGCGTTACTACTCGATGGGACAATTATGTCAACACTGAACTTTTGCGGGATAGGTAAGTGCATTAGCGGACTCTGAACACAGGTTGGCTTTAGTAAAGATAGCGGTTGCAGACAGGGCCGTCTTTAACCTATTGGAGGCCCTGGACATATTAGGATAATGGGGCCCCTATTATCTTTGAAAGAACACTATTTCTTTGGCCCTGACAGGAACTAGGCACTTTGTATTTGAGCTGAGGGGCCCCCATCGATCTCGCGGGGCCCTGGGCACTTGCCCATAGTGCCCAATGGGAAAGAGGGGTCTGGTTGCAGATGCGGCTTTAAAGATAAGTCCAACATGAGGGCCTACTCCGAAGATTATTACCGAAGTTTCGGGGTAGGTTTAGGTATCTATAATTTTAACATGATAAAGCAATTACTACACGTCGACGCATACCTACCTTTTGTATGGATCTTTGGCTGTTTATGATCCGGAACATGTAGACACCTCGACTAGAGGAGACGCCTATGTCCAGCAGTGGACTGCGATAGACTGACGATGAAACATCGAGTAATATTAGCTGTGGGTTATTTAAATACCTCCGTGACGGCCCAAAACTTCGGTAATTCTGTTCAGATTAGGTCTGCGTTTGCCGTTTCACCCTTCAAACCACTCACCTTAAGTCCTGCCCTGCATGCCCTTTCTGATGCATACGGAACAAGCTTAAGAAATATTTTTTCTATTCTATTCAATCTAGAATATTCGAAGTCGAAGCATGGTACGAAAAGCAGAGATTCACTCAGGAGGCAGTGAGGGACGAGATCAGAGCTCTCAAAGAGGAGAAGAACGCCTCGGAACTGCAATTGGAGTCCCTGCAAGTGCCTCTGATGGTGTCGTCTCAGTGCCTCTCCAACCGCGACCAGAGGGTGCCCCCTGAGCTCACGAGGGATCAGCTGGGTGAAGAGCTGAACAGGGTGACAAGAAATTAATGATATTAATAAACGCCACGACAATTTACACCACGAAAATCCGTGATTCACACCAACCTGTGACACCAACCAATACGGGGTTATTCACAAATGCGTTCGAAAAGATCTCTTTTGAAATTCACTCAATAGTTTATCCAAAAAGTTTTCTCGAAAAAGTTTTTAACGAATCAAATTTGCATAAACGATGGAGAATTTCCCGGTCTGATCTCTCGTGACGTTACGAGAAAGATCTTTTCGCACGCATCTGTGAATAGTCCTCCTGATCTTCTTACAAAACGCACCGTGCGAGTGCGTTTTGTTGCCTCTACTTTCTTTCCTCGAACGGCCAAACTATGGAACTCTTTGCCGGACTCTTTGTTTCCCCGAGACATACGTACAGTCTCAAGTGAATCGGTATTTTCTGGGTACCTAAGCGTGCTCCACCGTAGGATTCAATATCAATCACTTAACACCACCAGGTGAATTGTAGCCAAGCGCAAACCCATAGTTGTTTTTATAAACCCTATCTCGCGATAGGTAGAGATTTGTACAACACCACTTTCATTGAAAATTAATGGCAACCCCATTTCCAGGAACTCCATATCATAGAAAATAGCAAGCGCGTCCTAACTGACGTTTGCCACATGGGCTGGGAGAAACTGAAGGAACTCCAGAACGTCTACTGCCGCCTGGAGCGCGAGCTACAGAACAAGCGAGACGCGTTGGTGCTAGAGCAGAGAGTGCACGGCATCACACGGGACAGCAGTGACATCTCTTACAAGCTGGACCCAACTAGGGTCCCTCCGGAGTAAGTGCTTATATCTGATCCAAACTGACAACAGACGTATGCCGTATGAGAGACCGACTGTGCTGGAGCAGAGTGTACGGCATTACACGGGACAGCAGCAAGATCTCTTACAAGCTGGACCCAACTAGGGGTCCTGCGGAGTAAGTGCCTACACCTGATCCAAAATGAGAGACCGGCTGTGCTGGAGCAGAGATTGCACAGCATCACACGGGACAGCACTGACATCTCTTACAAGCTGGACCCAACTAGGGTCCCTCCGGAGTAAGTGTCTATCATAATCATCATCAGTCTATCGCTGTCCACTTTGGTCAAACCTGGAGGCTTTACCCATAATAGCCACGCTGCACAAGCGGGTTGGCGATCTCAGGGCGTAGCTTCTCGCTTTCGATGACTAGCAGCAGTCATCGGCCTTTGGTATTTAGGTGAGCCTTCAATCGTGATAGTTATATTGCCACCAGCCAGAGCCTCCTTTGTTATATTATGTAAACTAGCCTTCACTCATACTTCCAGCACCATGAGCGAAGAGAGCTACGTAGACTGCATACAGAACACGATCAGGATAGCCGAGCAGCTGATGTCGGAGTCCCGGGCGCTGCGCGAGAGCATGTTCAAGGCGCGGGAGCAGGCGCGCAACCAGATGTACGCGCAGAGCCAGCAGGTGGAGATGATCATGCGGAGACGGGTGTACGACATACAGCGCGCCAGGAACGAGATGGAGTGGCAGAAATATAAGGTAACTTATTAATTAATTATTTATCTAACCCGTATCCAATCGCAAGTGTTATAAATATCAAAGAGCACACAAATTTTGTTCAACTATAATAAGAGTAGGTACCGTACCTAATTACAACAATACTCGTACATGGTTATACCTATGTATATAAATTCCATATCAATTAAAAAAAAAGGTAAACAAGCAGTAGTAGGACCAACTCACACTGGCGCAGAGTCGAAGCGACGCAACGCGTCATATTTTTCCGCCTAAGGGGCTGCGCATACAACATACTTTTTGTGCGTTATAGCCTGCGTCTGAAGACATTTTAAAAGAGCGTCTAGGTCTGCCGACGACAGAATGATCGAAGATGTGCGTCGTTGTGCGTTGAGTCTGTGAAATATCCGCGACAGATTTTTGGGCGTCGTGTGCGTTACTGCATAATAATTGCAAAAAAGTGCGTCACGGATAGTCTGTCGTCTGTGCTGCGCCTAAGGCATATTCATCTTTATTGTTCTATTTAATTTAAGTACAAATTTGTGCTATGTAAATATGGCAACGCGCTTCGACGCTCAGCTGGAGTCGAATGGATTCGCGAGTCATGACGCGCCGCGTCGCTTCTACTCTGCGTCAGTGTGAGTTGGGCCTTAAAATGGTAGTGGTAATAACATAGGTAGTTATAGTTCTGAGGATTTGGCGTCTCGGTTGGCTCCTTTCAAAAAATGTTTTGTAAGCGGTGAAATCCGCTGACAATGACCTTTCGATAGGTGAAATCGCTAACAATGACATTTTTAAGCAGTAAAACGGCTTCAATGCCAATCAGAAACTAGAATTTTGTTTTTTATGGTTTTTTACCACGTTGAATGTTAGGGATTCTATGTATTTATGTTGTCTTGATTTTTATTTTATGTTAATTTATTTATAAGTACGAGTATATCATTAATATCGTGTTTCCAGTTGGAGACAAATATGCAAAAAGTGGATCGCGAGATCGAGTCCTTGCGAGCTGCTGTGGCGGACAAGATAAACCCCACCAAGCTGGTTGAGACGCGACTCGAGACGCGCACCCTGCGTCCTGTGCTGGAGAGAGTGCAGGTAACTCCGTCAAAACCGTCTTCTATATCAGAAGCGCACGCAGTGCCGTAACTGGAGCGGTGCCCAGGCACAGGGGCGCAGACCCTTTTTTTTATAGTGGCTCGACATAATGGCTTCCCTACGCCTGATGGTAAGCGAAAGAGAAGCCCTAGTCGCTGTGACAACGGGCAAGTAACTGGTCAGTTACCGGTCAGTTGCCATCGCCATGCCGGCCCAACCCTAACCCCCCACGAGCTCCGGAAACCCTACTCACCGGCAGAAACACGACCCAGAGGTCATTTGGCTGCGGTATTCTGTAGGGTGGAGGTCCTTCTCCGGATGGGTGGCTCAATTCAAGCGAAGATTCGCTATGCCCTACCTCTCTTAACCCTGGACGGGCGCAGAAATGACCAGAATGCTAAGATGTCCCGTCATGACAACGGATTATATGACTAGACCCCCTTCGTGACATTGAATAGGGATGTTTTAGAGGTCCAAATAATTACATTATATTTAGTCCATATTTTAGATCATAAAAATGTATTTGACACGTATTTTTCCTTTTTTCATTGAAATAAAAAATAGCAAATATACAAGGCATCAAAAGTTAGGAGTGGAAGTCTTTGACATTCCCTCCCGTAAAAACGCCTCACACTACATTTTACAGGAGCGCCGTTTTTAAAGCTCGCACCGGGCGCATAAAAGGCTACTTACGGCACTGAGCACACGTACTGTTTGATGTGTTAAAATATAAGTACTCGTACATACTCGTATAACAGAAATCTTAAAATCTGTAGGTATCAGTCTTTAATAAAGAATTTGGTATGATTATGCCGTCTATCTTTCGGCCACCCTGAATCACCGAAAGATCCTTGAGATCCTATGTTCAGTGACTTTTCATAGTTTCAGAATTATGTTCTTTTTCTGAATTTATGAGAATTAACGCCATAACAGTTTATACAAAAACTTTTTTAACATTAATCTTCCGGCCACCCTGTATTTTAAAAAGATCGAAAACATCGTCAAAAGGTTTGCGGCTTTTTACATAAAATATTTTAATTCTTTGTACAGGACAAGCCTATGCGCGGGCTCATAGAAGAGTACGAAAGAGTGCACATGAGTACGAATCAGCTGGAGAAGAAGCTTGAAGAGGCTTTGTAAGTATCATACTGAAATATTTTTGCGTACCTATTCGCAGAATGCCCAAGTTTCATCATAAGACCGACTGAGTGAAAAGTAGGTAAGTTACGCAACCTACAGACTTCCTACGTATCTGTGTATTCCTGGTACTTTTCACTTAAACACTAAGCTTGTTTGTAAGCGATGGGGTCTGGGCATTAGTTCCTAATTTTTGTCGGTTTGCAGCAGCGGCGCGCGTTAGGTTAGATCGCGGTGGGGCAACCGCCCTGTATAATTATGACGTATGGCCTTGTATAAATATGTCATCGTAAAATAGTAAATAACGTTAAATTACAATCAATCTAGCGAGATTGTAAACAGTCCATAAGATTGTGAACTGTAACATAATGCATTACCTACAGTTTAACTATTTATTTTTCGGTAGGTAGACTGTAATCGATCGAAGTGAAATTCTTTAATTAAAATCTGTCGGGCGTTAAATTACCAACAGTTCCACAGGTTCCACCTCACAATAATACGTTAAATTGCAAATTACAGTCGTTATGGTAACCAATATTTCGACAGTTTACAATCCCGAAAGATGGATTATAATCTAACGGTACCTAGGTCTATCCAATTCACAGTGACATATACGCAATGAACCTAAACCTCCACAGGACAACATACCACGGCATGTACAACCACCACCAGCGCGTAACCAAAGACCTGCAGCACAAAGATCAGGCGCTGGAGACGGACCGGCGGCTCGTGGAGATACGCCGGCCCATACACGCGCCCGACGAGACAGAGTTCCAGAGGAACGTCGGCTACTGCCACATGGCCGACGAGCTGATACCCCAGTAACTCAGGGTACTTACATAAAAGCATATCTGTACTGTAGAAACCTGGTCTTACTCATCCCCATTCGCGAACACCAGATTAACTATATGCTCAGGTACCCTTCTTTCTGTGACTACTAGAGTACCTATATGCCGAGATACCCCTTCGTCATCACTTCATTATATGCCAAGATCCCCTTTCATGACAACCGCATTATATGCAAAGATCCCTTTACGTGACAAACAGGTTGTATGCTAAGATGCCTCTTCGTGACAACGTATTATATGACTCTAGTCTAGACCTCCTTCGAGACACTGAATTATATGCAAAAATCACCCTCTGTTACCACAGTACTATATGCTAAGACATCTTATTTATTTATTTATTCAATCTTTATTGCACAAATGAAATATAGTGTACAAAAGGCGAACTTAATGCCGCATAGGCATTCTCTACCAGTCAACCATTGGGCTAAGCAGTAATAGATGTAGGTAGCGTGCTGCAAAGTTGTGACATCCTTCCATAACCACATAATTATATGCTAAGATCTCCCTTCAAGACCACCTTATTATAAATGTCAATATCCCTGTAACCAAGAAGTTACATGTAACTCATAAACACCTGCATAAAATCGTACCTATTTGTTGTACTGTAGGAACCTGGTCATCCTCAGTGGCTATCGCGATATGCCGAGATCCTCCTTTTCTGCTTTGTGACCATCAGATTATATGCAGAGATCCCTCTTCGTCACCATCGCATTATATGCAAAGATCCCCTTATATGCTATGATGCCCCATCGTGACACCGGATTATATGACTAGACCCCCTTGGTGACATTGATTAATACGCTTTACCACTGTATTACCTATATGCTATGATCCCTAGCGGCTTAGTAACTTAAAAAGCTCCCCTTTACGAGAATACAAGATTTTTTTTGTAGCAAGGAATTTGTGAATCATTAGTTATAGGTATTTGGTGTAGGTATTACTGAGATGAACAAAGGTGAATAATATAATTATACTTCCCTAATACCACCGAGGGCTGTGTTCTTGATTTGGTGAAAAAGAAAGAGATTAATAATGTAATAATAATATTTATTTATTTATTTAAAAATAACGAAACAAGCGTTGGTGTGCAATATTACCTTAGAATAGTTTATACTATAAGTATCGACCTTTACAAGTGTTACCATTTTATAATTAATTCCAATTATTGGTAGAATAAGGATTATTTAAAATTATAACATTGAACATTTTGTATAAAAAATAAAAACACAATGCAACTAACACATCCGTACTGATATTTACTTAATTACACAATATATCAATTGTAAATGCACTTAAATACTTCGTATAATCTGTTAAAATAGACAAGACACAAAATTAGGAAAACTAAATCTTAAGACATATCTACTACAATAAATTATAATTTGTGACCGTTATTTATTTTAATTTATTTATCTTATTTGAAGTTGAAAGTTGTAACCAAAAATATCTTTTTTATACCAGTATACAAATATTTAAATATCAGATACAACTGCGCAATGATTTGATATTTTAGCAAATATTTAACGCCAAGGTTGGTAAACGCACGGGCATCGACACTGTAATCGGTCCATATGGATATGGTGACAGGAATAATAGGGGACAGATGCTTGTAAACTTCCTGGAGAGCGAAGGGCTCTCTGTAATGAATTCGTTCTTTAAAAAGAAGCCCCAGAGGAAGTGGACCTGGATTAGCCCCAACAAGGTCACAAAAAATGAGATTGACTTCATTATGACGGATAGAAGGTACATATTCAGAGATGTTTCAGTGATAAACAGTTTTAATACAGGAAGTGATCACCGACTAGTACGAGGCACTCTGAAAATAGACTTCCGCCTGGAAAGATCCCGTCTGATGAAGTCTACGCTCCGACCGACATTGCACCAAACCATAGCTGACTCTGAACGCTTTCAGTTAGAGCTCAAAAACCGTTTCGATGCCTTGAAACCCACATTGGATGTTGATGAGGACCTTACAGGTGTGTTAAACACCTTAAGGGAAGAGGGCAGCAGAAATTTTAAACAGCAACGTGCGGACCGGACGAGCCGGTTTTCAGTAGAGACTAAGCTCTTAATGACACAGAGACGTGACACAAGTAACACCTTGGAACAGGCGGCACTTTCTAAGCTGGTGCGAAAATCAATAAGAAGGGACCTTAGGCGTGCGAATACACTTCTTATAAAAGAAGCTATTGAGCGCAACAAAGGCTCTAAAGTATTTTCGCAACAGCTCGGAAGGAGCCACCTGACAAAACTAAAAACACCTGAAGGCGCAATTGTCACATCAAAGTCCGAAGTACTCGCTGAGACCGAGAGATTTTACGGCGATTTATACGCAACACATGCCTCTCCAACCGCACCTGTGCACAGTGACGCCAGGGCGCCATTAACCCGCCACAACACCGAAGAGCTGCCAGACATAAGTCCGGATGAGATCGAGCTGGCCCTCAAACAACTTAAAAATGGGAAAGCCCCGGGAGAAGATGGAATTACGACGGAGCTCCTAAAGTCAGGTGGACGACCCGTTCTGATGGAGCTTCAGCGGATTTTCAACGCTGTAATATCATCCGGGAGAACCCCTGAGGCGTGGCACAGGAGCATCGTGGTACTGTTTTTCAAAAAGGGCGATAAAACCCTTTTAAAGAACTACAGGCCTATTTCGCTGTTGAGTCACGTCTACAAGCTGTTCTCGAGGGTCATAACGAATAGACTTGCGCGCAGGCTTGATGAGTTCCAACCTCCAGAGCAGGCCGGGTTTTGAGGAGGCTTCAGTACCGTAGACCACATCCACACTGTTAGGCAAATTATTCAGAAAACTGAGGAATATAATCAGCCCCTGTGTCTGGCATTTGTGGACTACGAGAAGGCATTCGACTCTATTGAAACCTGGGCTGTTATGGAGGCCCTGCAGAGATGCCAAGTCGATACGCGTTATGTCGAGGTGCTGAGAAGTCTTTACGGCGCCGCCACAATGTCCGTCCAAATACAAGCCAGTCGTACAAAGCCAATCCAGCTTCATAGAGGCGTAAGGCAGGGGGATGTCATATCCCCGAAGCTGTTCACCAACGCACTGGAGGACGCTTTCAAGACGCTTGACTGGACAGGCCGAGGCATTAATGTGAATGGTGAGTTCCTCTCGCACCTCCGATTTGCGGACGACATAGTCGTTATGGCGAAATCGCTGCAGGAGCTTCAAGAGATGCTGAGTAGTCTAAATGATTCCTCCCGACAGATAGGTTTGCGCATGAATCTGGATAAGACGAAAGTCATGTTCAACATGCACATCACACCTGGCTCAGTCATTGTCGATGGACTACCTCTCGAAGTTGTCGATACGTATGTCTACCTTGGCCAGACCTTACAGCTAGGTGGAAACAATTTCGCGAAGGAAATCGAAAGGAGGATTCAGTTGGGCTGGGCGGCGTTTCGGGTCCTGCGACATGTCTTTACGTCGCCCATTCCACAGAGTCTAAAGACAAAAGTCTTTAACCAGTGCGTCTTGCCTGTATTGACCTATGGTGCAGAGACGTGGACACTAAGAGTGGGGCTGGTCCATAAGCTTAAAGTGACTCAGCGAGCTATGGAGAGAGCTATGCTTGGAGTTTCTCTGAGGGACAAAATCCCTAACAAAGTAATACGCCAGAGAACCAAGGTTACCGACATAGCTGCTCGAATAAGTAAGCTGAAGTGGCAATGGGCTGGTCATGTCTGCCGCAGAACTGATGATCGGTGGAGTAGGAAGGTTCTGCAGTGGATACCGCGTACAGGCAAGCGCAGTGTGGGACGCCCCTCAGCTAGATGGAGTGACGACCTGCGCAGGGCGGCCGGAATTAATTGGATGAGTGTGGCTGCTAATCGTGCAGAATGGCGTATTTTGGGAGAGGCCTACGTCCAGCAGTGGACTGCCGCAGGCTGTTAATGATGATGATGATGATGAAATATGTTTGGGATTTACGATAGGCATATCTTAGAGAAGAATTGTAGAATATTAATGATAAACAATAGCTTCATTACCACTATTATGATTACCTATAATAAAGCAATCATGTTTAACCAACAAACAATCTATTATTAAACAAATTATGATCCAGGGGCTAATAAACAAAGAAGATATGAAAACACTTACTGACTGAGAAATCAATAAAAAAATCTTATACAGTAAGAGTTTCACATCTTTTTCAATTTAGAAGAAAAGATGGTTTTGTTTCTTTTAATTAAAGCGACGTTACACAGTACCTATGAAAAAAATAGTGACACAAAAGATTTATACTGCAATTCTAAGTACTTAACATAAGTTGAATTTATGCATCTATTGTATACCTTCCATTATTGCTACTAGCACCTTAAACAATAAGATGAACACATTTTCGTACTTTAATTTGCATTACATGACCAATATTTACAATATATTATTATGAACCGCTGTACTTAAAAATCTATTGCTGTAAAGAACTCTGTAGCTGAATATAAGACATATACAATACATAAGTATAAGTCAAAGGCTGCGTTTACACTGAGACGAAGAGGAGCAGAGCGGAGATTGCCGCGAATCACTTATTACATGGCTTGAAGTTTTTTTTTTAATTCTAAATGGGTTTGCGCTTGACTGCGATTCGCCTGTTGGTAATCGATATCGTAGCCCACGATGGGACGCGCTTATCCGGCAAAAACCGGTTAACTCTCGCCTTGAACATCGGAATATTATATCTATTGGGGAACAGGGAGGCCGACAAAGAGTGCCATAGTTTAGTCGTTCCAAGCCTATGCGAGTAGTATGCCTAAAATACGGCGTAATGGCTATATCAAAACAATGACCTTAACCAAAAGTATTATTAAATACCACTACCACTTCTTAAAAGAATGCCACTTATTCTGGTGATATGCACAATTTATCCATATTTACTAAGATCCCATCCCAAGTAGTGTTTATAGCATTATGAAAAGTATTAGATAACTTGACTTAGCTATCAAGTGTTAGAGTGCTGTGTATTATCTGTCTATGAAACAAATAACGCTCGTATTTGTCCTCTAACATTATCATGCTAGATACATATTTTCAGGATATTTTCGCGTTAACAAAATCAATTCATTGTTTATGTCCATAAGATTATGTGTAATCTTATGGACATCTTGTGTGCAAGCATTCATGTGTGTTCAGGCCTGACAGGCTTGTAACAATCAGAAATCCTATAAGATTCATTCAGCTACGATACTTACGACGTACCTACCTATTTTCTATTAAAAGGATATTATTTTTGAAGATAAATTTAGAAAAGCGTTGCCATTGTAGAGTAAAAACTCGAACGATTAAATCTTTCGAGTAATTAAGTTTAAATTAAAGATAATTGAAGCGTATAGCGAGGAATGATTGTATCTATGTCTATTTATATTTAACTAGCTGTGCTCGCGACTTCGTCCGCGTGGAATAGTTATTTTTCCCCCCGTTTTTTTTTACATTTTCCATTATTTCTTCGCTCCTAATAGTTGCAGCGTGATGTTATATAGCCTAAAGCCTTCCTCGATAAATGGCCTATTCAACACAAAAAGAATTTTTCAATTCGGACCAGTAGTTCCTGAGATTAGCGCGTTCAAACAAACAAACTCTTCAGCTTTATAATATTAGTATAGATTTGTGATGAAGAACATTATTTAAAACTAACAGTGGACTATTTTCCTTCATTTTACTATGTATTAGAATATATAACAATAAACAGTTAAATCGGAGGATAAAAGATATTTAATTTCACACTATTTTTATTGGCAAAATATTTAATTATTAATTTTATTATGCCATAACAATATTTCAATAATAAGGGACATTACATATTTTCTTATTAAGTATTTGCTTAAGGATATCTATTTTAAAAACAGATAAAATAAAGTTGCTTATTACTGAAAAATTATAAGTTTATATTATATATTAATAAGTTACTCATCGTTCCTTGAGTGAAAAGTATAGACTTACTTCTCATACTATTAATAATTTTTCCTTACAATATAAATGCAATTCCGTTACATAATAACTTCAATGGTTTATTCATAAAACAATACAATATTGAACTAGAAATCAATACTTATCAGTGAAAAATAAAAACATAAATATGTTAATTTTTGGTTCGTATTCACTCTGGTATTCGAGTATCTTTATTCTCTTTTCGCAAATAACTTTACACACATTAAACATAAACAAAACAAACTATTTCAGGAATGAAATAATAAAAATTAAGAAGTTATTGTCATATCATTAAATGTATAAAGTTTTTATCAATACTTAGACATAGCACTATGTGCTTTAACGTCGCACCAATGTATATGTACACGAAAGTAAGCCAACTAATGTTTAAAAGCAAAGGGGAAAATAATCTACATTCAACAACTGGTATAAAATAATAAATAGTGCCTTATTTTTCGTGCATAGTACGAGTAAGAGTATGTAAATTACATAATACGGGAAAAATCTGCCAAATTAATTACTCCAGTAAAAAAGTAAACTGCCCGAATAGATTTCTTATTACCCTTCTCTTGGCTTTACGCTTGTTTTTCATTAGAACTATTTCTAAATTATTTAATTTACAGTATCTAGTGAAAAAAATATTATAGAAATAGTTCTACGGATTATATTGTCACGGATTCGGATAGGACGCAGTACAAAACTCTTAGTGTATTAGTACCTTGTGGTGGAAATAACCCGCCTTTCCCGTTGTATTCGCACGTCGCCGCTTTAATAAAAAACGGTCCTCAGCCTACTAAAAAGTTAAACGAAGTTGGTCTACTTTCCAACATTTACTATGACGAAAACAAAATTTCACCGACCTCATTTCAGCGGTTGCAGATCCGGCCTGGGTCCGACCGCTTCGTACGCCTCGTCTAGCAGCTTCATCATGATCTCTATGTTGCCGTCGTTTAGCTTCCTACTTGCCGCTAATCTGATCGAAGGCTCCGGGCACTTCTGCTCCGCGTCCATCAGATAAGCGGCAACGGCAAAGGCTACACCCCTCTCTAGGCAGTAGGTGGATATGTTACGTAGGTAAGTATGCTTTAGGCGGTCGGTTAACTCTTCCTTTTTGAGGTATATGTGCTTGACTGGGGAGAGCTCGTCGCCGCGGAATGTGAAATATTTGAGCTGGGATAAAGCCCTGAAAAAGAAATGAGTATATTCTTCAAATTCCGGAGCTCGTGGGGGGTTAGGGTTGGGCCGGTGGAAACTGACAGGTAACTGACCAGTTATTTGCCCGTTGTCACAGCGACTTGGGCTTCTCTTTCGCTTTCCATCAGGCTCAGGGAAGCCATTATGTCGAGCCACTATAAAAAAAAATTCTTCCTTTGTGAGAAATGGTTACAAAAAGGTGTAGGTACACATAGTTATAATAGGATTGTTGTCTTAAAATTTTAATTATTCCGTCTTTTAGCTTATTCAAAAATAAAAGACACGTATTTTTTAATTTGTAAATTAGACTAAAAATTACAAAGTTATAGCCCGTTAAAATTACGCGTGACGTCACGCGGTGTGTCATTTTTACGGGGCGGAGTGACGTCAAAGACTCCCACTCCTAACTTTTGATGCCTTGTATCTCTGCTATTTTTTATTTGAATGAAAAAAGGAAAAACACGTGTCCAATACATTTTTATGATCTACAATATGGACTAGTTAATGTAATAGTTTTGACCACCAAAACATCCGTATTGTGTTCAGCTGTGTCAGTCTCGTAATTCTTCATCAAAGTGTGTGCGTGTATAATTATTCTATTCTAGCGACCCGCCCTCCTTTCGCTTCGGTAAGTATTCGGTAAGTAGCTGATGATGATGAAGTATACATAGGGACAGACAGAAAAAAAGCGACTTTACCAAAAAATACCGCAGTAACTAGCATTGCATGATAGTACCCCATCATCATCATCATCAACAGCCTATTGCAGTCCACTGCTGGACATAGGCCTCTCCAGTTGCTCGCCAATCAGGGCAAACATCTGGAGGATATGCCCATAATCGCCACGCTGGGCAGGCGGGTTGGCGATCGCAGGACGTAGCTTCTCACTCCGATGACGCTGCTGCCCATCATCGGCCTGTGGTATTTAGCTACGCCTTCAATTATGATGGTTATACCGCCATTAGTCGGTTGCCAGCGCCTCGTTTGTTGTTCGGCGGGATGCGCTACGGGCAGGTGAGGTTGGCTTGGAGCGAAAAGATGTTAGGCCGCTCCCTTACATCCCATAGTACCTACCTATCTATAAAATTAAACTTCGAACATAATATATCTGATCGATCAATAGGGTATCTTGTTATTCTAAAAATAATATTATTCGTATTTCGATAAAGAACTAGGAAAAATACCTAACATATTTACACGGTGACGAGTAATAAACGTAACGATACGACCATACCGATAATGCAAGTGTTATCAACGGGAATCGTGAGTTATAAAGTTGGTTACATACAATACGAAACAATGTTTGACAAGACATAGCGGAACTATGTCTAATCTATGATATAGAATTCATCAAAGGTTTTCTATGCGGAAGGAAGACTTGATCCGATTATGGGTCATCCATCATCAGCCTACAGCAGTCCACTGCTGGACATGGCCTCTCTAGGTGCAAACATCTGGAGGATATACCCATAATCGCTACGCTGGGCAGGCGGGTTGGCGATCGCAGGGCGTAGTTTCTCGCTCCGGTGACGCTGCTGCCGTCTCGGTCTGTGGTATTTAGCTACGCCTTCAATTGTGATGGTTATACCGCCACCAGTCGGTTGCCAGCGCCTCGTTTGTTATTCGGCAGGATGCACCACGGGCAGGTGAGGTTGGCTTGGAGCGAAAAGATGATGGGTCGCTCTCTTACATCCCTTAAGGTTATGGGTATAGGATTATATTTTATTTTTATTTTCAACTAGCTGTGCCCGCGACTTCGTCCGCGTGGAATAGAGTTTCATCCCCTATTTTATCCCCTTGGGGGCGGAATTGATCATAACCCTTTCGTAGCGGATGCTCTACTCAAATGTGTACGAGTGTGCGTGTGAGTGTGTGTGTGTGTGTATTTGTGTGTGTGTGTGTGTGCGTGTGATATCGAAGGATTAAGCAAAGAGAGGTTTGGGGTTTGCAATATAAATGTAATAAGAAAGGTAACTCACTTGTTCAATTTCCTACAATTGCGTTCAAGCTCCCTCATGATGCCGGGCGTTTGCTCCATGATGTCCAGCGCAGATATGGCGGCCTGCGTCAGCATCGGCGGCAGAGACGCGCTGAAGCAGTACCCTGGTCAAGACACACATCATCATCATTAGGCTCCAAACGGCCTCTCCAGTTCTTCGCCACTTTGGTGAAATATGTAGGCCCTCTTTTCGCTCCAAGCCAACCTCACCTGCCCGTGGTGCATCCTGCTGAACAACAAACGAGGCTCTGGCAACCGACTGGTGGCGGTATAACCATCACAATTTGTGGGCGTAGCTAAATATCACAGGCCGATGACGGGCAGCAGCGTCACCGGAGCTAGAAGTTACACTCTGCGATCGCCAACCCGCCTAGCGTGGCGATTATGGGTAAATCCTCCAGGTGTTTGCCTAAAGTGGCGAACAACTGGAGAGGCCTATGTCCAGCAGTGGATTGCGATAGGCTGATGATGATGGTGATGTAGGCTCTACCCATAATCGCCACGCAACGCATGCGGTTTGGCAATCACAAGTCGCAGCTTATCGCTCCGGTGACGCTGCAGCCCGTCATCAGTCTGTGGCATTTAGCTACGCCTTCAATTGCTATATTTATACCGCCACCAGTCGGTTGCCAGAGCCTCGTTTGTTATTCGGCAGGATGAACCACGAGGGTGGCTTGGAGCGATAAAGAGGTCGCTCCCTTACATCCCCATACAATAACACATGTTGGAAAACGCTTATTTCATCATCATCCTAGCCTTTTTCCCGATTGTCTCAGGGTCGGCTTCCCAAACTGAGAGATTTGGCGAGGGCTAAGCTTTTACACAGAACGACTGCCATCAGACCTCCGCAACACTTAGGGTAAGCTATACCTACTCATTCCCAGTTTAGGCGTCAGAGTTATCATCATCTCTGATATGACGTAACGACTGCTATCTGAGTTGGTAAAGATAGCACCCGGGACCAACAGCTTAACGTGCCTTCCGAAGCACGGAGGAAATCGGTGTCAAATTTTGGTCACCCATCATCGGATTGACCGCGCCAATGGTTGCACAACGTTGCGATCATTGTTAAGCGAACAAGACCTCCTGGAAAACGCTTATTTGTTCTTACCCAATCCGGAGAGACGTTGATGTTCAACAATGAAGTGAGTGCCGGCGCAGAAGCCTCCGATCGAAGCGAAGGAGTGCTCTAGGGAGCCGACGATCAGGTCTATTTCATCGCGAGGCACGTTCAAGTGCTCCGTCAGTCCCCTGCCATTTTTGCCTAATACCTGGAACAAATGTTAAAACAATTAGGCATATAGATGGTAACTGTCTTTTATTTACTACAGGAAAGTCCACTCTCCATCCCAATCATTATTGTCTTTTTTAATTATTAATAAAATTTAAAAAATAATCTTTCATTATTTAATTGTATGTATGTGTCACCGGAAAATAGCAAGAATCGTAAGTTGATCAATTTCCTAGGTAGTTGATTAACTTTCGGAATATAACAAACGGTAGTTGAAATGTATTATTGAGATAACGAGACAACGATTGAGCTCGACTAAATAAATACCTTTTTTTAGCCTGAAGTTTAGGCTGTGGTCATGGGGTGTTATATTATATTTTTTAATATTTTTCTTGTACTAGCTCGACTAAATAAATACCTTTTTTTAGCCTGAAGTTAAGGCTGTAGTCATGGAGAGGTATATAATTATGCACATTAAATTCGGAATATTTCAGAAACATTTTCAAAATCATTAAAAGTTCAAAGTCAAGAGTATATTATGGAAGCCATTCTCACAAACGACGATAACAGAATGAATGTTGTGTAAATATTAGTAAGTAGGCCAATGTAACAATGGCTTTCTATTGTACTGATGAACAATCAAGATTTTATTAACTATAACAGTTTAGTGATTAGTTAGAGACTTTTATAACTCCCCCCTTATTAATTAAAAAGACATTAATTAGGGAAAATAGATCTAAGTATAAAACAAAAGATGATTGAGTGACAATTTGCACAGGACGGCTGGCAAGTGCTGGATGCGAGAGGCCCGGGACCAATCGAAGTGGTGAGCATTGGGAGAGGCCTATGTCCAGCAGTGGACTGATGTGGGCTGATGATGATGATGATAAAACTTCTTGAAGTACAACCCAAATGGTACTCACCCCAATACTCAAACTTTCATCCAAGATAATCCTCAACTTGTACTTCCGAGCCAACTCCACAAGCCTCTTCAGCGGGCACATTTCACCGGTATTAAAGTAGACTGCCTCGGCGATGAGGAATGCTCTCCGACGTGGGTTCAGCTCCTTCTTCTTGGCGGCAGCCGCAAGCAACTCCTCAAGATGGTCCATGTTGTTATGTTTGAAATACCTCACAGTGCCGCGAGTTGCATCAATGCCTTTTTGTATCGCAAACCAGACGCATTCATCACTAGAAAATAATTAGATTTTTTAATCCATGATTTAGAAAACCTTACAAAAAAGGTTTGTAATAAAATGGTATCGTTTACAGCATGAAAGATATAGAGACTGAGAACTAGACTTGTGAAACTGCTTTAAAATATTTCCCTTTTTACTAAAGAAAACAGATTTTTCTATGGAAGTGAGTAGTAAGTATGGTGTGAGAAAGTAATATGTCATCATCATCATCATCATCACCAGCCTATTGCAGTGGCAGTGCCTATTGTGTCATCATATTACTCTTTAATCTCTCTGTGTTATCAATAGTTTTGAAGCTGTGTAACTTGATAGTAGAAATTACTTTTGTATGTGTATCTCTGTAATAAAAGATTTCAATAAATCCATCAAAAGCTCATGTATTTTCCCTATATTCTTCTATTCCCAATACAAAAAAAAATGGTGTAACAAGTAGTTGAAATAAGGTAGAAATTATTCTGGATTAAAAATTAACTCTGTGATTCTATCCCTACAGTATTTATGATTTTAGAATCTCATTTCTTTAGGTATATCAGCTCTAAGTGATTCTAAACTGTACATAAAATTATTCTGACTTACGCAAATATAATATCTCCACGTTTGGCATATGCTGGAATAGCACTGGCCACAGTAGAAAACCCATAAGAGTACACACAAGTCTCCTCCACCTCCATGAACTTGGCCAAGCGCTCCTCCAGGTCTAGATGCACGTCAATAGTGCCATAAAACCCTCGAGGGCCACAGGAACCCACGCCATACTTCTCCAATGATTCCAAAGCTCTTTCCACTATCTTTTCCTCCTTCTCCAAGCACAAGAAGCTCGTCGCACCAACGTTTAACACGTCCTCGTCAATCTTGCCCATCAGGGGAGGCTCTTCCACCACCACATCGTGCTCAATGAGCGGCAACGGCTTCCATTCCACAGGTTTCCCATTACACAGAGGGTCATAAGATCTCTTACTCTTTTTCTTCGCCCACATGAAGTAAGTCGAGCCGATAATCACTTGAACAGCTATTACTAAAGTCCACCAACTAGCCTGCAATGTTAATTGAACATTAAATCGCTAGAATCGTCGTCTAAATCAGGTTGTGCCTGTTTAAACTCACCGTATCGTACATGTCGATTAAAATCATTTTGTTTACTTTATTCTATTTACGTAGAGAATAAAGTATAATAATAGATGTGATTTATAAGCTATTAATTGAAATTAAAATTAAATAAAACTAAAATTAATACTGTTCACTCTGAACTTGAACTGCCTGCACTGATTTGGCATTGACATTTTTGACATCTGCTGTTGACAGCCGGAAGTGGGCCTAGCATAAACTGTAGAGTGCGATTTACAATAGAAAAAAAGTTGACAGACATAATGTGCTAATGACCTTTGGAACAGGGTAGGTACTGACTCACATTCCCACTGTCCCAAATCAAACGGTAAAAAAATAAAACGTCAGTCATGCTTGTCATCTTGTCACTCGAGGGTGTTTGCTAAATGGATTCGTGTTTTCGTGTTAAAAATAAACAAGAAAACGGTGTTTAACATAAATATACACAATGAATTTCGGAGGAACTTTAAGAATTAACAAATTCGCTTGTTTCACATTAGCTTTTATATTGTTTTTGATAATTTATTGGAGATCAGGAGGTGCAAATTACCCGACCGATAAGAGTGATTTTGTTAACTTGAAAAGTTTATTGAAAGCGGCGATTCAAGCGGCCGAGCGAGGCGGTAAGAAGGTGATAGAGGGTAAGAACCATGAGCTGAACGTTAAGAGTAAAGGGAAGACGCAAGAAGGCGCCAACGACCCAGTAACTGATGCCGACTACGCGTCACATTGCGCGATGTATTTTAGCCTAAAAAATACTTTTCCCAAATTGAGTATCGTCTCTGAGGAGCATTCCAGCAGTGACTCGAGCTGCCAGCAGCAGGAGGCGTTGGACGTGGAAGCTCAGTTGCTGGAGCATAAAATGATCGATTTTATGAATGACGAGCATGTTTTCGCTAAGGATATTACTATTTGGATAGATCCGCTAGATGCCACGCAGGAGTACACAGGTAACTAAACTTATTCATGAATATGAAAATTTTTATTTACCAAACAAGTATATTCTAGAAAGCCAACCGTTTCATTATCAATAATTAATTAATTTTAAATGATTTTCTATATCAACTCCAATTGAGAGATGCCCTAGTTGTTAGCTGATATTCATACTACAATTTTGAAATTATTAATCTAAGAATACACTGGCAGCTAACATAATAATGACTACCAATAGACAAGATAGTGTTTTGACCACTTTTATCGCTAACAACAATTTTAATGCCTTGTCTACACAGACTAGGCACAGATTAGACTAGGATTAAAATAAAGACAAGCAGACAGAGAGAAGACAACTTCTCTGAACATGAATAATTTCAATGGAGAGCTCATCCTTGAATTTATAAATGTTGAATGTTATAATAAAGTATGAATAACATGTTTGATTATAAAAATGTTATTTCAGAGTCTCTATATGAGTATGTGACTACTATGGTGTGTGTCGCGATACGCGGAGCTCCCATCATTGGTGTGATCCACTACCCTTTCCCGCCACGCACATACTGGGGCTGGTACACCAAGAAAACTTCTAACAACATTGCAAATGTGCCACATGTAAGTTTTGATGGATGTAGAAAACCTTACATAGTTAGACAAATTTTTAAAGTAATAATTTTTTGGCCCATCCCTTGGGACAGTGTGTTGAACTATAGTCATTCATATGCTGCCATACACACGAAGAAGAGAGGTAGGGCATAGCGAATCTTCGCTCGAATTGAGCTGCCCGTCCGGGGAAGGACCTCCACCCTTTGAAATACCGCAGCCAAATAACATTCGGGTCGTGTTTCTGCTGGTGAGTAGGGTTTCCGGAGCTCGTGGGGGGGTTAAGGTTGGGCCGGCATGGCAGTGGCAACTGACAGGTAACTGTAACGAACCAGTTACTTGCCAGTTGTCACAGCGACTTAGGCAGAAGCCCAGAAGCGAAAGAGAGCTTTCCCTTTTCATCAGGCGTAGGGAAGCCATTATGTCGAGCCACTACAAAAAAAAAACACGAGCGCTCGAGCAGTTGTAACCGCTTCTATAGTTCACAGCACCGTCTTGACGTCTAGCAGCAGGTCTCAACTACTTGAAGCAAGCACAAATGCATTGTCATCTGTGAGAAATTTATAGGCTCACTCCTTGTCATATATGTCTTTCGGAAAGCCCCTGCTTGAAGTTTGTTCGAAAGAACTTGTTACATGTGGCAAAAAGAATGTTATACTTATGTCCTTTCATAATAAAATGATTTCAGCAAGAAGAAAACAAAGACCATCCCAGGGTAGTTGTGTCTCGCTCACACCCTGGTAAGGTGGCAGAAATAGCGAAGGGAGCGTTTGGACCGAAGACAACCGTTAGCTCGGCAGCGGGCGCCGGGTACAAAGTAATGGGGGTTGTTAACGGAACATATGATGTTTACTTCCATTCTACAGGTGAGTACTGGTGTTATGCTCACCTTGATGTGCATCTCTCGAGGTTTTTTTTATTTATTTATTTATTTGACACACACAACGGATACACAGTAGTTACAATTATACTGATACTAGCTAATGCGAAACAAGTTACGCTGTATCTCCACCAACATGTGTGAACAGCATTGTGGGGAACCCACATATCATATTTGCATGTATATATATTTATGTCTATAAAATATTTAAATTCATATTAATATATATTTACATTTATTAATATTATTTACAACTAAAACTAAATAAACACTAAAACTAACTATTCACACTTACACACTAATCACAATAACTATAATAAATAAAAACAATAAAACCTATACAAATATTACGTCGAACGTCAATATTATTCGTAGTTCCGCCGAGCGTGTGCATTGGAGCCGCGCAGTCGATGCATCGATAAACCTATCTGTTGTCCTGCGCGAACCCGTGCGCCGGCGCATCTCCCGGCTCGCTTACGCACACGCGTCTCACCTGTGACGTTAATTGACAGTGCAGACAGTTTTGCAATAGCTACACGCACGCGCGATTAGCTCGTAAACAATTTACCGAATCTATTTGTAATTAATGTGTATCTGAACTTTCTATCTGTTTTCTTCCGTACTCCTTCTTTTCTGTGGACGTTTGTGCTGTGATTAGTGTGACGATTGTATTTGGTGTTGATTAAAAACTATCGAGTGTGCGTCGAGTTTATTTCTACCTCCGCACACGAAACCCCGACATCATCATCAGGTACCTTCTCATCTATACCTACACACCATCACCATACACGCCACACCCCCACAGTGGTGACCCCGAGAACACGAAGATGGCCAGTTCAGATCCTGCAAAATCTTATGATTCTGAGAACGAAAACGGGGGTAGAAGAAACGTCACGACGAGAAATAAAAAAGTGCGCGTTTCCACTGTATCAGACACGGATTCCGGCACGACACGTCATTTTCTTCGAGTGCCACCTTTTGACCCGGATGAACCGGAGATTTGGTTTGCGCTTTTGGAAGGCCAATTTGAAGCCAATGAAATCACTAAAGACGCGGTAAAGTTTATGAAGGTTATCAACAACTTGAATATTCAACATTCCAAGTCTGTAAAGGATATCATTTTGAATCCCCCGGCCGAGAATCGCTATACGAAAATTAAGACCGAGCTCATCAAGCGCTTGTCAGCATCGCAGGAGAAGAAGGTCCGTCAGCTACTTGTCCATGAGGAACTTGGTGACCGGAAACCTTCCCAATTCCTCCGACACCTACAAGATTTAGCTGGCCCGTCCGTTCCAGAGGAGTTTATTCAAACGATCTGGTGCAACCGTCTGCCTCATAGTATCCAGACTGTGCTAGCATCGCAGCCCACCCATTCCCTGGAACAACTTTCCGACCTCGCCGACCGTATCCAGGAGATCACCTCACCCTGCAACGTCGCTGCCACTTCAGCGAGCTTCACCCAGAACGTGAGCCAATCCAGAGAGATAGCGGAACTGAAGAAGATGGTGGAACGTCTCACCCTGAAGCTTGAGGAACACACTCGCTCAGGCCACTGTTCCAGCATCAGATCCAGACCTCGACGACGTGCCTCGAATTCACGTCAGCGGTCCAGATCCAACTCCAGCTACCGCAAGTACCCTACTTGTTGGTACCATGCCAAGTTCGGAGACCAGGCCCGCAGCTGCATCAAGCCGTGCGACTACAAGCAGGCGGGAAACTCCACCGGCAGTCGCTAATGGCGACTGGTGATTGCCACGCCTCTTCAGGTCGCCTCTTCGTCACAGACCGCAGTTCGAAACTTAGATTTTTGGTAGACACCGGTAGTGACTTATGCGTCTACCCTCGATCCGCGCTTCGTGAACGACGTACAAAGACTGGTTACCAGCTTAGTGCCGCAAATGGTAGTGCTATAGACACTTACGGGTACATTAACTTAGATTTAAACCTAGGCTTAAGGCGTAGTTTTCCTTGGCGCTTTATTGTAGCTAATGTAACAAAGCCAATTATAGGCGTAGACTTTTTAAGCTTTTATAATTTAATTGTCGATTGTCGTAAGCAGCGCCTTGTGGATAGTGTTACCGATTTGTCATCAACTGCTTCTATCGCTAATGATGTAAATGTCTGTTCTGTGAAAGTATTGACGGGCGACACTAGGTATCATAACATTTTATCTAAATTCCCTGACATCACCCGTCCATCAGGTACTCTCACAACACCCAGACACAACACAGTACACTACATCCGTACTACTCCCGGTCCTCCTATCTCATGTACTCCTCGTAGGTTAGCTCCTGACAAATTGAAAATAGCCAAGCAGGAATTTCAACTTATGTTGAACAATGGTACTGCTCGTCCCTCTGACAGTCCTTGGGCTTCGCCTTTGCACCTGGCGCCCAAGAAAGATAACGGCTGGCGACCATGCGGCGATTATAGGTTACTCAACGCTCGCACTATACCAGACCGTTATCCCATACGACACATCCATGACTTTGCTCATGCCTTGTCTGGATGTAAGGTCTTCTCCACAATAGACTTAGTGAAGGCCTATAACCAACTCCCAGTGTTTCAGGACGATATAAAGAAGACTGCCATCACCACCCCGTTTGGTCTATACGAATTCCCGTATATGACCTTCGGGCTTCGAAATGCGGGTCAAACATTTCAGCGTTTCGTCGACGAAATGACCAGAGGGCTCGATTTCTGCTATTGTTACCTCGACGATTTTTTAGTGTTTTCAAAATCCGCTGCAGAACATGAGGTCCACCTCCAGCTCCTCTTCTCCCGCATGAAGGAATACGGTATGCTCGTCAACACTTCAAAGTGTATCTTCGGAGCCAGTGAAGTAACATTTTTAGGTTACAGGATCTCGGAAACTGGCACCAAACCTCTGGAAGCCAAGGTCGATGCCATCAGAGACTTCCCCGCACCGAAAACCGTGAAAGAACTGCGAAGGTTTTTAGGGATGGTCAATTTTTACAGGCGATTTCTTCCACACGCTGCCAAGATCCAGGCCCCCCTAAACTCCTTACTTACAGGTTCGGTGAAGGCGTCCCACCCGGTTAACCTCACTGGTGAGTCCCTACTTGCTTTCGAGCAATGTAAAGACAGCCTTTCCAATGCTGCTTTACTGGCACACCCCGACTCTGAAGCTAAGCTCGCTCTGGTAACAGATGCGTCCGACCTAGCTATGGGTGCTGTATTGCAGCAATTGAAAGATGGCTTATGGCAACCTCTCGCGTTCTTTTCTCGCAGGTTGAGCCCTTCTCAACAGAAGTACTCCCCGTATGATCGCGAGTTGTTAGCCATATACGAAAGCATCAAATACTTTCGCCACATGCTTGAGGCCAGACACTTCGTGGTATATACTGACCACAAGCCGCTCAGTTTCGCTTTCCACGAGAGGAAAATTAACTGTTCGCCTCGTCAGTATCGTCATCTCGATTATGTATCTCAGTTCACTACCGACATACGACACATTTCGGGCAAAGACAATGTCGTTGCCGATACATTGTCACGCGTCGATGAACTGCAGATACCTATCGATTACGAACGTCTCGCCTCATCTCAAGCTGTGGACCCGGAATTGACACAACTCATCAGCGGTGAATCCTCACTCCGCCTCAAGAAGTTAATTCCACAAGGTTCCAACACGGAGGTCTACTGTGACGTTAGCACAGCGACACCTAGACCTTTCGTCACCAAACCTTTAAGGAAGCAACTTTTCGATAGTCTTCATAGCCTTAGTCACCCAGGCGCCAACGCAACCGCTAAGTTAGTGGCTGAACGTTTCGTCTGGCCTGGCGTGCGTAAAGACTGTCGAGACTGGTCCCTGAAATGCATTGCATGTCAGCGTTCTAAGGTGAACCGACACGTGTCGTCTCCTCTTGGCACGTTCGCTTTACCCCGCGCTCGCTTTGCATTTATACACATGGACATTATTGGCCCCTTGCCTATATCACAAGGCAATAGGTACTGCCTAACAGTCGTGGATCGTTTCACACGCTGGCCAGAGGTTACCCCAATGGTTGACATGACTGCGGAAACCGTCGGTAAGGCATTAATATCGTGGATATCCAGATTTGGATGTCCAACAGATATAGTCACCGACCGCGGACGACAGTTCGAATCCACACTTTTCCAATATCTTGGAAAAATGATCGGATTCAAACACCGTCGAACCACCGCATATCATCCAGCGTGTAACGGGCTTGTGGAGCGATTCCACCGACAGCTAAAAGCGGCCATAATGTGTCATGCTGACTGCAACTGGGTTGACCAACTGCCCTTAATTCTTTTGGGCATACGCAGCAGCTTCAAAGAGGATCTCCAAGCTTCCTCTGCAGAGCTGGTTTACGGCGAACCCTTACGTCTGCCCGGAGAATTTCTCCAAGCGACTGCACTGGATTCCACCGACCTTTCGGATTTCACCACTCGCCTACGCCACTTTGCAGCTAAGCTTACTCCATCCCCCGCTGCGCGTCACAGTAAGGATAAAATTTTTATTTACAAAGATTTAAATACATCAAGTCACGTTTTCTTAAGGGACGATGCATTGCGAGGTGCCTTAATGCCTCCCTACTCCGGTCCCTACGAAGTTCTCGAGAGAAATGACAAAACTTTTAAAATTTTGGTCAAGGGCAAACCTGTCACAGTAACCATAGACCGACTTAAACCAGCCTATATACTGTCCGACCCTACTCCCGTACCAAATCCTTTTCCTACTTACATAACCGTTCCCATTTCTTCTCCCAAGTCAACTATCCCCACTCCTGATCCAATTCCCAGTACAACTTTACATACTACACCAGATCAGGACACTGTGATAAAAACTAGATCAGGTCGTGTTGTACGATTTCCAGATTATTATCGCCCATGACGGTCTCTGGGGGGGAGTGATGTGGGGAACCCACATATCATATTTGCATGTATATATATTTATGTCTATAAAATATTTAAATTCATATTAATATATATTTACATTTATTAATATTATTTACAACTAAAACTAAATAAACACTAAAACTAACTATTCACACTTACACACTAATCACAATAACTATAATAAATAAAAACAATAAAACCTATACAAATATTACGTCGAACGTCAATATTATTCGTAGTTCCGCCGAGCGTGTGCATTGGAGCCGCGCAGTCGATGCATCGATAAACCTATCTGTTGTCCTGCGCGAACCCGTGCGCCGGCGCATCTCCCGGCTCGCTTACGCACACGCGTCTCACCTGTGACGTTAATTGACAGTGCAGACAGTTTTGCAATAGCTACACGCACGCGCGATTAGCTCGTAAACAATTTACCGAATCTATTTGTAATTAATGTGTATCTGAACTTTCTATCTGTTTTCTTCCGTACTCCTTCTTTTCTGTGGACGTTTGTGCTGTGATTAGTGTGACGATTGTATTTGGTGTTGATTAAAAACTATCGAGTGTGCGTCGAGTTTATTTCTACCTCCGCACACGAAACCCCGACATCATCATCAGGTACCTTCTCATCTATACCTACACACCATCACCATACACGCCACACCCCCACAGCATGTTTGACTATTTTCTTCTTTTTATTCAAAATGGTACCCTAACGTTGTCTGGAAGAGATCGCTTATAGCGATAAGGCCACCTAAATTGTGCAACAACTGTCTGTTTAACCTGGTTTTAAGTGAATTCGGTCGTCGCAAAAGTCAAGACAGGCTCGGTGGCTCATTTGGTAGTGACCTCTGCCCTCTGAGCCAAGGGTCGTGACTTCGACTCCCGCAAAGTACAAACATTTGTGTTCATGAACATGTCTGTTTGTATTAGTCTGGGTGTTTTCTATGTTTAATATGTATTTATTTACAAAAAAAAATGTATCTAAGTAAGTTTATCAGTTGTCTAGTACCCATAGTACAAGGTTCGGCTTAGTTTGGGGCACAGCGCCAGCTGTGTGGCCCAGCGTGGCATGTCTTTGGTTATTTATTTATTATTTAATTAATAAATAAATCAATCAAAGACCAGTTCTTTCTGGCCTGGAACTGTGGAAGATTATATCTCTTATGTAACAAGGAACCTGGCAAAGAGTTCCATAGTTTGTTTGTATTACGAAAGTAGAGGCGAAACGCGCTGTGCGAATCTTTAGAACGTGCACCGGTGTTTGCTATACATAAACATATTGACAAAAATTAAACCGACTTCAAAAAAAACACAAACGACCAAAACTAAAAAGCGATAAAATAACGTAATAAGTAATTCTATCCTTAATACATAATTATTTAAATATTACAATTATCACTTATTTTTGAAGTCGGTGCCAGCCTCTAGGTACCTAACGTAGACTGTTGTTGTATGACGCGCGCGGCCGGCAAATCCACACGACAATATATATTTATTTGTTTATCTGGCACCGACTTCAAAAATAAGTGATAATTGTAATATTTAAATAATTATGTATTAAGGATAGAATTACTTATTACGTTATTTTATCGCTTTTTAGTTTTGGTCGTTTGTGTTTTTTTTGAAGTCGGTTTAATTTTTTTTAAAAAATAATTTTATTTCTCTATTTTTAGTTGCGTTGATGTGCTGTGACCTTGAATAAAGGCTAATTAATGTCCTTAAGAGTTTTACTTGGGAATGAAAAATTTTACTTTAAGTCAAGTGAAGACTTTGCGATCTAGAATCAAGCATATCACTTACCAAATCACCTGCCCTATTAGCCCTGCATAAGTACATACTACTACCTAGTTTAATATCGACTAATGTCAGTACTGTCCCCTAACTCCTAACCGTTAAGGAGTTCTGTAGCTTCATCATCATCACCAGATGTTGACGCCCGAAAGCATATACCTAAGTAAAATATGATTACGTAACAAAAACACCATATGAGCATACAATTTTCGGTTGTTGCCCTCAATTTCTCCAGGATCCCATCATCAGATCCTGACTTGGTAATAATGGGACCACCTCGGAAGTGTCCTCTGTCGAACTGTCGAAAAATTTTTGAAATCCATCCATAATTGACGGAAATATCGGTGAACATACATAAAAAAAAAATTTTAATCATACAGACGAATTGAGAACCTCCTCCTTTTTTCGAAGTCGGTTAAAAATGAATTAGTTAAGTAAGTTATTTGTCTAGTACCCATTATACAAGCTAGGGCTTAGTTCGAGGCCCAGCATGGCCTGGTTATTTGTTGATTGCCACCATAATTTAAATCTTATTCCTTTGGAATTGAGTTGAAGATCAATAAACATGTGCAACTTTTATTTCGCTTGCGACTATCGCTCCTCTGATTACCCAATTAATGTTACTGTTTTGTTACAGCCATAAAGAAATGGGACTTATGCGCAGGCGATGCGATAATAAAGGCGGTCGACGGTAAAATGACTACGACCAAAGGAGAATTTATCGATTACACAGCGAGTGACAATGTGAAAGTGACCGATGGTATTCTGGTCACTCGGTACGACCACGATTATTACTTGAGCAAGATGCCAAAGATATTGTCGTCGATGCCTTAGACGTGCCAAGTAGATGTAAGGTTTGTTCTCGAAGTCGCAACTTGTTCCTATTTGTTACGAGTGGTTGTTGGTGCGATGTTAGGCCTGATCGATGGTTATGTTGATTAAAGTGAACTCTTTTGATCCAACCGGCGCCCGAGCAGCTCCGCCTCGCCTCAAGCAGTTCATCACCAGCCTGTAGATGTCCACCGCTGGACATAAGCTACCACCAATGACAATTTTTCATCATCATACATCTCGCAACAGTTCAAGATTTGTTGCTTATTATCTTGATAGTTGGGAGTCTTCCACAGTGCGTTTTGCACGCAATTTTCTGCCTCGTGCAGCTGTTCTTTGGAATCGGCTTCCGGCTGCAATTTTCCCGAATGGATACGACCTAGGGATCCTCAAAAAGCGAGCCTACAGATTTCTCAAGGGCCGGCAACGCACCTGTGACTCCCTTGGTGTTGCGGTGTCTATGAGCTGAAGTGATCACTTACCATCAGGTGACCTTCAAGCCCGTTTGTCCCCCTGTCATAAAAAAAAGTTGTTTGGGGGATTTGTCATCACGCTCGGCTGGCGGGTAAGTGATCGCAGTAGGTTTTATCCCTTAGTCGTCTCCTACGCCACCCACTGGGCAAATCCCCCCCAAATGATAAATTTCATTGATGGAGGCCTATGTCCAGCTGTGGACGTGTTCAAGCTAACGATGACTGTTATTTTATCTGAAAAGGTGATACGGTGACAATCCCTGTCAGAGTAAATATGTGTTGTGAACGTAATTGTAGTATTTCCACGTTTTATTGACTACGATAAGCGAGGCGATAAAATTTACGACGTACTTTTTCCAGTGTTTTTTTTAAATATGAACGTGATCATGATGGTGAGAATTCTTTAGGGTGGAGGTTAATGATGCCACGAATATTCGGCAACTATTCGGCCACTTTTTTGCTATTCGGTATTCGGCGTTATTTTACTCAAAATTATGTATTTATTTCCAAATTACAACATTTTAGTACTTAAAATTATTCAGTGCTAAGTTGTGATGGATAAAAAAGAGCTTTTCAGCATTTTTTTTGGTAGCAAAACGATTGCGCTTTTCATCGTAAACGTTACCAGCCTCAGAAAATAACCTTTCACTATAAACGCTACTTCCAGGCGAAGAAATATAAACTTTTGCAAATTTCGAAAGGTTCGGCTATTGTTTTTCGTGTGCTGACCACCACTTATAAGGATCGGCCTTCCGATCTAGGCGAACTATCTAGGTTTTCAAATAAAAATACAACTCACGCCGAATGTTTGGCGCTTCGGCCGACAGCATTGCCGAATATTCGGTATTCGGCCAATTCCCTATTCGTGGCATCTGTAGTGGAGGTACTTCCTCGGGCGAAGATTTGCTATGCCCTAGCCCCTACCTCTCTTGGAACTCTCTATATAACAGATTATAATCTGTATATAGAGAGTTTCAAGAGTGATATATGTGTCAATTTATATAACAGATTATAATCTGTTATATAGAGAGTTTCAAGAGAGATATATAATTATATATGATACCTATGTATCGACCCGAAACTCCTGTAGCACAGTTCGGGGTTAGCCAGTTTTCTGTTAAAAGATTTCGTAAGTTTTGATAACGAATCTGAAAGTTTCTTTATCACACACATAGTTCAAATACATTGGTAAAAGCACTTTATCA
Source organism: Conogethes punctiferalis (assembly GCA_031163375.1). Lineage (NCBI taxonomy): Eukaryota > Metazoa > Arthropoda > Insecta > Lepidoptera > Crambidae > Conogethes > Conogethes punctiferalis. Next base: position 15,958,064 of record CM062089.1, on the reverse strand, counting down.
GTATACAATGTTAAATATATAATTTACACCCTGCGTAAAATGGTTGATTTCATAGCCTATGAAAAGGTTTTATTGGAAGATCTATAATGGTTGTGCTTACTACGTTTTGGGGGCAAAGCTCTCAATATTTTAAAACAAATACATATAAATAATTTGATGTTTGGGCATGTTGTATATGGAAAGTGAAAATAAAGATGTAAATAACAGTACATAATATTTATAGCAGGTAAAATGTCGGTCATGGATGAATTAAAATTCAAGTTGCTTAAATTATTTTTAAGTAAAATAAAAATGTATATAAATAATGATATTGCGGCGGTAGTAATTGCCAAATATGTCTTTGATAAAAAAGGTATGTTAAATTTTAATTTAAACAATAATTTCATTATTTTTTTAATTAATATACCTATTAAATTTTTAAGCAATTTACCTAAATTTTAGAACTGGCTTTTATTATGACGACTCGTCTTAAATGCTAGTCAGCTCTGCATTATATATTCTAAGTATTATGTGATTCCTAACATCATCCCTTTGTGTCTATATTGTCATTTGAATTTGAACCGTATTTACCGATTTTTATGATTTGTTTCCCTTTATGTCGTCAGGTCAAAAATAGTCCCCACTGTTCATATTATTATGTAGAATGTAATGCATATAGTTTGAAAGGTACTTATGTACAGTATTGTTTGTAAGTCTCGGGGGAGTTGCTAAGTGTGTCCAAAACGGGAAATCATATTTTTCTCAATGTGGTATCTATAGTGTAGTTGTTGAAGTGGCATCAATTAATATTATTGATTTATCTTTTTATAATTGTTGACATTATATTTTAAGAATAATGTAAATGAAATGGAAGTAGAGTGTAGACAAAGATATGTATTTGTGTTACGTGCGACCAATAGCTAATCCGGTATTACTTTTTTATTTTTATCTTTTTATATAAAGTCGCTATTTCACTGGGCGTTTTGGGAGCGCTGCAATGACGTTTCTACAACGTTTACGCCGTGCTTGCGCACTGAACAAGAGTATCCTACTAATAATGAACATTATGATTAATTTTGGACTGAACAGACATGAAAAGCAAAAATAAATTTGTATGGGCTGTGATTATAAAGTAAAAACATCAGCTACTGGGGTAAAGATATGAATGAATTAATTTATTTGTTTTTACCTTATAGAAAATCCTGTATTTTGTATTCTGTAATCCTGTACCAACAAAATATAGGCTACACAAATATTGAATGTTACAAGAAATGTTGGATTTATTTTACTAAACGTTTCGTTTTATATATTTATATATGACACATATATTTTTTGGGGAGACCTTGGTAAAGTTTGCTTTATATTAAATTTAGGAGTAATGATGATATGGGGCTGCGCAGACGACAGACTTTTTGTGCGATAAAGTCTGCGTCTGAGACATTTAAAAAGAGCATCTAATGCCGACAAAATGATCGAAGATGTGCGTTGAATCTTTGAAATATCCGCGACAGATTTTTGCGCGTCGTGTGCGTTACTGCATATAATTGCATCACAGACTAAAAAGTGCGTCACGGATAGTCTGTCGTCTGCACTGCCCCTATGTGTTGGAGTAAAAAAGTACAAAATTTTATTTCGTAGCCGAAATGGAAGTATTGGCGCTTGATTATGTATTAAGTTTGGGTTTATTATCGAATTTAACGGGATATGGAAAAGGATTGGAATTGAATGTTTATTATGTCAATTTGTAAATAAATATTAATTTTAAATATCTATTTGTGGATGTCAAGATGGTGGGACCCCGCCGCTACAAGCGGGTATTCTTTTCTTTTTTTAAGTGATATTTTTATGCTATTTAGAGCCTTTATTACCTACATATTTCATGACACTATGTGTCCTGGTATAATATATCCCAGGACCACAGTTTGCAACTCGAGCCATTCTATTAAATAGCCAAACACTTTTTTTGCATCTCATTAGATGCTTCATGATTTAAGGGTAAAATGGTTAAAATTGACAAAGCATAAATAAAGTTGTCAAGAATTTTATACTGTAGAAAAAAGACTAATTACTTAATTGAATGGTTTTTGCTAAAGTTTTAACGTAGGCAGACACTAAATATGGTTATAAATAACATACAATGAACACTGTTGACCCGATGTTTATGAATATTCAATGTTTTCCCCGCTATCTTGGAATTCACAAATATTTCGTAATGTATAGTATTGGTAAGTGACTTAGGTACTTAATTACAGAGTTTTTTAAATTGATGTTTGTTATATAAATATTTCAACTAAATTATGTTTTAATATTTAATTTATACAATATTGTAGTGTTTTACCTAAGCATATCAAATCAAAATAAAATAAACAATCAACTTATTCAGCTACACACGATTATGTAGGTATTTATTAAATTTGTGTTTTTTTAACCTTTGCAATTATTATTAAGTACCCAACTATCCTACGCATATTGCGAACTATTATACTTAATGTTCATCCCCCGCCATATGAGAGCAATGAAATAATTCCCTATCTTTAAAGAGAGTGTACCGTCTATAATATTTTTGCGTAGTTCAGCCACCAAATTTATATTGACTGGCTCGGTGGCTCAGTGACTCCTACCTTCTGAACCAAGGGTCGTGGGTTCGATCCCCTCCCGGGAGAAACACATTTGCTTGATGAACATTTGTCTTTGTTCCGTGTCTGGGTGTTTATATTTGCATTTAAGTAGGTATATATTTGTGGTACCTTCGTTGTTCTGATATCCATAACACAAGTGCTTAAGCGATTCTTTGCGGATGACGCCCGTGGGGCGTCATTAATTTCTTTTGTGTATGGCGTGTGACGCCGGAGGCGTCATTTTTTAATTTGTTAAAACTCTGTGTAAATGTCGTTTTTAAGGTTTACTGCTAAACAGGACTAAGTTACTATTATTATTTTCTGTAGTTTATCCCTGTAGTGTAGTCGTTGCAGGATATAGCGTGAATTTCAAAACTTCAGAGGTTGACAACCTTCGATTGACAGATACGAATTAGTTCTCGAATTTCCAAAAATTTGTTTGTCGCAACAACGGGCAAAAGTTTCCAAAAAGTACCGTCGCAATGAATCGGTTAAGCTACTTACTTTGGGATCGAAGCAATGTACCTATGTGATGTTGTCTGTCTCGATATGATTAGTACCCCGGTCACTTCACGTCACATACATCACTAAGAGAGACAAAACGGGGCATAACGGTCGTACACTACCTATTCCAATATTTTATAATAAAACCACAAAATCATATTTAACTATATTTTTATTTCAATAAATTAAGCAGGTTCCGTTTTAATACACAATCGTAATGCATTTTCACTTGTCTGTAACACAATTATTTAAGGTACGCGTCACTATCAATTCAATTTAATTATACAGGAATGTTTTGCTAGTCTAACATATTACAATTTACACATAAACAAGTATACTCTTTAAATTTTCGACGCAAGTAATATTAATAAGTAGTTATACATAAGAAATAGCACCCGTACAATGTTCAACTGAAAAAGCTAATTGTGTTATTTCTATGTATTCAGATTTGCTGTCTAGAGTTACCGGTCATATACTTTTATATATTTTTTGTTTTATAGGCAGGCCTCTCTTTCCCACTGGGCACTATGGGCACGTGCCCAGGGCCCCGTGATCGAATGGGGCCCCCTAGTTCCTGCCAGATTACCAAATGATAACTGATATTTAGGTCATAGGGGCCCCATGATCCTAATGTGCCCAGGGCCTTAAATAGTTTAAAGGCGGCCCTGTTTATAGGCATGAGCAAGATCATGCATCTAATAGTAAGCTCGAGAGCGCAGACGAGAGCTGCAGTGCCAAATATGTAATAAGATATTAATTAGTAACAAATTCGGCAATACAGTTGTTAGGTCTCATAAAGGAAGATTTTTCAAGTATTATCTATAAATTTTGATACTTTAATGCTCTATGAAGCCGAAATTAGCCGGTTGTCTTTTTCCAAAATCAATGTGCAATTTTTATTGCCGGGACTGTAGCGAGGAAACATTACAGTAAAGAGTTTCATACGATTCGGTTGCCATAAGTTTTAGAGTTGATATGTGTGCTGCGACCATTAGAATAGGTCGAGTCTAAATTTGAACCGCTATAGAAAAGGCAAATCTAAATACAGAGAACAAAATAACTTAAATTTCGTCTGGGATGGAACTACCAGTGTAATACACAATCTATTCATATTATTCATCTCTCCAGTTTGAGATAGAATAGATACTTCTATATTCACGACTTTCATAACGCTTCCCAAAAGAAAACGAAAATGGTACAAAAATAAAACATATATCCAGCCTTTAAAAGTTCATATCATTACATGTACAGGTTTAAAAATTCTATTTTTAATATTTGTGGATGTAATTGACTTTCCATCCCAGTTTTGGTTACATCATATCTTTATGAATCGATTAAAAGTTATAGAAATATATTTCGCTTCAATATAAATGTGCTATCATTGTATAATTTTCACCATAGGGCAAGTGTATAAACAGTATTGAAGCTAATTCTATTGAAATAGTGGTATATTTAATAAATTTTGTTCCACTCTGCATGTTTCAAGTACAGGCCCAAACTATCTTCACATCTGGGTAACACTATACCTTACGTTATGGGATTTTAAGCTTTGCATTACAAAAAATATTAGATTTCGATTTAATAACAAAATAAAGATTAACAAATGTATATTACAGAAGAGAATACAAAGGGTTAAAACACATTAGATGAACGGATGAATTAAAACGACTGCGACTAAACATGTTAAATTACTGACAAAATAATATATTCATATAAAAAAATACCAGTATTATATACACATCACACACCTTCATGCGTTTTCATTAATTTCCTCAAATGCCCATCACAAACTCATTGACTAGCCGACTAACAACAGACAGGTGTAAACATAAATGAATATTACAGGATAAATTTTAATTGAAAATCACAGTGTTTATACTAAAGTATCAAGATTATTTCGTCGGGGTATAAACGTCACATACACTAACAATATATCAACTTTTGACAACTCCGTTATTTGTGTACAAAACGAAACAATTGCTTTTAGCTTGGGAGCCAGACCGATGCAAAACGGATTTAAAAAGGTACACAAAACCCACGGTAAAGTATAAATATTTACATTTAATCCCAATTTTAATGATATGTACAACCCAAATTGTTGACTGAGCAGCTATAGAAAGCAATGTTAGTACTTTACCACTAATGCCAAGTATCAACCACAAAATTGAAAACAAATCAATCAATTGATTCCAGTTTCTGTAAATTGACCCAACAGGGATCATGGACATATTTCAATTGAAATTATTACATAATACTAAGGGCTGTTCTTTCATAGGTAAATGGATTTGGAACTTGTCAGACTGATTTCTTTTTACCGTTGAAAACAATTTTGCAGATTGACAAAGTTTGTGATTTTACATCAGTGTGCTATAATAACTTATGTGCTTTCATACAACTAAACTTGCAATTTTCAGAAAACGGATATAAATAAATATCAAATACCATTTTGAAATTGTGTCTTAAGGCAGACCAAAATAAAGTAAAATACTACTCCCTAAAGTCACATTTTATACATTATCCCTAAATATTATTTGTTGAATAAATAAAAATTGTAAATGAATATATTTTTCATCTTATTTTCTTTAAAGGCTTTATAATTGCTTTAAATTTTTTTTAGCACACTTTATACTTTTATTTTGAATACAAATTAAATATTAGATAAAACTTGCATTGATAAAAATCTCTTAGTTTTATAAAAAAAAAGAAACAAATGTCTTTATGAATAGATTTATCTTCCGTTATAAATGTTATAAGCATCATTCATTACAATGGAAATGAGAATCTTATACCGACATCATAATATAAACAAAAATTGGTTGCCAAAAGACAAGACATTTTGTTTACCGTACCACATACCATGATATACAATATACAATATACATATTCTTAAACATGCAGTCGGTATAAAATTCTCGTTGGTTTTTCTATTAATAGTTTTTCATATATTGCATCTTCTGTACAAAAGGCGTTGTTTTAATCATAATTTTGAATCTGAATTCAATACAAAAGCGTAAAAGCAAAATCCTTTAGTAGCTATAAAACAAAGTATTAAAATGTAGTAGTTTGACCATCTTTAAAAGCAATATTATTTCAATAAAACAACGCCACATGCTTCAGTGTGAAGGGGAAAACATTATTTCGACAAATAGCCTTGAGTACCTATTACATTATTATATTTATTACAGAAGTCATGTTTTGCATTCACAAATTTTTACTACTAACGACTTTCGAACTGTGATGTTAAATGTAATAATTTTTTTACGATTCTGATTCTTCCACACTCAAGGCAGATTTTACATCCTTCAAATATACAATATAAGCACAACATGTAGATTTAGAAGTATCAGGTACATATCAACTGTATGTTCACGATAAAAATAGTTAATTACATAAGTCAGACACTGTTCACTAAACATCAAAAAGAATAGAATCCCCAACACAGAAGCTATGCCACATGAGTAAACATAATACAGAAACACATTCCGATAAGACCGCCTAAGCTGTAGGGTTTTGTTTGTGATATGTTTTCCTGTAATGTATGTGTTTGTGCAATAAAGAGTATCAATTTATTTTGCAACCAACTTTATATAAATACTTTAGTACATTTCCCCGCCACCGCGGCGCTAGATTCGTTTTGTTTATAATATATGGCGTCGAACAGCTGACTTTATTACAGTCACATTGTATTGCTAAATAATTTTTAGTTCAAATTTAAGTGAATTTCTTGTGTGTCTGTACTATATTCACTCTAGTGACTGTAATTTTAACATTCGTAGTTATACAGTAACATGATGCGTCATCCATTTCCAGTCCCAATTTCATATAATACCTACACCCATGAGCAACTCGCCAGAAATTTGGAGCAGGGACCGCTCTTAGGCCTTACTCCGCCAACGGGAAAGACGGAGGGGAGAGACAGATATGCACATTATAAACGACCTTATTTCACACGACATAACGTCTACATTCTATCCTGAAGTTATGTATTTTACAGTTATCTCCGCTCCGTCCCTTTTGGAAGATACTGAGCGTTGCGGTCGCGCTCTCGCAGTCAAGTTTTGACTTTTATTTAACAGTGTGTATCACAAGAGCTTGACAAATTCCTTCAACAAGCACAATATTAGGTGAAAAATTAATTTGAACTCTTTAAGTCGACCAATAAGGTCCATATTAGGAATGGACTCAGCTCCTTAAAATGAATGTATTGGTTGGTTACATACTGGTTCCTATTTAATGATTAAATTACTTTTAAATTACATTGCGTTTTGGTGGTTTCGATTTTCAAAACATAGATGGCGGTAATCATAGATAAAAGCTCGCCGTTTAATTTACAAAATTATATTCCATTGTGATTGTTGCGATTCCAAATTTAATGAGTATGAGCAAAGTCTGGTTTCTACATGAATCATTTGAAAACCGGGAAACTTCAACCATCAATCAACATTATAAAAAAAACACAATTGATCAATTCCATCAAAATCTTTCGACTAGCCAACACGACTCCATTACAAACGGTCCAATCAATTTGACATTGACAGCTGTCACACAAACTTTTTAAAAGTGAAACTTACCGAGACTTCTACATTTCTCGTTGACTTCCATCACCGGTTGCGTACAGTACAAAGTAAAATCTTCCACTTCACAGTAGGGTAGGTCTGCACTGACGTCATTAGACAGCTATTTGACTGCGAGAGGCCGACGGAGGCTCCCGCGCACCGGTCACTCGTATGTACATAACGCAATAACATACCGTACAGATATAACACTTATCACATACTGAGATTTTATCGTCCAAGCTCGATATAGCGACGCGGGGTAGTGTTACACCGAATCATCTGGAATAAAAAGATATTTATTAAGAACCGGGATGGATGGAAGGATGTAAGGGAACAACCTATCATATTTTCGCTCCAAGCCAACCCCACCTGCCCGTGGTGCATCCTGCCGAACAACAAACGAGGCTCTGGCAACCGACTGGTGGCGGTGTTGCCATCATGGCTGAAGGCGTAGCTTAATACTACAGACCGATGGCGGGCAGCAGCATCATCGGAGCTAAGAGCTACGCCCTGCGATCGCCAACCCGCCTGCCCAGCGTGGCGATTATGATCATGTCTATGGCACTGGGTAGGCCACATTTTTCGCAGAACAAAGGGTGGGTTTGAAAGGTTCTCAAGTGGCTACCGCAAGAGGGAAGACCCAGCAGGGGACAGAATGTGCATAACATATGCACCAACTTAAAAAAGCTGATGTCCCATAATGGGGACTGTTGATTTGTAGCCAAAGAGGGCAAGTTAGAGGCAAAATAAAATAGGCTTCAAAGTTAATCAACTTACCATGATACCACCATTTTGTTTTTTTAGGATTTTTGTTGCATGTCTTAACGTAAAGTGAATTATCTGGAGGCCGTTTCTGAAACATAATAAAAAAAGAACTTAGTATCACAACAAAATAGCTTTTGTCTGTCTGTCCCTACGTATGCATATAGCTTTAAAACTACGCAATGGATTTTGGTGCGTTTTTTTTTATGCAAGAGGTGTCAGACGAGCAATGTGATGCCTGATGGTAAGCAGTCGAACATGTCCATGGACACCAACTCAAATCGAGTTCTAGGGTCGCTGCCGGCCTTTTAAATAGGAGTATGCTCGTTTCTTGAAGGCTCTCAAGTCGTAGCTGTTCGGAAAGACTGTCGCAGGACGTTTTTATTAGATAGAAGGATTCAAGAGGAACGTTTATATGTGTAAAATATGCATATAATAATAAATAATGCACCCGTGCGAAGCCGGAGTGGGTCGCTAGTATAATGTGAAACAAAAAAGCGTGAGCAGACTAACTATCGGATACACAAGCAAAACTGGTTACAAAAAGCATTGTTCCATATTTGGGACGTAGATGGCGGCACGTACAATCTACTTGGAGCCGTGAGACTACATAAAAAACGCAGGGGCGGGTAATTATAAGGGCTTATTCAACTGCTTAGGGCTCCGTAGATACAAAAGACTCCACATCTCTTCATAAATAATACATTAAAATAGCAGTTTATGTAGGTCCTTAAACAACTAGGCAGATTAGAATGACTCTCGAGATGAATCCTTCAAATCTTCCACATTTGAAGCTGGACCACCCCACTATATAATGGTACCTATGGTTCCACAAATGGCACACTCACCTTCTTACAGCTACTGAGCATAGACACGATAGAGAGGCAGACGGACTGCACGGACAGCGCGGGCGACCAGTCGTCGGTCACTATCGTCGATACAGTTCCACATGTGGCACACTCACCTTCTCCTTACAGCTACTGAGCATAGACACGATAGAGAGGCAGACGGACTGCACGGACAGCGCGGGCGACCAGTCGTCGGTCACTATCGTCGATACAGTTCCACATGTGGCACACTCACCTTCTCCTTACAGCTACTGAGCATAGACACGATAGAGAGGCAGACGGACTGCACGGACAGCGCGGGCGACCAGTCGTCGGTCACTATCGTCGATACAGTTCCACATGTGGCACACTCACCTTCTCCTTACAGCTACTGAGCATAGACACGATAGAGAGGCAGACGGACTGCAAGGACAGCGCGGGCGACCAGTCGTCGGTCAGTATCGTCGATACAGTTCCACATGTGGCACACTCACCTTCTCCTTACAGCTACTGAGCATAGACACGATAGAGAGGCAGACGGACTGCACGGACAGCGCGGGCGACCAGTCGTCGGTCACTATCGTCGATACAGTTCCACATGTGGCACACTCACCTTCTCCTTACAGCTACTGAGCATAGACACGATAGAGAGGCAGACGGACTGCACGGACAGCGCGGGCGACCAGTCGTCGGTCAGTATCGTCGATACAGTTCCACATGTGGCACACTCACCTTCTCCTTACAGCTACTGAGCATAGACACGATAGAGAGGCAGATGGACTGCACGGACAGCGCGGGCGATCAGTCGTCGGTCAGTATCATCGATACAGTTCCACATGTGGCACACTCACCTTCTCCTTACAGCTACTGAGCATAGACACGATAGAGAGGCAGACGGACTGCACGGACAGCGCGGGCGACCAGTCGTCGGTCAGTATCGATAGGCAGATGTGTCCGTTGGAGTACACGTGTGGGTGCACCGGTATATTGTTGCCTATGAATGTCACCTGAAACATTCGAATACATACAAGTATTAAATAGATGATGTAAGGGAGCAGCCTATCAGGGATGTAAGGGAGCGGCATAGCGGACTGCTGCTTCGTAGTAAACTTTGCATTATATAGACTCAACTTTTATTTTGCATTGTTTAACATTAAAATATTTAAAAATGTTGTAATACTAAAACATGTAACAATTGGCGATTTAAAAAGAGTAACTACCGAGTTTCTTCCCGGTAGAAATCAACTTTCCGAACACGGCGGTAGCTTCTTTTACATTGCTTTTATTCATATTTTTACATTTTTCGTCGAATCGTCAAGTAAAAACTTGACGATTTATAAGTAGCTTATTTTAAGTCTGTATGAATAAAAGGTATTTTGCTCCAAGCCAACCTCATCTGCCCGTGGTGCATCCTGCTGAATAACAAACAAGGCTCTGGCAACCGACTGGTGGCGGTATAACCATCACAAATGAAAGCGTAGCTTAAATGTCACAGGGTGGCGATTGTGGGTATATCCTTTAGATGTTTGCCTTAAGTCGCGAACAACTGTAGAGGAGAGGCCTATATCCAGCAGTGGACTGCGATAGGCTGATGATGATGATTAAATAGGTATTATCATCAGCCTGCAAACATGATGCTGGACACCGGCCTATTTTTTTGGCAAGCGGGTTAGTGACCGCGGTACGTTTTATTTGTACCCAAGCAAACACTAATGCACATTTCCTGATATTCCTTTTGTCATCTTCCACGGCACCTATGAAATAAGATAGGCTGGTCTATTTTAAATCCAGAACCACACATACAAAAAAAAAATTAAATTTATCTGGTGAAATCTTTATATTTTTTTTTGTGATATATTTTTTTTATTATTATTTGTGATATAACTTAGAGTAAAGGGTAATCAAACTAAGACCCACTATGTGATATCTTGGTAGGCTACAACAGTTTGACAGTATCGACTTTGGCATCATTACCATTCCAGATTTAACTGCTTGGTGTTCACAAAGTGGATACATTTGTTTATGATACATATGACATTGATTGATGTAACAAAGATAAGTCATATTTATCAGAAGTACTAGCTAAAAAGTAAAAACCCAAGTCCTAATGTTTATTAATTGTTTGATGAACAAATAAGCATGATCTACTTTGTACAAAAACATTACAAACATGTTTCAGATACAAAAAATGTAACTATAATTTAGTCCAAGAATTCAGGAAGTAAAACAACATTTACATACAACAATAACATCCCTATTTTGAGGTTGCAATTATTCAAAGCTCATTAATTTTTTAGAAAACGGTTGGTTAATAAAGTACAAAAAACTATTTAAGTTATGGAACGATACTAAGTACGCCGGGTCAGTTAGTGTCATCTAAGAGAGGTAGGGCATCGCGAATCTTCGCTCGAATTGAGCCGCCCGTCCGGGGAAGGACCTCCACCCTATAGAATACCGCAGTCAAATGACCTCTGAGTCGTGTTTCTGCCGGTGAGTAGGGTTTCCGGAGCTCGTGGGGGGTTGGGGTTGGGCCGTCATGGCGGTGGCAATTGACAGGTAACTGCCCAGTTACTTGCCCGTTGTCACAGCGACTTGGGCATCTCTTTCGCTTTCCATCAGGCGTAGGGAAGCCATTATGTCGAGCCATTATAAAAGAAAAATGTAGGAAATCCAATAAGTTCGTAAGCAATAGTCACCCGCAACAAGTGCGAGTAGTAGCAGTCGTTAATTAACGCTGGCGTGCGAAATGATATGCTCACGACCAGGAAATTAGTAGATGAGAGATACGCACACAATGCTAAATATGTACCAGGTTGTGTAAGAATAACAATTATTGTTCGTTCTGCGTCTGGGTGTTAATATTGTAGTAAACATCTGTGGTATTTTTGTTGTTACAACTCCAAAATTGGATGGTCTTTTTGGCACATAACAAGATAAAATTTGTGAATTGAAGTATGAACAGACAGTAATTTGCTTGATCTATAAAGAATCTATATATATAAAAGGAGAAACTGACTGACTGACTGACTGACATATCAACGCACAGCCCAAACGGCTAAACGTAGGCACTTGAAATTTGGAAGGGACGTAGCTTAGGTACCGTAGGGGTGCACTAAGAAAGGAATTCCCGAAATTCCCACGGGAACGGGAATTAGCGGGAAAATCCTTTTGTATGAAAAATCTAAACCGCTTAAGTTAGACGCTTGAAATTTGGCATGCAGGTACCTTAGTAAATATAAAGTTTAGTTATGGCTGTATTTTGAGAAATTCCCACGGGAACGGGAGTTAGCGGGAAAAAACTTTTGTATGTATAAATTTAAACACGCGGACGAAGTCGCGGGCAAAAGCTAGTTCATAATAAAATGGAAGCCAAAAAAACTTGTTTTCATGAATTTGTTGTTAATTCATGAAAACAAGTAAAATCATCGAATTTCAATGAGATTATATTTTTATGAGGAATGTGACACTTCTTTGATAGATATAAGCTAGCCATAAGATACTTATTTTATTAATTTACTGCATACACCCCAGGATGATGGCTCACTTTGTAATTATGGCTAAAAATTGTTATTAGTCTGTCTTTTAGCTTATTCAAAAATTAAAGACTCTACTTTTCCTGTTTTCATTCAAATACACAATAGCAAAGATGCAAGGCATCAAAACTTAGGAGTGGGAGTCTTTGACGTCATTAGCTTCCGTAAAAATGCCTCACCGAGTGACGTCACGCGCAATTTCAACGGGCTATAACTTTGTAATTTTTAGTCTAATTTACAAATAAAAAAATATGTGTCTTTTATTTTTGAATAAGCTAAAAGACGGACTTATTACAATTTTTAGCCATAATAGCCTATTGTTCTTGTTTCAATTGTGTGTACATTTAATTTCATTAAAGGGACTAGTATGTTTCTGGTAGGTACATTCCTTTCAGACATAACAAATTAATTTCTGTAACAATACCATTACCACTATTCTGATCCACGCAATAATTTTAGTCTTAAAATAACTTAACTATCAACTATACACTAGAAATAGAGCCACTTGGTTAGGCATAATGATGACTAACACATTTGATAAACAATCTGTGTTTATTTATTTTTATACATGACCCAGATAATATGTATATCATAGTTATCATTACAATAAAATAGAACAACAATTTATGATAAAGCCATTGCATTAGGTATAGATCAGTGACTGATAATTACTTCCTTTTGAATTCAAATGTTTGTCATCTGAATAGAGCTTTAAATACTGCAGACAAGAGGCCTGTAAATTTTTATCAGATATGTCTATCTTGACATGTTTGTCATATTTACCATTAATCCTTTGACCAACATTTGAAATGAGATGCATCATAAAATATATTTTTATTAGCAAAGAGTTAAGGATTATAATTATTTATCCATCAACAGCTAATTCAAGTAGGAGGACTTGGGCCTACCATAAGCTAGAGTGAAAAGGTGTTAATCAATCAATCAATCAACAGCCTTGGTCCGTCCACTGCTATTCAGCAGTCCTACAACCTGCAGGGGGTCTACATTCATAGGCCTCCTTTAATTCACGCCACTTTTCTCTATTCCAGGCTTCCAGGATAAGTTGTTAGTTTATTTTAGTTATAAGAAAATAAACATTATTAAACACTAATTCAATTAGAAAAATCTTAATTTTATAAATGAGAATGTTAGTTTGGATGGATAGGTAGATGTTTGGTACTCTTTCACACAAAATGTACCTACTGAATGGATTTTAATACAACTTTACAGTAATATAATAGCTCCTACATCAGATTGACTATGATTAACAAGAGTATTTATCTGCAGAGCATCATCACTATCATCACCAGCCTATTGCAGTCCACTGCTAGACATAGGCCTCTCCAGCTGTTTGCCACTCAGGGCAAACATCTGGAGGATGTGCCCATAATCGCCACGCTGGGCATGCGGGTTGGCAATCGCAGGACGTAGCTTCTCGCTCCGGTGACACATATGAATAAATTAAGCAAAGTTACTTTTTCACTCACCTCAGGAGAGTCAAACGGATACTTGTTTGTAAATTTGAATTGGAGTACAAATTTTTCACCTTCATAGAGAGTGCCAGGAACACCTTCCATGTGAACTGTCCACCTGCAGGATACAACAATGGTTACAAAATGGTTTGGTTAGTCCAGCAGAAACAGGTGAAATAAAATAATTTATTTATTGTGTTACAGAAAAATTATAACACACATAAGGAAATCAGTTTCTGCACTAGGCCTGTATAAGATTAATGGAACATCGCCATATAAACACAAAAAAAAAGATTTAAAATGTAGATACCGGGAATTCAGAAATTATTTTAAAGTCACAAGGCCCAAACTTCTAGACACAATAAATAGAATAATGGGATTTGGATCATTGGTGGACATTGTTTTATGGTTGTAGGACCGAAATATGTCCTTTTAAAATCCCAGTTGTATTGTTAAAACTATTGTATCTGAAAACCTCATTCTTGAGAGGTTAACTCATGTTTCTAAATAGTTTCAACTATAATTGGAACCATTGAACTCGTTGCAACATGAATAAAGTAGCTATTTATATTTATACGAGAAGGATGGCCGCCGAACACTTCAACGACCGCTAGTGGTTGCTTTCACGCGACGAGCAACGAGGGATGAATTTCTAAAAAAAGCGAAACCCCGAAGACACCTGAAAAGTAAAGACATTATCGAAAATGGCTCCGAAAACAAAATTTACATAAATGAACGTCTTACCAACGGCAACCGTAGCTTATTTCGGAGTGCCAGACTATTCGTACACGAGCACGGCTACAAGTTTTGCTGGCTCCGAAATGGATCTGTATTCGTTCGTAAGCAGGACGCCGGGGAGGGGAGTCCTGCAATACGCATCAAATCGGAAGCGGATCTCCATCGCTTGGCTCATAACCAAGCTACACTTCAAACTGACGATGTGGGAAATCGTTTACCAGGCCTTCAAAATCCTGCTTAATGCCGTGCTTTACTTGTTTTTTTACTGTCGTCTTTGTACTTTAAATCCCTATTATCTTAATATTCTCGTAAACAGTTTTTGTAATTATTCGCGCTTACACTTACACACATACTCATATCTCAACATGTACTTAAAACGTAAGTTACATTTTACCCATAAAGAAATTTGTCATTCTATCATCATTTGGGCACTTTTACATATATCTCTGAAATATTCTAATCTTTTTTACAGCATATCTCCATGGCTACCCTAGACTTATTAGAAGACATTGATAATTCATACCGTATAAAGTGCCATACCACTAGTCTCCCAGAAGAATGCAACAAAATAATATCTAAATACTCTCTTAAAATATTAAACATTAATATCAGGAGTATTCAGAAAAACTTTGATGATTTTATAGTAATTAACAAAAGATTAAATGTAGATTTCGATGTAATAGTTTTTTCCGAGTGCTGGTTAACCCAGCTAGTGAGTATAAGAGATTTAGAAGGTTACACATCATTCCACTCAAACAAGTACATAAACAAGTCAGGCGGAGTCGCAATTTATGTAAAGGATACTTGGAATCCACAGTTCAAAGAACTAGACGTTAGTGATGCAAACTGCATTCTTGCCGAGGTGCCAAACAAATTTTCAGTTATCGCCACTTACAGGTCCCCAAGTTTCTCAAACTCAGATGCCTTCACACGTTCACTTGACCTAAACCTAAATTCGATTAAACCCACCCCTTGTCTGATTTTTGCCGGAGACCTGAACATAGATATTCTTGGTCGAGCAGCTGACAGTAGCTGTTCTTCTGAGTATCTTTCCACTCTGGCAGGGCATGGCCTTATTTCTAGCATAGACAAAGCTACGCATGCTAAGACTTGCATAGATCATATTTTTATTACAGCTAACCGAAAAGCCGAATCGATAATCTGTTCCGCCGATTTGACTGATCACGATATTACTATGGCCGGGATCATGCTCGCGTCTCAGAGACCTCCAAGTAATAAGTCATCCCGTTTGAAAACTAAGATTGACTTTGATTCCATCGAAATAGAACTGAAAAAAACTGATTGGAAATCTCTTCTAGACAATGTACCCTTTGATGAGTCTGTAGGCTGTTTCACGGAAAAAGTTGCAAATACAATATCGAATTATTCCAAAACCGTAATCTCCAGTCGCTCTAAGCATACCTTGCGGCCCTGGATGACCCCAGGACTAATTAAATGTTCTAAGCACAGAGACAAATTACACTCTGATCTTCGTAAAGACCCAGATAATCCCGAAAAAAAGCTCATATACACAAGGTATAGAAACTTTTACATTCAACTGCTGAGAAAACTGAAATTCTCTTACTACAATAATGAACTGAACGAAAGCAAATCTTCTCCTAAAAAACTATGGAAAACCATAAATCATATCACAGGTAGAGAAACAAAATTAGTTAACCACAACGACCTGCTGAATGTGGGTTCTTCCATAAAGGACTCGTTAAATCTCTGTAACTCTTATTTTGCTTCTGCAGGTGAAAAATTAGCAAATTCCATTTTGGCAAACTTAAATGAAACAGAGGAATCACTTTCGGCTAAGGTTCCGGCTTTGAATCCTCCCTTGGACTCTTTCTTCATGGAGCCTACGGATGCTCAAGAAGTATTGACTCTTATAAATTCGCTAGATACCAACAAAGCTCCAGGTGTGGATGGTGTGACGAACAAGCTGCTCAAGTCTATTGGACATACTATAGCAAATCCACTTGCATCCATCTTTAATACAAGCATGGCCTTAGGTACTTTTCCCAGTCTCTGGAAGACGGCTGCAGTAGCTCCTATTCACAAAAGTGGAACGAAGGACAATCCTTCGAACTACCGTCCTATCTCCTTACTTAGCTGCTATTCTAAGCTCTTAGAACGGGTGGTCAACAAGCGCCTTGTTGGGTTTCTTGAAAGCAAGGGTGTACTCTCAAATCGACAATTCGGTTTCCGTCGTGGTAGGTCCACTGAGAACGCAGTCACTCTTCTTACGGATGAGATCGTATCTCATCTTGATGGGGGTCGATGCTGTGTCGGCGTTTTTCTAGATTTAGCAAAAGCATTCGACACGGTATCGATCCCTATCCTGCTGAAAAAGCTCTTCAATTGCGGGATTCGCGGGAATACCTTAAACTGGTTCTCCAGCTACTTGACTAATAGAAGTCAATTTATCAAAATTGATGAATACACAAGTGATGTCATGCCGGTGAAGTTCGGAGTTCCTCAGGGAAGTATTTTAGGCCCCACATTATTCATATCATATATTAATGATATCATATCTCTCCAACCTAGGAACAGCGAGTTGATATGCTATGCTGATGACACAGCAATTGTATTTCATGGCCGGACTTGGCAGGACGTACATCGTGTAGCGGTATCTGGAATGCAAAAGATATTCAAATGGCTGAATCTTAACATCCTTACGCTCAATACTACCAAAACTCATTTTCTGTGCTTCCATAAAACTGCTGCATCCAAGCCACCTCCATCCCTCTTCGACAACTTTAAAGTGCATGTGGACCAATGTTCAGCAGTTGGCCACGGTGGGGGGGAACACCTATCCTGTAGTTGTGGTACGATTTCTAGAACCAACTCCCTTAAATATCTGGGCATCATAATCGACGAGAATCTCTCGTTTAAGGCACATATAACGGCCACATCACTCAGGGTACGTAAACTAATATATGTGATGAAAACGCTTAGAGAAGTATCAAACGGAAATTTATTGAAGCTAGTATATCTCACTCTATGCCAACCAATTCTCGATTATTGTATTTTGGCTTGGGGTGGTTTACCCTCATCAGTGTTGATAGTCTTGGAAAGGGCACAAAGAGCAGTTTTGAAGACGGCTTTGGGAAGGCCAAAACGTCATGCTACTACTGATGTGTACAAAGAGGCCCAGGTACTGAGTGTCCGTAGATTATGGCTAATGCGTGCTTGTCTATTTATGCATTCGGTTGCTGTCAAACTCCCAAATTACCAAAGACTTCTGAGCAAAAGAACTTTCAGACTTCCCATTCCAGACGTTAGAACTTCATTTGCTCAACACTTCAAACAATTTCTCTTCCCCCGAATCTACAACAAAATAGTGGCTACCTGTGACATTCATAACTGTCGGCCTCACCAGGCCAAAAGAAAAGTCAAAAGCCTGTTACTGACTTGGGATTATGAGCAAACAGAGACATTTTTGAAAATTCTGAAATGAAATTACAGTTCAAACACACATTCACTCACACTCACACATGCACACTCTCACACACACTCACACATGCACACTCTCACACACACTCACAAATGCACACTCTCACACACAGACACACACTAATATGACACAATATACCGTAGGTGTAAGAAGAATTGTTTAAAATTATTTTCATTTTTATTTATTAACTTCTATTTTCTTATCCATGTTAAACTCTATTGTCCAGCAGAACAATGTGAAATATCTGTATACCTGGCTCCCACGAGACAGGCGCTGCCTAGTGTGGGAGACAGTGAAAACCTTTTTGTAAAACAACTTTCATGGTTAATAAACGTTATTTTATTTATTTTTTTTATTTTTATTTCTTTATTAAGGTTTAATTAGAGTTATAATTGAGACAGCAACTACATTCAAAATCTTGTAATAATCAAGATACAAATCGAGATAAGGAAATTGTGCCATAAAGTTTTATAACCAGGATAATAAATACTTCATTGTCCTCAGATAAATATACACTCAAGGAGACTCTGAATTATGATTATCAAGGTTTGGGGTCACTTGTAGGTAAATTTGGGCACAAAATACCACTTACAGTGTAAGATTTTGACTAGCCTGATCCCCGTCCACGGTGACTCCTGGCGGCGGTTCCCTCATTAGGGACATAAGTTCCTTTTGTAATCTCCGCTAAAACAATCACTGAGCTTTATCACTTGCGAAACAATTTCAACGACAGCACAACAAAAATTTTTGACAAAAATATCCAGATGAAGCTGTCAGAAAACACAGAACAAATAACTGTGGCAGCAAAGAGAAAATTATTTGTATGCACTTAAAGAATTATGGAAGCTAATTATTAGATAAAATTTGTAGTCAAAATTAAGTAAAAAATATTATTTTAATTATTTTTTACATACCTCAGACGGGGACATAGCCGCCATTTGTAATCCAATTTAGACGTCTGATGTTACTAGACTTAAAAAGTTATGCATTAGTCAATACACGTTTACTGAACATTACTCAGAATTTCTGAGCAGCTTTTGATAATGATAAAACCAAAAAGAGTACAACGCCCTGAGTTTCCAATAAATATAATACTATGCTTGTATTTAGTACAAATACAATTTTAAAATAGTTTAATCATAAAAGTTTAAAGTCTTTTTTTTCTGCTAGCAATTAATTTACGGTCAGCTGCACAACTGTCAAGTTTGAACAGTTCGGCGTTCCGCTCTACTGGTATGGACCAGTGGTATCGTGATGGTGGTGGTGGTGATTGATAATGTTACCAATTCATTTAAAACTATGATTAAACAATAAATAATGTCTAAAAAATGACTGCTCGCCATTTTGTAAAAACTTGGTTTGCAGTTTCTATTGCAGTCATAAGTGACTATTACTATTTCGCCTTGATTTCGCCCAGGCCCCTCTTTACCACTGGGCACTATGGGCACGTGCCCAGGGCCCCTCGATCGAATGGGGCCCTCTAGTTCCTGCCAGATTACCAAATGATAACCGATATTTAGGTCATAGGGGCCCCATGATCCTAATGTGCCCAGGGCCTCAAATAGTTTAAAGACGGCCCTAACTTCGCCCTAAAGATAGGTAGGTCTATTTAGGTCTGTTTGACGAAAATGTGTGTATTCAGAAAAAAAGTTCCAGGGTTGTGTCATTGTTCCTAGGTTGTCATGTCATTTGTTTGATTGTCATTCGACTGTCACTGTCATCTGTCCCACTGCGGCGGATCGACTGGTATTAATTTTGTGAAGAAAACTAAAATAATTACTTAAACATTTGTTATTAAGGACGAAAAAGGAATTAATTTATTCGATTATATTAAAGTAACGATGGAGCTGCTGTTTGGTCTACTTGTAGGGCTGTAATTAGTTCGTAAACATTGCTCAAATGGGAGCCTTCATCATTGTTTACCACCTCGTGTTTGTTTAATTCTGATTATTTCGCTATTAAAATCTACTAAAATGGTGTCCTATTGTAAGAAATCCTCTGCGGAGTGGATCATAGACCAGTTAAATGTAGAAAATGCTAAGTTGGTGGCGTTCGTGTTAGTTATAGGATTTATTGGATATCACGGCATTTTGCACTTGAGATATGGTGAGTACCACTTAAAGTATTTAATACACGACCCCTTCGCTTTGTAATTAAACCAGTTTTAAGCCGTTCTTTACTAAGCGGAATCCAGAGGTTCGTTTTTCATCACCATTGAGGATTTTTCGCTCTTTGTTTGTTGTGAAACATTTTCAGCAATTTAACAATTTATGTTCTTATGACAAACAGAATAGAAGAAATAGTCTTTATAAAATAGTCAGTATTCACTGGGCCTGCATGTTATTACGAGAGAAGCCTCCAGTTATGGCTATTCAAATTGATGTAAAGTTGCTAATAAATTCTTACCATTTATTGTGTGACATCAGTCAATCAAAAGCGCTGGTCAGTCCACTACTAAACATTATCATCATCATCATCATCAGCCCGTGTCAGCTACTAAACATAGCACTCCTTAAATTCTAATTGATAATAAATAAATAACCCAAGACATGCCACGCTGGGCCACACAGCGCCATCTAGCCCCAAACTAGGCTGAAGCTTGGAGAGGCCTATGTCCAGCAGTGGACTACAATAGGCTGATGATGATGATGATGATGATGTTTGTATTGTGTGGAGAACATACCTGCAACCAATGTGTCAGAGGCAGTATTTAATTAGGTTGTCAAATGGATTTACTGTATAACTGGAAATGTAGTGAAAATAGTTTTTAGTTTGATTAAACATACTATGTTTGTACATTGTACATCTATTCTTGCATATATCTTTTTCAATTGGAAGGAATGTTGTGTCATTAAATAGTTCATTAGCTCATTTAGCAGTGTCCCCATTTTCTGAGACAGAGGTCAAAAGTTTAATTTCATGTGACAAACTTTTATGTTTGCTCCTATTGTGAATATTGCAGTTTAATTTGTGTAGGGATAAAATAAACATTAACGGACCTCCCACACTGGCGTTTTTTAGCGACTTTTGATCGTCGGCGTTGGGCCGTCGCCGACTGGCCGTACGCCGTATTTACGCAGCGCCGGCCACGCAACTTTTGCCACCAAGTACAATGTATCACTGAACTCCCTCTTACCCCGTGCATCTACACATGTTTCAAGCAGTTATTACACCATCGTGGTATGGTGGGTGTATTCAGGGACCCTAACTCTTAATTTTTTTTTTTTTTTTTTTGTTTTGTTTTCTTTCCAACTGCCATCAGTCGAGTCGACTATAATCAGTTCAGTATGTAATAGTATTGGCTTTGTCTTGGTTTTGGAGGCCTTTGCCTCTACCAACCATATTTTAGTCACTCACACAATTCGCTTTCTTTTGAGACGCATAGCATCTGGCTGCTTGTGTAGTAATTTGACGGCTAAAGGATTTGGGTGGTTCGCCAACCTTCCCACATATCGTTTTGTAAACTTTTCGATTTCTTGTTTTACAGTAGGTACGTCCAGGTAATCATGTACTTCTTCGTTTTTAGTGAACCAAGGCGCTCCAGCAATTGTGCGCAAGATGGCATTTTGTGCTCTTTGTAGGCACATTATATTAGTGTCACAGGCAGTTCCCCATAGTTGGATGCCATAGCTCCATATTGGTTTGATTATGGCGTTATACAGGAGCAGCTTGTTGTCCACAGATAGAACTGAGTTACGTCCCATCAGCCAATGCAGGTTCCTAAATTTGTAGTTTATTTCATTGCGCTTGTTCCGTATATGAGTCCTCCAGGTGAGCCGTCTATCGAGGTGAAAACCCAAGTATCTGATGCACTCACAGTGTGGTAGGATATCATTGCCCAACTGGACGGGTGGGCAATTTTCTCTTCTCAGAGAGAAAGTGATGTGGTTTGATTTTTGAGCACTTGTTTTGATCCGCCACTTCAGCGACCACTGGTGAGTATCGTTTAATACCTGCTGCAGTTGCTCGCTTGCTTTTTCGGATGATTCATGGCATCAAAGGTAGGCTATGTCGTCCGCGTATGTAGCAACAGTTACGTTTTCAGTGGTGGGCAAGTCGTATGTGTATATGTTGTACAAGGTTGGACCCAATACCGAACCCTGGGGCACGCCAGCTACGATATTGTAAAAGTTTGATCTTGCTTCGCCAAATTTCACCTGGAAGATCCTGTCGGTCAGGTATGAACTTAAGATGTTGAAGAAGGAATGGGGTAGCTTTTCTTTAAGTTTGCATAGCAAGCCCTTGTGCCAGACACGATCAAATGCTTGCTGTATATCTAGGAACGCAGCGGAGCAATACTGCTTACGTTCAAAGCACTGTAGAATTGCATCATGCACTCGATGGACCTGTTCAGTTGTCGAGTGTGATGTTCTAAAACCAAATTGGTGCGAAGGTATAGTTTCACACTCGTCAAGATGGAATCTCAAGCGTACAAGGAATATTTTTTTCCCAGAGTTTCGATAGTACGGGAGTTAGACTTATAGGCCGGTATGACGCAGTTTCATGTGCTGGTTTGCCAGGTTTGTGGATCATAATTATTTGCGAGACCTTCCATGGCGCCGGGAAGCAACCCGTCCTGATAATGGCATTGAATAAACACGTTAAGAACGTGATTACTTTACGTGGTAGTGCCTTTAAAATTTTTGGTGTGATTAGATCATATCCCGGGGCTTTGTTGGCATCCAGATATCGGATCGTTCGTGCAATTTCTCGAGGGGTTGTGGGTCTAATGGGTAGGCACATTTGTAGGTCTTGGTCAAGTAGTTCGTCCAAATCACTTTTATCACGGGTACCGTCGCCGTTAGGCACGAACACTCTTGATAGGTGTACTGCAAAAGCTTCTGCTTTCTCACTATCCGTTCTCGCCCATGAGTGGTCAGACCTTATGGGAGGGCAATGAGGCTGTGGTTTATTCGAGCTTCTAGATGCCTTCCACAGAGAGTACTCGTTGCGACCACTAGGTGACATCAGATCCAGTGTTGCCTTCAGTCTCTTGTCCGAGAATTCCTTGAGGATACCTTTAAGTTCTCTTGACGCGCGGTTAAGTTTAGTTTTGTCAGCCGGATGATGAGACTGTTGCCATTGTCTTCTCAGGCGTCGCTTTTCTTGGAGTTTTGTTCTTATTTCCATGGAAGTGAGAGGGGCCTTCCTTTGGGGTGGTAAGATTGGAGTGTTATTCCAAGCTGCCGTTTGAATCAGGTTGGTAACATGTAGGCACGCTTTCTCTACATCTGAACCAGTCTTAAGAGGCAGACGTAGGTTGATGTTATTATCTAAATGTTCACGAAAGCCATCCCAGTCAGTTTTATAGTTGTACAGCGACTCCGGTCTTTCCTGATTTGCAACATTGCCACATAAGTTGAGGATGACAGGAGTATGATCCGATGATCCATCAAGGCAGGATTCTATACTTGTGTACAGTTGACCAACTCCCTTAGTGATGTAAAAATCCAGGAGATCGGGTAGTCTTCTGGGATCAGAAGGCCAGTATGTGGGTTCGCCTGACGACCATGTCTGTAGTTTCAGTTTGTCGGTGCAGCTCTTGAGAACTCTGCCTCTGGTGACTGTGCAGCGCGAGCCCCAAAACGTATGTTTGGCGTTCCAATCCCCTCCGGCTATAAATCGCTCTCCAAGTGTCCAAAAGTAGTGGAGGTACATTTCCTGGGAGACTCGATGTTTTGGTGGGCAGTAGACCGCGGAAAGAACAATAGGTCCAGCACGATCTTCTAGTCGAACTGAAGTTGCCTGTAGAAAGTCTGTAGAGTAGGCTTCCAGGAGCGAATGTCTCAGGCTGGACTTAATGACAATAGCCGATCCCGCGTGAGCACCTCCATCAGGATGCGGTGTGCTGTACACTTTATATCCTCTAATCAGAAATGTACTACGTATTGTAGCATGGGATTCCGATACAAGTACAGCATCCAATTTGTTAGTTACAAGTATTGTTTCGAGTTCTTCTATATTTGGGGACAACCCGTTAATGTTCCAAGTGGCGATACGCCATCCTTTTAGCGTGAGGCCAGCTTCGAAATCACTGTGTTTAAAAGTCCCATTAGGGAGCTTATTTGTTGAAGGAGTATATCAAACTGTTTGCTTTGTTTGATTAGGAGTTGTTCCATATCAGTGGATTGTTGAGTGCTGGTATCTATTTTCTTTGAGCTCTTCTCTGCTGTTTCAGATGCAGATAGACTCTGCACCCGCCCGCCAAGGACATCTGAGCACAGAGGTCGAGTTTTGGGTTCTTTTGAGTTCCACCTGACTGGATGGGTATAATTGTCTTCTTGTTGTCTATTATTTGTCTGTACAGTTACTGTCCGCGGTCTCGGGTTGGTTTTAACTCTTTTTCTTTGTAGTATTTCTTTGTAAACCTGGCAGCCTTTGTAGTTTGCCGGGTGGTCTTGTGAGCATAGTGCACATTTTGCTGGGGTGTTTCGGTCCTTTTTGGGACAGTCAGACGTTTTGTGCCCCTCGCCGCACTTTACACAGCGGAATGGCCGCATACAGTGGTTTTTAGAGTGGCCATATTGTTGACAGCGCTGGCATTGGACTATCGATGTTGATTTGCGTGGATCTTCTATTTTTATGCGTTGATGGTATATATACTGTATAGATTTTACTACCTTGTTATTGCTGCCAGGTTCTATGTTGACAAAGAAAGTAGAAGTTGGAGTTTTGTTAGGGCCAAAGCGAGCATTAACGATTTCGCCTCTGACTTTGTTCCCAGTATTCTCAATGGCCTCTATAATGGCGTCATGCGGAGTAGTATGGTGTAGGTTTCTAATGACAATGCGGTAGCATTTTGTATCTTTTCTTGAAAAAGTGTAACCAATGAGGCCCTTTTCCCTTACAAGATCGATGACCTTTTTGTAGTGTTCAGTAGAATTCACCATGACACGAAGCAAATTTTTGTTCACTATCCTGTATTTAAATTCCCGTGGATGTATCACTGATTCCAGTACTTTAGTCAGTTCATTCAGGTTCTCTATTCCATACAGCACAATTGGGGGGGGCTTGCTTTGGGTATTCTGCTTAGTTGGAGCGTCATCAACGTTATCCACTGGAAGCCCGGAGAAGCTATTGCTGTGGGGAATATTACCCGGTGAGGGAGATTCATCCCGGACCTTCCGTTTCTTGTTTGTAGGGATTCGCTGCCATGGCGGTGGTTGCTCCTGGCTTGGTGTTGAAGGGTCCACTTGCGAGGTAGGTTGGTCGCAGGGTGATTGTGTTACAGTAGTAACGTCCTCAGATGGCAGAGCAGACAGGGAGGATGATCTGGTTCTGCTTTCAAAGAAGCTTCTATGGAAGACTTGTTGAGTGTAGGCCTTGCGGCTACCTTCAGGTTTTGGGTTGGGGTTGTTTGAAGTTTGGGTTTGGTTAGTACTATGATCCATACGATTCCCACGAGTAGGGTCGATTAACGTTGTCGCTCACATGGTGACGCCCATCCCTGTGAGAAGGCACAATACAACGGCGTTGGCCGGGTCCACCGAGGTTGGTGCTTGCGACTGAATGCCTTTCAGCCATACATCCCATCGGCGCAGTCCACTCCTTAGGATTAGGGTAATTTTTTAGAGAGGTTTTCTTCCTCGCGACCCAGGCGATTAAGCCAAGGTCCCCGGCCTTAAGGGTTACGGGTTGTTTAGGTCATTTCCTACCTATATCCAGAGGCGGCTGGTTAGACCGCCGGGTCAGGTTATTTAACCGCCGCCCGATACTCGGCGTTGTTGTTCATTTAGCACCACCCAGGGGGCACGTGTAGGGTAGTGGTTAGGTAATTCCTACGGACGCGAACAACGACTACCCCCCAAACGACTACCCCCCTAACTCTTAATAAGGGTGAACTAATAAGATTTAGGGTAAGTGTCCCGATTTAGGGCGATCGGGCTGCCTAGATACCTAACTGCTCTGCCTATCGCGTAATGTAATAACATTTAGGGCGATTATCGCGTATCAACTGATTTAGGGACCGATTTTCAGTGTAGTGTAATAAGCGCCGCACTAACTAGGGTCCCCGCCCACCCGGTATTCAGACTGAATACCGGGTAGTGTAATAAGGGTTTCAGTTAAGCAACATACCAAGACTCGAACGACCGCGCTGCGCAAATGCGGCGTTCAGCAGCCACTTAGTTCCGGCGTAGCGACCCTGCGACGTTGCGTCGGCGCCCGTCCGACGCCCACGTTCAGGAGACGCCAGTGTGAAGGATATTATTCTTTCTTGCCCTATGTGATCCACTGCTTTAGAATGTAGTAATCTAATATATTATTTATAGCCCAGCATTCTTTCTTCTTCTTCTTCAGCATTCTTTTAGAACTTTTGAAGCCTTTCCTTATTATACTTTTCCTACTTACATAACATCAGCATAAAGTTTAAGATCAAATTATTCATGCAACTCTTTGAAAAGATACAGCAAGTCATTGCCAAATTAGACATTATTGTTTTTTGTTTTTTCTAGGCCCTGATTCTTGTACATGGCTCCTATCATCAGGTCGGTACAAAGGCGACCATGAATGGCAACCATACGGCTGTATGCTGCATAAATATTCCAAAACGTAAGATTATTCATATTTAAATTTTTTTTTAATTATTTTTTCATTGAAAAAGGAAATTCTTACTTCTAAAAATTCTTACGGCTGTATTCACAAACGTTACTATGCGTCGCGGGAACGCACAGGTACCCAAAAACGTATAGGATTTTGGGCAAAATGCGTCCGCGCATCGCATATTAACGTTTGTAAATCCGGCCGTAAGTATATATTATTGCACAGCACTAGAAACTACGTAGTGCTTATCATCTATAGGTATATATGACCATGGACTAGTTGAACACAGAATGTGAGACATGTAATTTCATATAAATGTTATTTGCAGTGACGCTCGGAGATGTCTTCGGTACTTAGCCTTTTGGGGAAAATACAACAGCTTTGCATTCATAGGAGACGCCAGACTCGAACAGCTATATGAATACTTCATTGGTGAGTTCTGATTCCCTCACATACACACCCATATTCATGCGTAAACATTAAACATGGTCACAAACATTTTTATGTAATCACAATCACATATACCACAAAACTATCATCATCATCAGCCTTTCGCAGTCCACTGCTGGACATAGACCTCTTCAATTGTTCGCCACTTTGATCGATATCGGGCTTCTCGCATCCAGCACTTGCCAGCTTGTGCATCTTGCGCAAATCGTCATTCCACCTAGCCTGAACTGAAATTTGAAGAGCCTACGTTTAGGCTGTGTGTTGATATGTCAGTCAGTCAGTTTCTCCTTTTATACATGTATTTTGATTTCACATTTGTGCTTGTCCTTGTGTTGTATGTATTGAAGTACATACATCTTTCCAATGTCTCCATTGTTCTGATAACCATGACACAGGTGCTCAAGCTATTTACTTTGGATTCCGAGGAATGCATCATGACATATTAATTTATTTATTTTCAGGTGTACTCAAGACAAGACTGGATTTAGACACATCTTACTCCACTGTGGATCATCACATGCCGAACTATACTTACGAAGACCATAAGTTAAGGCTTTCGGTCACCTTCATGTGGAGTAACGATGTCTCTAAAACTATGGTTGAACAGTTCAGGAATTGGTAAGTGAAATTAAGGGATGAATATTTACTTTAGCTGATAATAAAGATACGCTGGTCACAGGTGCACATTAAAAAAGAGATATTCAACAATGAGAACATATTTTATTACATTTTCAAATAAAATTAATCAATTAAAAGGAAAAATGTGAAGAAACAGAATACACATCACCATCCCATTTCATACAATCACCGCCCCACTTGATCGTATGGGTGTCGTAAGAGTCTAATGGACTTTCGGAGATTTCACCTCAACCGTATACGTTCAGGATCAGTCGATGTATAGCCAGAATACTCATAATTCTGACAACTGACAATTAGATATTGTAATTTTGTATATATGTTAGTTCTCTAATTTGTTATTTGTGTGCGCCAAATAAACCGATTTTCTTTCTTTCTTCTTAGGTTACTTGCCGCAGCGACTTTTCCTCTTTTTTGCTTTCGATCGAGTACGGCATAGTCGGCCTGCGTTGGCATAAAAACATATTGATAAATTTTGCCGCATCTGGTGTTTTGTTCGGAACTATATTCCGAACAAAACACCAGACGCGGTAGAGAACAGACACCAGAAGTACAAAAAATGTAAACCAAAAATGAAAAATATGAAAAAAAAAATGAAAAATCTTTATTTGGTATCTTAAGATAATACATCAACAGTGTCTGGAGTCTCCTTTTAAGTTGTTACACCTGTGTTAGGAGACTCCGCTCTTAATTTGTTGTGTCAAAAAGCACTATTAATTTCTCCTTTGTCATTCTTCTAGGCAACGCTCCGACCGCCCTCCCTCAGTCATCGTGGCCACCACCGGCCTCCAGCTGCTCAAGGAACGCAACACGACCGAGCTGGCCATAGAGGAGTACAAGAGGAACCTGACGCTGTTGGTACAGCCCATAGACTCGCTGGCGGCGCGCAACACGCAGGTGTTGTGGAAGCTGGCCGAAGCCGTCGACGGGAGCAAGCTGAAGAACGACAATAAGAGGATCAATAATAACGATATTGATGCCTACAATAGAGCTGCTATTGACGTGAGTTAAATAAATACTATAAAAAGAAACTCAACACATAACTAGATGGCGCTGTGTGTCGATTAGAACGCGCTGTCGTTGCAATTTCTCAATATACCTTGAGGTTCCCAAACAAAGGTTAAAGTATCGAAATTTACTACTAGCGGCAAGAAGGCACATCCACTTGTTACCTTCTGAAAGCATTGTTTACATTATTCAAGTCAATCAAAGTCAAGTAATTATTATTTACCCAGACCAATACAAACAGACATGTTTATGAACACAAATGTTTGTACTGTGCGGGAATCGGACCCAGGACCCTTGGCTCAGAAGGCAGAGACCACTACTAAATAATCGCCATCGAGCCAGTCGAAATAATTTTTACTATCTGAAATTTAAACGCCAATGAAAATTTTGTAACAGTTTGCACTGCCTTCCCCTTTTCTTTAGCAATGGTCCTCTACCTGAAGGTTGTCTGAAAGATATCGCTCCCAGCGATAAGACCGCCTACATTGTACCTACTGTTTGTGAATATATTTAATGAATATCTATCTACAAAAAGTATTTTTTTCGGTATTGAATCAAATTAAAAATTAAAACGGCAAATTCGACATTGCAACGGCTTTGATCGTTCCCAGATCCTGACATACAGCGCCGCCCGCATCTGGAGCTCCCCGCGGCTGGTCGCCAGCGGAGCCCTGGCCGCCGACGGCGCGTCCCTCGGCCCGACGGCGCTGCGCCACTCGGCCCAGATCCTGCTGAACATGTTCTGCAACGACCACATGAACTTCAACGACGGCTCGTGCTGCGCGCAGCCGGAGCCCTACACGCAGCTGCAGATACTCACCTTCGCGCTGTTCCTTGTCTGGTGAGTGTCCGGTAGTGTCCGGTAGTGTCCGGTAGCACAGCTCGTCTCTACCAGATCCTGCTGAACATGTTCTGCAACGACCACATGAACTTCAACGACGGCTCGTGCTGCGCGCAGCCGGAGCCCTACACGCAGCTGCAGATACTCACCTTCGCGCTGTTCCTTGTCTGGTGAGTGTCCGGTAGTGTCCGGTAGCACAGCTCGTCTCTACCAGATCCTGCTGAACATGTTCTGCAACGACCACATGAACTTCAACGACGGCTCGTGCTGCGCGCAGCCGGAGCCCTACACGCAGCTGCAGATACTCACCTTCGCACTGTTCCTTGTCTGGTGAGTGTCCGGTAGTGTCCGGTAGTGTCCGGTAGCACAGCTCGTCTCTACCAGATCCTGCTGAACATGTTCTGCAACGACCACATGAACTTCAACGACGGCTCGTGCTGCGCGCAGCCGGAGCCCTACACGCAGCTGCAGATACTCACCTTCGCGCTGTTCCTTGTCTGGTGAGTGTCCGGTAGTGTCCGGTAGTGTCCGGTAGTGTCCGGTAGCACAGCTCGTCTCTACCAGATCCTGCTGAACATGTTCTGCAACGACCACATGAACTTCAACGACGGCTCGTGCTGCGCGCAGCCGGAGCCCTACACGCAGCTGCAGATACTCACCTTCGCGCTGTTCCTTGTCTGGTGAGTGTCCGGTAGTGTCCGGTAGTGTCCGGTAGTGTCCGGTAGCACAGCTCGTCTCTACCAGATCCTGCTGAACATGTTCTGCAACGACCACATGAACTTCAACGACGGCTCGTGCTGCGCGCAGCCGGAGCCCTACACGCAGCTGCAGATACTCACCTTCGCGCTGTTCCTTGTCTGGTGAGTGTCCGGTAGTGTCCGGTAGTGTCCGGTAGTGTCCGGTAGCACAGCTCGTCTCTACCAGATCCTGCTGAACATGTTCTGCAACGACCACATGAACTTCAACGACGGCTCGTGCTGCGCGCAGCCGGAGCCCTACACGCAGCTGCAGATACTCACCTTCGCGCTGTTCCTTGTCTGGTGAGTGTCCGGTAGTGTCCGGTAGTGTCCGGTAGCACAGCTCGTCTCTACCAGATCCTGCTGAACATGTTCTGCAACGACCACATGAACTTCAACGACGGCTCGTGCTGCGCGCAGCCGGAGCCCTACACGCAGCTGCAGATACTCACCTTCGCGCTGTTCCTTGTCTGGTGAGTGTCCGGTAGTGTCCGGTAGTGTCCGGTAGTGTCCGGTAGCACAGCTCGTCTCTACCAGATCCTGCTGAACATGTTCTGCAACGACCACATGAACTTCAACGACGGCTCGTGCTGCGCGCAGCCGGAGCCCTACACGCAGCTGCAGATACTCACCTTCGCGCTGTTCCTTGTCTGGTGAGTGTCCGGTAGTGTCCGGTAGTGTCCGGTAGCACAGCTCGTCTCTACCAGATCCTGCTGAACATGTTCTGCAACGACCACATGAACTTCAACGACGGCTCGTGCTGCGCGCAGCCGGAGCCCTACACGCAGCTGCAGATACTCACCTTCGCGCTGTTCCTTGTCTGGTGAGTGTCCGGTAGTGTCCGGTAGTGTCCGGTAGCACAGCTCGTCTCTGCCAGATCCTGCTGAACATGTTCTGCAACGACCACATGAACTTCAACGACGGCTCGTGCTGCGCGCAGCCGGAGCCCTACACGCAGCTGCAGATACTCAGCTTCGCGCTGTTCCTTGTCTGGTGAGCGTTTTTTTTACTCGGCATCCCTGTGATTTGGGGGAGTGGTCCAGACGAAAACGACGATCGGGGGGTGAGGGGATTTATCATCATCATCATCACCATCAGCCAAACTCTTGGACATTTGGAGTGATTTTTCTTAGTTGATTCCCTTCATAGGCTGGTCGTTTACATATTTTGTACCCAGGTAAACGCTGCTCACCGTTTCCCGAAATTTGCTTAGTTGTCTTCTGAAATACCCGCGGGATGAGATGGCATCCATATACTATATACTAATATTATAAATGGGAAAGTGTGTCTGTCTGTCTTTCTTTCACGCCAAAACGGAGCGAAGAATTGCCGTGATTTTTTAAATGGAGATAGTTGAAGGGATGGAGAGCAACATTACTTTTTGCCCCTTTCTAACCCCCCACTTCCCTAAAAGGCGGGGCCGAATTTAACGCGAGCGAAGCCACGGGCAATAGCTAGTCTAATCTAAATCCGGAAACCGCAGACACCTTATACAGTTTCTTATTGTTGATCTTTTGGTTACTGCGATACAAGCACTATGCTTAGTGCAGAGCCGTTAGATATAAGTTCTTCACTACTTGTTACATGGAAATAAAAACTTATTACTATTACTTTATTACTTTGTTCCAGCGGCGTATGGGTGGTAGCCAAAGGCGTGTGGTCCTGGGTGGGCGTGTTGTCGCGTCGCCGCGGCGGCTACCGGCCCGTGGCCACGCCCACGGCCACGCCCACATCCCTGACCACGCCCACTTACCCGCCCCCCGCGGCCGTCTCCCCCGCCGCGGCGCTGGCCCGGCTCGGCATGATCATGGCGTACTTCTACCTGTGCGACCGGACCAACTTCTTCATGAAGGAGAACAAGTACTATTCCGAGTGGAGTTTCTGGTTGCCCGTCGGTTATGTGTTCGCGTTGGGGCTGTTCTTCACGGACGATTCTAGGTCGAGCAAGTGAGTGTTGTTTTTAATAACTTTTTAAATAACATAGAGCGTCATTCGGCAGCGACATGATAGGTTTTCTATTTGTTTAAAAATGCGTTAAAATTTTCTTTACCGATAGAATTTCATGTTTTTTACACGTAGTAGCACGACATTATGGCTTTCCTTCGCCTGATGGCGGAATGAAGCCCAGGTAACTGATCAGATACCTGTCAGTCGTCACCGACATGCCGGTCCAACCCCAACCAACCCACGAGCTCCGGAAACCCTACTTACCGGCAGAAACACGACCCGGACCTCGGACGGGCGGCTAAATGCGAGCGAAGGTTCGCTATGCCCTATCTCTCTGAAAGCTATTCACCTCTGGTTGGCAGGGTGCTGCACCGCGAGCAGACGGACGAGTGGAAGGGCTGGATGCAGCTGGTGATCCTGGTGTACCAGGTCACCGGCGCGCGCAAGGTGCTGCCCATCTACATGATGGTGCGCGCGCTGGTCTCCGCGTACCTGTTCCTGACCGGCCTCGGACACCTCACCTACTTGTGAGTACCGGCCTCGGACACCTCACCTACTTGTGAGTACCGGCCTCGGACACCTCACCTACTTGTGAGTACCGGCCTCGGACACCTCACCTACTTGTGAGTACCGGCCTCGGACACCTCACCTACTTGTGAGTACCGGCCTCGGACACCTCACCTACTTGTGAGTACCGGCCTCGGACACCTCACCTACTTGTGAGTACCGGCCTCGGACACCTCACCTACTTGTGAGTACCGGCCTCGGACACCTCACCTACTTGTGAGTACCGGCCTCGGACACCTCACCTACTTGTGAGTACCGGCCTCGGACACCTCACCTACTTGTGAGTACCGGCCTCGGACACCTCACCTACTTGTGAGTACCGGCCTCGGACACCTCACCTACTTGTGAGTACCGGCCTCGGACACCTCACCTACTTGTGAGTACCGGCCTCGGACACCTCACCTACTTGTGAGTACCGGCCTCGGACACCTCACCTACTTGTGAGTACCGGCCTCGGACACCTCACCTACTTGTGAGTACCGGCCTCGGACACCTCACCTACTTGTGAGTACCGGCCTCGGACACCTCACCTACTTGTGAGTACCGGCCTCGGACACCTCACCTACTTGTGAGTACCGGCCTCGGACACCTCACCTACTTGTGAGTACCGGCCTCGGACACCTCACCTACTTGTGAGTACCGGCCTCGGACACCTCACCTACTTGTGAGTACCGGCCTCGGACACCTCACCTACTTGTGAGTACCGGCCTCGGACACCTCACCTACTTGTGAGTACCGGCCTCGGACACCTCACCTACTTGTGAGTACCGGCCTCGGACACCTCACCTACTTGTGAGTACCGGCCTCGGACACCTCACCTACTTGTGAGTACCGGCCTCGGACACCTCACCTACTTGTGAGTACCGGCCTCGGACACCTCACCTACTTGTGAGTACTGGCCTCTTAAAAGGATTCCCTCGATATACCAATCGTCACTACATAGTATAAAACAAAGTTGCTTTTGTTGTCTGTCTGTTCCTATGTATGCTTAGATCTTTAAAACTACGCAACGGATTTTTTCTGTGGTTTTTTCAATAGATAGAGGCGGCAGAGCAACAACTATCTCCGCATCGCTACAATATGCTATCACTAGTTCCGCCAGCAGATGGCGATGTACTTTCCGCGGCACGCAATCTCCATACAAAATGAAATCGCTCCATACATGTTCTATGGAAGACCTGCAATGAATACCTATGTATTGTCTTGTTATTAACTTCCATGTCGCATAATAATAATTGTTTTACAATAACAAGCCAAAGTTCTGCACTGTCCTAACGGTTTTGATTTCGACATGTTTCCTGTTTCAATCAGCATTATGCAATGATTTGCAAACAAGCTCACTGTGGTAAAATTATACCTAAAGTTAAGTCTCGGCACTGTTTTGTCTTTTTGTATGTTAAGACTTTATTAAAATGTTGCATTATAATGACTGTTTGTGCAAATATAAAAATAATAAATGAAAAAAAAAAAAACAATGCGCATACGTTGTTTTCACAATCCCATGTCGAGTGCATGGGGGCGGGTCCAGGGGCGGGTCGCTGGTTGTGTATAAGAAAAGTACCTATATTTCCATCGCTTCGCCCCCAGCTGGAAGACGGGCGACACGGGCGTGGTCCGCTACTTCCGCGTCATCTTCCGGCTGAACTTCCTCACGGTGGTGCTGTGCCTCACCATGAACCGCCCCTACCAGTTCTACAGCTTCATCCCGCTCGTCTCCTTCTGGTACACCTTGGTGAGTTATTTAATTTTTTTATTTAACTAACGATCGGCCCCGGTTTCGCACGGGTGGACGGGTGCAATACTTGTTGTCAGGGGCCCTCAAGGTCAGGGGCCCTCATGGTCAGGGGCCCTAAAGCTCAGGGGCCCTCTAGCTTGGGGACCCTCAAGTTCAGGGGCCCACAACCTTAGGGGCCCTCAAGGTCAGGGGCCTTAAAGCTCAGGGGCTCTCAAGCTCAAGGGCCCACAACCGTAGGGGCCCTCAAGGTCAGGGGCTCTAAAGCTCATTGCTTCTCAAACTCAAGGGCCCACAACCGTAGGGGCCCTCAAGCTCAGGGGCCCTCAAACTCAGGGGCCCCCAACCTTAGGGGCCCTCGAAGCCTTACTAGAAATCTTGATCGAACTCAAATTTATAAGCGCCCTACAATGCAAATAAAATCGCCCTGCGATTGCCAACCCCCCTGCCCAGCGTGGCGATTATGGGCGAATACCTGGAGAGGCCTATGTCCAGCTGTGGACTCTGATAGGCTGATGATCATGATGATATCCAGCAGTGCATGTTTGCAGGCATATCATGATCATTAATCTTTGGCGAGTAGCTAAGGACTATGACAGGTTTTTTTTTTATAATAGCTCGACATAATGGCTTCGCTACGCCTGATGGAAAGCGAAAGAGAAGCCAAAATCGCTGTGACAACTGGCAAGTAACTGGGTAACCTGTCAGTTGCCACTGCCATGCCGGCCCAACCCTACCCCCCACGAGCTCCGGAGACCCTACTCACCAGCAGAAACACGACTCGGAGGTCATTTTGCTGCGGTATTCTATAGGGTGGAGGAACTTCCCCGGACGGGCGGCTCAATAGGCCTGTTTCCGTAAAAATGTAATTAGTCCGTCTTTTAGATTGTTCAAAAATAAAAGACACGTATTTTTTCATTTGTAAATTAGACCAAAAATGACAAAGATATAGCCCGTTAAAATTACGCGTGACGTCACAGAGTGGGAGTTTTTTCGCCACTAAGTAACGTCAAAGACCCCCACTACTAAATTTTGATGCCTTGTATCGTTGTTATTTTTTGTTTAAATGAAAAAAGGAAAAATACGTGTCTAATATATTTTTATAATCTGAAATACGGACTAAACTTACATTATGTAAGTATTTTGACCCTGGAAACATCCCCATTCGAGCGAAGATTCGCTGTGCCCTACCTCTCTTAAAGGTGTCGTTCGCGTCGCAGATGTTCGCGATGTTCGCGCTGCCGCCGCAGCTGTCGCCGGCGGCGGCGCACACGGCGGAGTCGAAGGCCTACCAGTACCTGTGGCTGGCGCTCAAGGCGGTGGGCCTCCTGGCCATCGTCACCGTGCTCTACATGAGCGAGGTACAAGCCCATCTTTTAAGATCTTTGTTTAATTTTATATTTTATTAAAAACACATAATTTAGCTACTTATCTATATTTATATGCATTTATTGATTTATATTGTATTTTTTAGTATTTTATTTATTAATTAATATATATTATGGTTTTATGCATTGTCCCAACAATTAAGTATGTTTATTATTTTATTTTTTATTTTGGGGCATGTTAATATTAATATATCATATCAAATGTTTCCACATAAATTGAGCAGCACACTACCCACTTAATTGTTTCTGTTTTGCCTAAAGGTTGACTGGCAGAGAATGCCTACGCGGCATTAAGTTCGCCTTTTGTACTTTATTTTTTATATTGTGCAATAAAGATTAAATAAATAAATATAATTTGAGTATTTTGTTAAGCACCTTAGGGGCAGCGCAGACGGCACACTTTTTGTGCGATGGAGTCTGCGTCTGAGACATTTAAAAAGAGCGTCTATAGTTATACTAGCCAATCAAAACGCTAGAAATTAAATTTCTAGCGTTTTGATTGGCTAGTGGCCTGTCAGTGACCTGTCAGTCACTATTTTCTTAACGCGAATGAACTATAGGTCTGCCGACAGAATGATATGATATAATGATGAATGAACACTGTGGAAATTTTTATTAAATTATTTGTACCTGCATAATTTGACGATTCATAAGTGCTTGTCATAAGTATAGACTTACAGTATAGACTTCACATAAGTGAATGAAGATGTTTTTCATCATATTCATTTAAATTATCACAAATAAGTTTATTTGGATTAATTTATACTTTGTTTTATAAATGACCTAAATAAGATCCAAGTTTGTATGAACAGACGGAACATTTAAATAGGGCTTGACACGAACAAAATGAAAAAGTTCAAATAGGTTAGGTTCAATTAGGTAGGTAGGTAGGAAGTTGTTGAGGAGCTCGGCGGACTCGAGGACCCTTCGGCTGGTGTACACTAGTCTCGGGGAGTCCCTCCTCAGCTACTGTATTACTGTCTGGGGAGGATGCGGCATCACTACCTTGCTGACATTAGAGAGATCACAGCGTGCAGTTTTGAAAACTATGTGTAACAAACCATACCTCTATCCGACAAAAAAGCTCTTCGAGGAATCACAAGTTTTAAGTGTTCGCCAACTCTTTGTGCTCAGATCATGCCTGAAGATGCACCGCAGGATTCTGAACTCTTCTGAGTACAAGGAACTGTGCAGCAAAAGAGTTTTCAAAGTTCCGACTCCTTCTGTAAAAACCTCTTTTGCGCAAAGGCTTCCAGCATATATGTTGCCCCACGTATACAATAGAGTAGCAAGACGGTGCGACTTGAAAGGACTCACGGTAAGACTAGCCAAAACTACTATCTCCTCGCGTCTTCTACAGACTATTTCACGGAGAGTGCTCTGAGGAACTGTTTGACATTATGCCAGTGTCACCATTTTACCATCGCACTACTCGGCGCCGCGGCAGAGTCCATCCATACCATTTGGAAACCTTTCTTTCAAGAACTGTTCGTTTCCAACGATCGTTCTTTCCGCGTACGTGTAAGCTCTGGAATGAGCTCCCAGCCGCGGTGTTTCCCGATCGCTACGACTTGTCCTTCTTCAAACGTGGTCTAAAGAGAACTCTTTCCTCACGGTAGGCAGAGGCTTAGCTGTGCCCCTGGCATTGCAGAGTCTATGAGCGGCGGTAACCGTTTAACATCAGATGGGCCGCTTGCTCGTCTGCCACCCAAAGTAATAAAAAAAAAAAAAAAAAAAAAAAAAATCCTCAATGTTGCTGTCGATGAACTACCACCAAACAGAGGACCTTGTTAAAAATTTAAAAAGTATTAAGAAATAAATTTGAATGGAATAGTACTTAGCAAACACCACGAGTATTACTCAACTCAACACCATTTATAATACACATATTCATATACCTACATTCATACACACCGCACACATACACACATAACACAACTTTATTAAGATTATATTGTTATTTTTTTCTTTCCTTTTTCATTAATTGTTTTCTTTAGTTCATTAATACTCGTAATAACTTTTGTCAAAATAATAATAATTTCTGTCCCTATACCTACCATTTGTTGTGCAAGCAAGTACTCGTTCTGTCGCACTGTAGTAGTAAAGTGGGTGCCCACGATACAGGATCTCCTAGTGTGGGACCCACAGGTTGCATTCCCGTATTATTGTTGCATGTTGTACGCATAATGTTATCTACTATCTTAATGAATGTAGTTATTAAAGTTAAGACGCCATGTAACAAATTTATGAATAAAAATTATTTGTATTTGTATTTATTTGTAGGTTAGTACGTTGCTAATGTAATGATGTCCCCTGAACCAAGGATCGTGAATTCCTGATCCCCAGCCGGGATAAAAACATTCGTGTTATGAACTTTTATGTTTGCTCCGTATCTGGGTAGGTATTTATATTTATAATACCCATCTTGTGTAATGTTAAAGCTGCTTACTTTGGGATCGAAGCAATATATAATGATGTTATCTGGTATTTGTTAAATAATATTCCTTGTTTCTTTGTAGGTGTTCTTCCAAAAGATCTTCGTGACGCGGCCCTGGAAGGCTCTGTTCGTGAACGCTGATGATGACATCCACCAGTGGTGGCTGCGCTGGAAGCAGGACCGGTGAGACAGACATCTTTATAATTTGACTAGGTGTGCCA
The DNA here is from genome assembly GCA_031163375.1 of Conogethes punctiferalis. NCBI lineage: Eukaryota > Metazoa > Arthropoda > Insecta > Lepidoptera > Crambidae > Conogethes > Conogethes punctiferalis. The sequence continues at coordinate 15,919,110 of CM062089.1, read as the reverse complement.
GCGGCGTTCCACGCGTGGTCCTAAATTTTAAGTAGACCTCTAGCAATACATTATCACCAATGTATTGCTAGAAATCTAATTTAAAATGTGCACCATTTTATGGAAGTCCGTTATTTTTGAAACCCGATGTCCACGCGTGCGACGCCGCGGCGCCGCTGGCATATCTAGTCTGAATTAAAGATTTGATTTGATTTACATCCGAATCGGGATGTAAGGGAGCGACCCATCATCTTTTCACTCCAAGCCAACCTCACCTGCCCGTGGAGCATCCTGCCGAATAACAAACGAGGCGCTGGCAACCGACTGGTGGCGGTATAACCATCACAATTGAAGGCGTAGCTAAATACTGGTGACGGGCAGCAGCGTCACCGGAGCGAGAAGCTACGCCCTGCGATCGCCAACCCGCCTGCCCAGCGTGGCGATTATGGGTATATAATTATTTATCTTATTTGTAATCAGTTATGCACTACTTTACCCCTCTCTTCAGCATATATCCTCTACCTGAAGGTTGTCTGGAAGAGATCGCTTTCGGCGATAAGGCCGCCTACATTGTACTACTATATATCTGTATAAACCTTTTTCCTGTACATGTTTTATTCTGGTGCAATAAAGAGTATCTATCTATCTATCTATCTATCTATATCCTTCAGATGTTTGCTCTAAGTGGCGAACAACTGGAGAGGCCTATGTCCAGCAGTGGACTGTAATAGGCTGATGATGATGATGACGAATGTAGGCTGGGTATTGAACTCATCGCCTCCGTAGGTACTCGATGACGTTCGGCATCCTGTTCGCCGTCGCGTACCAACTGGCGCAGCGGTACAACCTGCTAGACGACAACAACCACAGCAACCTGTTCACGCCCGGCCTCTCGCTCAGCGCCACCCTCGCCGCCTTCATCGGCCTCGGCAGCTACGTCACCTACACCTTCTTCTGCACCAACACGTTCGACTGCAACGAGATACACAGCTACGTGGCCTTCCTGCCCATAGTCAGCTATATTATACTTAGAAACGTCTCCGGAGCGCTGCGCATGAGACATTCCAGCATGTTCGCGTGGTTCGGAACGATAACCTTGGAGCTTTTCGCCAGTCAATCCCATATTTGGTTAGCGGCGGACACCCACGGCGTCCTAGTCTTGATCCCGAGCGCTCCGGTACTAAACTTGATACTGACTTCGTATATCTTCATATGCACCGCTCACGAGATACACAAACTGACTGGTATAATACTTCCGTACGCTGTGCCGGATGATTGGAAGCTGGTTTTGAGGAACTTCGCGATATTTCTCGCGGTTCTCGTACCGATTGGTATACACGACGGTATGTTTTAGATCGTTTGCGCGTGTGATGTGTGCTAGTCATTTTGTTAGGTGGTTTTGATTCTATAGTTCATTCGCGTTAAGAAAATAGTGACTCATCACCGACTGCCGGCCAAGCCACACCCCCTAGCCAATTAAAACGAATTTATAATTTCTAGCGTTTTCATTGGCTAGGGGGTGTGGCTTGGCCGGCAGTCGGTGATGAGTCACTATTTTCTTAACGCGAATGAACTATAGGAACAATAACTAAGTATGGAACCCGGGCTAAAATAACAACATAACTCAATATATTTGGTTCACTCTGACTTATGGATGCTGCTGATATATTAGAGAAGGACAGGCATAGAAAAGATTCGAAATTTCGAAGGTTGTCACTAGTTTCGTTTCAGGCCAGTGAGGCCAAATTTGTTAGTATTTTATGGTGACCAAAGGTGACCATTTGACGTATATTTTTTTCGTTCTTGTGACACGTTCAGAAATAATAAGAACAAATAGCGTCGTTTTGTTTCACTCACACTTGTGTAAAATTAATTGACAATATGAATAAGATGTACTGTAACTCAGTATTTATTTTAGCCCGGGTTCCATGCTTAGTCATTGTTCCTAGTTTTGATTACAAAAAATTGTTATATTGCAATTTATATGGTGAAGCAATATCTGTTTTGTGTGTTGGATGTGATTATGCAAGAATGCATATGGTGATTTAAATTATTTATTACTTTATATTATTTTTGTAGTTCTGTGAAAGATATTCAACTTAAAAAGGAATATTCTATCAACATAATGTTATAGCTTGCAGTATAGGAATACTGTTTAAAACTTTAGCGAGTATTTTGTCAATTTAGGTTCGGCTGTGTATAGTATTTATGATTAGTTAGGACGTTATCTTAAGACAAAAAAATAGGAGATTAAAAATATTTGCTTAAAATGTTGCAATCTGAACGTTAAAGAGGTTTAGAAAATACAGATTTAAGTATAGTATTTTCAGACATATTGGCTGCATTTAATGTTTACGACACGAATAAATTTAATTTCCGCGTGATTTTAAGCGAATGTCTTATGTTTTTCCAAGATACAACCTCTTAAAGCGGCCCAAATTGCTTAGAAAAACAGTGAGATACCTATGAATTAATGTCGTAAAAGTGACACTTAAAGCGCATAGGATTTTGTTGAAGATAAGCTTAATAGTAGGCATCCTGTGCCACATTAAAGGTTGATTTTATCATAAATGGGCCGCGGGTCGTCTTAAAGAACCAGATTTCCAAATAAGTTCCAATGTTTCAATTGACCGAATGATAAGATCATTCGTTTAGTATTAAGTACATCGCTTGTTCGCGTAAGTCTTGATTGATTCACGTATGTAAATAAATAATAGCTTAGAGATGGTTGTATTGAAAAGGCGACGTTATCTTCTCAATATTTCAAAAGACATTAATCTTAATTCGTTACGGTACAGTATCTTCTATATAATAATTTGTTTCATGTAAGACTACAATTCAGTTAGCAGTATTGAAGTTAATTTATTTCATAATATTGACGCATAATATTTCACGCGCTTTAATAGTGTTATTTAGATATAATGTTGTTAAAAGATTTGAGCAGTTTAACATCGTGTTTAAAAATAAATTACGAGCTTGTTTGAAGTTTGCATAATACTATCTTAGTTTTCAAGCATTTTGATTTCGTTTCAAATTCCTTAAAAAAAAATTATATGGAAATGGGTAGCGCTTGGATCGCAAAGTCGCCTGTTATTTGTGATAGAATGAACGTATATAATTAAATAAATGTGAATAAGGAAAGGTCATCATTAACTTGTTTAGATTCCAGCTAAGAGGAGTGACGAACGGCACTCATGTGTTTAAATTATGGTACCAAATAATTTTATTGATTTGAAATAAATAATCTTTTGATTTGAAATTATTCTAAACAATATATTTTCGTGCACTACACAAGTACTCAATCTTGTTAATCCACCTCTGTTTGTATAAATAGAGGCATAATATTTATTTTACACCTTTGTAAATAGAATTTGTATATTCTGTACAAAAATTGAAAAAGAAATAAAGATTTTCCAGAATTATGACGTTTGTTTGATTGTAATATAAAATATTGTAATAAAAAGGTAATAGACAAATAGAAACATGGCTAACAAGCAAAATGTTATTTATTTTTTATTCTTTACATTGTTTGTGAATAAGATGCTTAGTACAATAATGAATATACATCTTAATACATAATACGCAAATCTTAAACGTGTAAAACATATTTACACGAATCACTTATAAACGTATTGGTTTAAACCACGCAAAAAGATGATATTATTAAAACTTTTATACAATAAAACGGAAAATTTATTAAAGTTTATGTCAAATAGGAAAAATGTTTGGAATCAGAGCGTTTCGTTAGAAATATTCAACTCAGATTAATGATGTATAGAGTAGGTATATGTAAAGTATTGGCAACTCCGCCAACCAGTCAACACGCAGACAATTCACACAATTTCACCTGATAATAAAGTTTGATATAAAACGTTCAAGTTGCAGACGAACTATAAACTCCATCATTTGAAGATAAAGCCGACCTAGGTATCTAGAGAAGGGTTATTAATTGAATTTTGATTATGAACAGGCTGAATTTAAGCAAATCGGACTTCTTTAGAGATAAGAGAGGTTCTGGGAACAAGCGTTTTATAAATTACATTTCACAAATTCTTTGGATTTTTAAATTGTATTTACACGACACTTTTTAAATGACGGATTCTATAATTCGCCTGTGGCAACGTGGACAGAGCTTTAAGTAGATAAAAATTATATTTACAATACACAAATTAATAAAACATACGCAAGACATGTAGCAATCATAAAGTCGTTTCCTTATAAGGGCACAATAATTTAAATGACGACTCACGAAATACGATAACATGAACACCATTCGAGGATCGATCATAAGACGGAAATGTTACACTAAAAGAAAGTTGCACTCGCATTGTAACACTACAGCGTGGATATTCAGTCCCCATTATGGCTCGGATTCTTACTCGCATGCAGGGTTGCCAGATCAAAATGTTAACTTTTCGGGAGGTGTAAGTATTATCAATATTATTATCCGGAAGATATTATGTAGATAAATCCGAGTATGACAATACTTGTGAAAAAATCGGGAGATGTTCTTTTTGCCTAAGAATGATGATTACTGACTAAAATTTCCCATTCAGTTGCTTGGAGAGCAAAAAAAAAAAGGTCAGCCGTCTAAGAAAATCGTTAAACCGTTGAGGATTTTGCTCCATTTTTTGTCATATTTATACAATACGGGAGGTAAAAAAAATCGGGAGTTTTGGACGAAATCCGGGACATCGGGAGATATTGATTAAAATCGGGAGATCTTCCGGGAAATCGGGAGATCTGGCAACCCTGCTCGTATGTTCATTAAAATTCTACATTAGTCTATATAGTGCAAATAATGTCAAATTGTCAACGAATGACGTTCGTTCAAAGTTTCCGAATCCGAGCGGAAATAGGAATTGCACATGATATTATGGGACACAGGAGTTTATTTATTTAGCTTACCAAATAACAACAATTTAAGTTACATTTTAATGACATGACAGAGAAAATAAAGTAGATTGATAGGTATTTTAATGTAGTTGATGAAAAGTAAGAATAATGATTTATGCTTGGAACGGTTTAGATGATCAACTTATATTTTAATTATGAAGTTATTATTAACCTCTCCGCCGCCATTTGTTTAAAATTTCACGTACAATAGGTACATTGTAAATACGAATTATTATTTCTCCGCATTTTTTTTGAGAATTCGTTATTTAACGTTAAACATAACGTTAAACATGGGCATCCCAGAAATATGAAAGTTTGTTAACTTTTTTGGAATGCCCATGTTAGCAGACAAAACATGTTTTATGCCATAATTTCATGTTATTCAGATTTATATATTTCTACTTAGTATGTCTGAGTTATGAATCTGTTATCTGTAAGTAATTGTTGATTATACTTATCATAGAATGAGAATGATAAGGTATGATTTTTGATGTTACATAACTTTAATCACAGTAGTTTTTTTTGTTAATATATAATATATATATATATATTTAATTAATAAGTCACTAATCGTAATTTATAATATTAAATATTGCTTAGTAAATAATTGAGTGCACAATAAGTCATTAATGTTAGGTATTCATTCGATATAATTGAGAAATAAAAATTAACTAATTTCTACATAATATAGTTCATGACTTACTACTGGATTTAATTAAACAAACTTTTAAATAGCAGACTAGCTGCGAAATCATGCAATGTTTATTAATAAAATTATGTTCTCTGTTAATTCGATACAGATCTCAGTAAATATAATTAAGTAGTGTATCATGCAAAACATTACACGAAAAGTACGAGCAATATACGCTATGCTTTGCTTATTTTGTTTAATTATTTAATTTATTATGCATTAAGTACTCAATGATATAAGTACTGTAGGTTACGATAGTTGCATGGTACGATTAAAATATACCAAACATAGTTTTGAAAACAGTGAAAGGAAAGGATATAAGATATAGATTTAAAAAAATGTTAAGCAACATTACGACAGTAAGTTTTTAGAAAATCAGTCTCAATGAACAGGCCATTGTTTTTCATTAATATAGACCCCTTTACTAATAAATTTGAATATTTATTAATTGTAATATATTTTGTTCTTTCTTTAATTAGATTTTTTTTACTTTTGGAGGAAAATGGTAAATCATAATGATGTAAGAACAACATTTATTAGTAAGGGGTTAATTATACAGATTCTTAGCGATTCGACTAAGTTACGAGTCGATTAACTAACGTACGTAGTTTTAATTTAATTGTACCAGTGATGCTCTTAACTAAACACAATTCGACATTTTACTTAATGATGATGAAATCGCGCAGATAAAAATTTAAAACCAATACATTCTTGAAAACCACTGAAAGATGTGCACATTTTATGTATAATACGCTGTTTTATTATTTTTAAATAAACAGTTTTTCAATTAATTCTGTTCCGAAAATCAATCATTGTAAATTTGACAATAAGATTAAAGAAACTGTTTGTATCACTTATCTAAAGATTCTTAATTCACTTATTTTGCGAAATGAAAGTAATTCTCTTTTCAAGACTCATTAACTTACTAGGTACATCTATCACTTAGATCACGACATTAACCATTGGCGTAACTAGTAATATTTGAAGTAGCATGATCTTTTTTCTAACAATCGTCAAGAAGAAAATTTGAATAATGTTTTTTCCCTTGTGTTACGAGAAGCATACTATTATTATCAAAGGAAAACAATCAAGGTTATTATTAAATAGGAAATTAGAACATACCTGAACTGATTATATATCTGTAATATCCATTTGTCCTAGCTACGCCACTCACATTACACCAAAACTAAACACAGAAGCACTAGATTTGGTTCGTGCACACAAAGTTAACGTCAGTCTTTGAACAGTCAAATCACATAAAATTATTGCTGAAAATGTATTACCAATTAAGCATCTAGCTAATAGATATTAAGGTACTTAGTAAACTATTGAACAGAAGTACTCGGTGAGAAGTAATCGCTCATCTATTCGATACAAAAACATCGAAGGTAGCGACGAATAATTATGGACATTCTACTTGCTAACTACTTGTTTCCTACCGTCACTCAGGCATACCAAGGCATCTATCAGTGTTACATTATGACATTGTTATTTATGGTTAGATATTGCGTTTTGGAATGTCTATTACTTACTATAAAATAAAAACGAGCATATTGCTAAATATAATCGCAATTATCATTTATAGACATAAATATTTATAGTCGAGGCTCGCATTAGTCGAAATAAGACCTTCTATTACAAACTTTGTATATAATGTGAATATTTCAGAAAAGTATCAACTAGACGATATTGCTGTCACTATTCTATTGGTGCGTTAGGTAGTAAGGATAGAATATTTTATTTATCTATAAATATATCTTATCAATACATGTTTATCCGTACATACAATTGTACACGTACATAAGTAGTAATTGTGCATTTGGTATACCAATTTTTTTGTTCCTTTCATTATATTTTTACTTAACATCTACACATTTACAAGTATTTTAACATTTTCAACGAAAAGGAAAGATCTCTCTCGAGCCCTGGTATTTACATTACAATCATTAAACTATTTACAAAATAGCAAAAAGTGCGCAAAAAACGATTTCACAAAATATGCATTTGAGCAATACGTTTAATATATTTACAAAAAGCATATTTACATAGTTTTTATATAAAACAAATCAAAACTTATAGCGAAGAAAAATCGACTAAAAATTACATTTTGTATAAAAAGTTACAAAGTAAAATCACGACGTATTAAACTAATAAATCAGAACAAACATGATTTACAGAAACAGTGTTTTACGTCAGCTACCATACACCTACAGTAAACGCCCTATTGCTCTACAAACAAGTTATTGCTATCAGAAAGTATTTACACGTCAAGCGGAACCTTACAATAGATCAAGACATCAAACGTTGAAATTAAACAAAATAAAAAATTCGTTTCATGAATCATTGAACTTCTATTCTATAGCATTCAATATCTACTGTATCCGTGTCTTACATAGTATCGTATCACATTAGATTAGAATTTTGTATAATCATTTCCTTAGCGTAACTTGACAGCTGTCAAAACGTGCCCGTTATCGGTTGAAAGTCTGGATCCGTGAATTCACCGCAACATGACTAGGATCGTTGAACAACAAAAGTTGTTAGAAAATTACCTGTATTGCACATATTTAGAGTTGATTTTGGTTCAATCGGAGTTGTCCTGCCCGCCGGCCGCGTTTAAAGTCCTCGTGTCTTCGCTGTGCAGGGATCGATCGTAGCGTCGTTGCCGCGTGATCTTAGGCCTTACGGAGGAGAGCAGAGGGGCGGAGATGGCGTGGCCGGGCACGCGGCTGAGCTCCTTGCGGCCCTGCAGCAGCGGCGACGTGACGCTGGAGGACTCGTCGCCCTCGTCGTCCGAGAGGGCCGGGAAGCTCTCCTTCATCTTCAGGCTGCGTTCTAAGCGGCGGAGGAATCTGCAAACGTTGGAATATGGACTATTCCGATGGTTGCGTTACGTTTATTGATCATCATCATCATCAGCCTACATCAGTCCACTGCTGGACATAGGCCTCTCTCAATGCTCGCCACTTCGATCGGTCCCGGGCCTCAGGCATCCAGCACTTGCCAGCCGTCCTGCGCAAATCGTAACTCCACCTTGCCTGAGGGCGTCTTACATTACGTTTGCCAAGACGCGGTCTCCACTCCAGAACTCGTTTACCCAAGCGGTTATCGGTTCAGGCACCTACAGGTTGTTTGTGTTCTTTAGACCGAACTAATGAATTCCTTGTTACCTGATCTGATTGCTGATGGTCCTCAACTTGTTGACCTTGGGCGGTTTCCTGGCGTCCTCCGTGAGGTCCAGACTCGAAGATATCTTCGAAGAGGTGTCCTAGAAGAATCGTTTCATTTAGGTCATGCTAATTCAATTATGAGGATTCAAATGCCATGCTTCTAACCGTCTATTCCCGCTGTCCCCCATCATTTATTCCCCATTGGGAAAAGAAATTGCTATACTCAGGCTCCGTGGCGAGACCGCTACGGGAATCTTCCATTGGGACCTAGATACTACCCCTTGATTCTCAACATGTTGGAAACGTTTCCGTTCTGTTAGGGACTCCGATATGGAAAGTCTATGCTTTATCACTGCCAAATTGTTAAATTAGGAAGAGCTGATAAGCATAGTTGTTTCCGTATTCGAATCTGTATTTTTTTTATATTAGCACGTCAAAATAATTGCGTCCTGCCTGATATTATCCAATCGCAGGTATATAAATAGGTATCATAGAACCAACAAATTTGAATTAATTAATAGTGCCGTAATCTTACAAAAATAGTGTTATTAAAATCTCAAAATTAAAAAAACAATAAAGCAGACAACGAAGTCCAAAAAATGTGTGCGATCCGCAACATGTCTAGTTGTTGCAACATGGATCACACTATGACGGCCTGTATAAGTGATGCTTTACGCCCCCTTTAAAAGACCCACGACTATATCAAGAAGAGGATACGTGTGCCAGAAATACACGTGTGCAGTATCCGAACAGTTGTGTAAATGGACAATGGCAGAGAAATGCTGAAGGACAGTAGAAATAGTCGTTTCTATCTTATATCATAACACGCTTAATACAAATAACGTTATAGGTTTAAATACCACCGTTAAGAGGTAAATTGTACTGGTTACATACTTACAACATGTTCTACATAACATTCTTATACCTAATATCTAATTCTACGGTAAACACGCACATTCTTTAAACCACTATGGTAAATATGGTGACCTAAATATGATTACTATGATGATGTCCGGCTGAAGTATGTAATAATTAGTGTTAATGATATTGGCTAATGAGTCGGTATAATATTGGTTACGTAACAGGGTAAGTAGCTACCTAAATCCGTACTGAGGGAATGATTTTAACAAAGGTGCGGCGAGGTTGATACCATTTTTTCGTGTTCGGACTAATAATTCTTTTTCTATCACGAAATCAGTAGCTATAGAGATTGACAGCATAGTGGCCTCTCGTTGCTTAATGGTGAGTAAAAGAGAGAGCCCAGTAATCGCTGCGGCAACAAACAAGTAATCAAATCAATGCCATGCTAAATTTGATTGTGAGTCCTCCACTAACACATGTTCACAACACATGAATGCGGTTTTCACCAATAACACATTGGAGACTAGAGGTTTAACATAAAATTTAGGCACCATTCTAAGGAAATCCGTTATTTTTGAAACCCGATATCCACGCGTGCGACGCCCGCTGGCACAGCTATCTATAATATATTTTTAAATGTTAGGTACAATCCTCAGCTGAAATATCCTTGTCCAACAATCTCTCTAGTCGTATCCACTTCCTCTCAGTACGGAGCTATGGGTAAGCTACTCTCAACATGATCTACGGCAACATCAGGCATGTATACGTCAGTCGTCGCAGTCACCTCGGAGCTACGACACTTTTGCCGCCGCAGAGGTTTCCGCGCACGAGTCGGCTCGCATGGCTGAAAATAATGTAACAGTCTAAACCTAAACGATATATGAACCTATGTTTAACGCCACTATGACAATAGATTTTCTATTGTGTCTCACATTTCTCGGCGGTCTAAGGATTAAATTATATAGTAAAACCTCCTTACAATAGTCTCCTCCTCCTAATAGTAGGGCGAAATGGGCCTTAGGCTGCTTGTCCACTGCTTGAAGAGCGGAGCAGCTTAGAAGGTCCACTAATATACTCGTAGGTAGGTTAAAGTGAAAAACTGTGACGGCTGCTTCCAACTGAACATTTTTTGCATTCTTACTTTTGAATCATACTTTGTATTATGTAATTTACATGATGTAACTATGGGGGTATACATACGGGGGTATGCCCTCCCATTTTGGGAGGTGTAAGTCCCACACAACATGGCTCCCCCCGGAGGCGGCATGAAGGTGCTAATGGCATGCCCCTCTAGAGAAAAAAATCAAATCAAATCGAAATCAAAAACTGATCCGGTTCCTCAGTAATGAGGGAACAACTAGGGGTAGTGTACCCACCTGCAGCTCCAAGTCGGGTAGGCGAAGCTCCCGGGCGGAGGCGACGGAGGCCACGGAGGCGTTGGACACGGAGTCCTCGGAGGAGGACGACGACGCGGGCGCCGGCGCCTGCGAGCGCGAGCGCCGCCGCCCGCCCTTGCGGCTGCGCGTCGCGGCGTCGCGGCAGCCCGGTACCTGTACATTATCATCATCAGCCTATAGGGGAGACCTGCCGGTGAGTAGGGTTTCCGGAGCTCATGGGGGAGTTAGGGTTGGGCATAGTGGTGGCAACTGACAGGTAACCGACCAGTTACTTGCCCGTTGTCACGGCGACTTGGGCATCTCTTTCGCTTTCCATCAGGCGTAGGGAAGCCATTAGGTACGTCGAGCTACTATAAAATAAACTGGTAGACCGCTTATCATGAGGGGTCTGCTAATTAGGGAGGACCGCGCTAGCGGTGCCATGGCAGCATTGGTCTTCTAGGATACATGGCATCGGCCCTAAGGCGCTTGACGAAGGGGCTGGGGTTTTTAGTGCACGCATAGCATCAGGTGTAATCTTGCTCCTCCCGTTACATTTAACAAAAATATTTGATAAGTGACTGAATACCAGTGAAAAGGATAAGGACATTTGCTGATGGTCTTTTGTATGTTCTAGTATGAATGTTTTATTTAGTAACCAATAAAGTGTGTCCAATATAAATGAACTTTTCTTATCTATCAACTTACCTCTAACAGATTATGCATAGAATGCGGCATATGAGGCAGAGTGGACTTAGCCGTGCCCGTCACTTCGTGCGAGGCCGTCCTGGTGGTCCGCCTGTCCCGTCTCCTCCCAGACTTCTTCTGCGTATTGCTGGCCGACTTGCAATTGTTCCCCTTCACGCACTCCGAACTGGGGAAGTCGTAGAGACCGTCAGAGTCTGTAAACGGCAGCTGTCTCCCATAAAACTGCGGCGAGAACCTTCCAAGACCAGTCTTGTCGCTTAACGGACTCTCGCTCCTGGAACTAACAGGACTTAACGGTCTACTGCAGTCGGAAAGCAGCGTAGGCGGCCTCAAACTCGCCTTCTCATCCAATCCCCTCTCTACGCTGATGCATTTGACTATAGAACACTTGGTCACCCCACTCGGGGGCACGCATAAAGTCGTCTGCGGCACTTCCAAGGTCTCCTTCAAGCCCACCATAGATTCCATTTCCTTAGCGCTGGTCGGCACGTCGTCTACTCTCTCGTCTGTTCCAATCCCTTCGTCATTAGATTCGAGCAGCGGATCATCTGATAGTGTCTCCGAGTCGGATCTCCCTCTTCTTCTTTCTTTGGAATCATCATTTGAGGCGGCGGGACTGGAATTGGTCTTCATTAGCGGTCGTCTTCTCGATTGAAAACAGGAGGGCCCCCCGCCGGAGCCAGGGTCCTCCATTTCCGATGGACATAGGGGATTGCTGGACCCACATCTGGAGGGACCTGGGCTGGCCATGGAACTGTATCCGGATGAGGATAGGTTGGATTCTGATGGGGCTCGTTCTCCTCTTGCGGACATCGAGAATGGGCTGAGGTAGCACATGTTGCCGCTGGGTGGGGGCGGTCGTGGAGACATCGGTTCGTCAGATTCCTCGCTTGCATTGTAGGTGACCGTTATGAGCGGGGGTGGTTGAAACTCCAGGTGAGGAGGGGTGCGTCTGGGGGGAGGGGAGCCTGGTGAGGCCCGTTCTATGGTGAGGATTGGGACCCTGAGCGCAGGAGGGGCGGGCGAGGGAGAGGACATCTCTCGCTCCGAGTCCTGGCTGTGGGTGAAGCTTGGGCTGGGCGAGTCGGTCACGTGTGTGGACGGCGTCGGTGTTTCGCTGTTGACCATGGCTGGTTGTCGTAACTGCGAAAAGTACAGAGAAATTTTAGTTTCAAAATATGCCTACGTTATTTCTCTTTTTAACCCCTTGTTAACCCATAGTTCATTGAATTCGTGACGGAAAATAATGATTCTTTTGTATTTAATAATAATATTTTTCCTATATTTATGTAGATTAGCGTAAAATATGACAATGATAAAATGACTACACTTGAAACTATAGGCATCTATCTAAATGTTGACTTTTTAAAATAGTTACGTACTTTCATACATATTAGGTACATTATGTATCTCAACAACTCCCGAGTTTCTTACCCTCAGTCGTAATCCAGAAATCGGTCTCTCAGGGTTCTCACACTTGATTTCATCCAGTTCATCTTCACTCGGCGACACGCAAGTCGCCGTCGATTCGCTCTTCGTGTCCGGCTCCATGATAGCTCGAGGCATCCTTGGTGAAGGCAGGGGAGTAGGCATCGGGGTGGGCAATGGGGTAGGCAGAGGGGTGGGGAGCTCTCGGATGGGGGAGAGGCACTTGTTGATGCTGCTCGGCACCTCTAGCAGGATGGATGGAGGGTGCAGGAGGTTGCTGCCTGATGATGACGATTTGTGCGCGCTTAGAGGATCGAGGACCTGGAGGAAAGTAACATGATTCATTCAATGGGTCATACAACCTTCAGAAAAGCAAGCATTAGGTTAATAACGATATTTGCAATCAATAAATTTGGTTTACTCATTATGCTGTTTTCAAGAACTCCAACGATCATGCAACTCTCAAATTAGAGGAATCTCTTAATTGGGGTATCGTGAAATATGTTCTAGTGGCACTAAATGTTGAATCTAGACTGTAAACTTGAGGCTTACTTTGATGAAAGGACTGTAAAAATACAAGATTGTAGATAAGCTCTTATTTCACTGGTTACCTGAATCTCAATGGTGTTATGTGGCCTTGTGACCGGCGAGTCTGGAGCCAGTGAGGGTATATGAGAGGATGCCAGCGAGATGTCGTCAGCATCCACTGTGTCGTCTTGAGGGGAGGAAGCGGACGGAGTGCTCGAGGCGGAGACTCCGCCCGAAGACGCGCGGGACACTATGGCAGCGGACGACGAGGAGAAGTTGCGGAACATGGCGAGGATGGAGTCCGCGCTGGATATTTTTGGTGTTCTGAAAATATGTGAATGGCCGGTGTGACTTGAGAAAGATGGCTGAGGCTGATTGCCCAGGATTGAGATGGTTGGCGTTCTCTGGGTGAGGTGTATGTTAAGCAGTAGACGGCAAGAAGCTGATTGACTGGTAGTGTAAGTACGCAAAACTAGACGTATTCTAATACTGATCAATGCAACTCAAGAAATAGAAAAAATTATATTAAGTACACTAAAATAATGAAAGAAAGTAACTTTACTTAATATTTTCTAAGATTTATGGTTAAAGACTTCTTCTCTTGGAACTAATTTCTAAGAATGCTATTGGTATAATACACACACTATAGTAGACCATATCAAGAAATATTAAAGAAAAAAGATCCAAGTACCTGGAGTATTTCTTTAAGGCAGCATGCGCTAGTGTCAAATCTAGACTGGACATAGAATCACTGCCTTGATTGCTCGAAGTGCTATGTGGAGACCTGATCTCCACCCCCGGCGACGGCGGAGTGCTCGACGCTTTGGCCCTCATTCCTCTGTCGGCTATCACCGCCATTGGAATAGCTATCGTGTTCACCATATCTACGTCGGAACTGGAGCTCATCTCAGCAGAAACCTTGTTCAATAACCTTGCAAAAGTAACTTTCTTTTCTAACTTAGGGTCTGATATGTGCCTCATAGAGGGTGAGGTGGATGGCGTCGACGCTTCGCTCGCGAACGAAGTCTCCTTATTTTCTATACCGTAGTCCACAAAAGCAGGCGCGCTTTCTACCGTACTCAGCGTCCTTTTCTCCGACATTTGTATCAGCTCCCCCATTGTGATCTTTTTCGAGTGGTCGTTGCCCGAGGCCGGGCTTATCAGCTGCTGAAGTATCTGCTTTTTTTCTGCTGCGTTTTTCTTTGTTGGTGTCGAGTTGTTGCGTTTTTTCCGAGGCGATGGCGTTCCTGTACCGAAAATATTTATAAAACACCTGGATTTCGGGCCCAATTCGTTCTATGAAAAGCATTTGATACGACACCAATGTTCATGACAAAAGCTACACAATAACCAGAATTTCAAAGTTGGGTTGAAACCATAACATCGGAAACGCTTAGGAGTTGAGAGATCACCACCATGCCTTGATCTCAGTGCATCTAATGGAAGCCAATTCTTTAGGGTAAGTGCCAAAAGATATCGAAAATTTTGTTAGTTGTGCCAATTGAGTTTCGTTTTATTGACATGTGTAGTTAGGAGTATTCGTGTTGACTGACAGTGTTATTGGTTCATATAACAAATTGATGGGGATGTTGATCTACCAATGTTGTGTGAGATATGGTTATTGGAATAGACATTCAAAGCAACATTGAAAGCAAACAAACAGAGTGTATGCATTATATTGACCGTTATTTGTTCCAATAACCATACAATTGAAGGCCATTGCTGTGCTAAGTATGCGGGTATTTACAAAAGTTTGGTTTGTTACAAGAAAGAAGATAAAAACGGAGCTAATTATAGTCATACGCATAACAATGTCCAGGGTTTAAAGAGCATGCTCAAGCAACATTCAACATACACAGAAAGTTCATCTTTTAAACTGTCATTAATCAATGTAACAAAATATTCACTTTAAAAAATCCACCAGCTATTATAAAATTGATATAGGTGGACAGGTTAAAAGATGTAGAAATAGTTGGACGATCTAAAAAGGTGTAAACGAAGGAGGAGCGACTACATAGATATATTGTGCGTAGTCAAGGGTGCACACATCGATTGAAGTAATTAGCGGACCAATTTATGTTGGTCGGGAGAGCATTCCACATCGAGTGTCATTCAAACAGCGGGCCACATCCAGTGCTAGCCGAGCTCGGCTCCGCGCGCTCCGCAGACAATGCTGATGCATACGAGAAACATTTGCAAATAAAGTAAACGTATGTTTTTCGAGATGACGTCTTTGTGAGCAATTTTATTGGTGTTTAGAAAGCAATTTAGTTTAGTAGATTTTAAGTGCGAGGAATTAAAGGATGATGATTGGTTGATTTAGTTTAGTTGATTTGCATTAAGGTCTGATTGTTAAAATAGACCGTAGGTACCTATTAAGATTCGGATTATACTACTAGTAAAATGTTACAACAATGGTTGAAATCAGGTAAGATAAATGGACCCCGCTGATTCCCCCAGAAAGCGGCGTGAAGGTGCCTAATGCATTTCCCTCTAGAAAAAGAAACAAAAATAAAAGTTAGGTGATCATGAGAGTGGTGGTAAATTAAAAAGGAAGTTAAGCTAATTTGAGAGAGCTTATGAAAATCATAAATGACTCGTTTGACTAGGAAATAAAATAAAAATGGGAAAGCATGTTGCTTGCTACAGAGTGAAATTTCGAAATTCGTCTATTGTAGGAAAAAAAACCAAGTGTTGAATTGAAGACATTACGCCGCACTATATGAATAAGTTATTTGAAATCGCAAGTATTTTTTACAGACCAACAATATTGGTGCAGTGTCTTTGCTGATTGGGAAACATCACACATTCGTTGTGTTTCTAAGTGGAACATTCCAAAGGGTAAGTAAGATGAGTAGAATGAGGTGCAGGGTTATGATTTTTTGTGTCGGAATCGATTTTGAACATGCTGTCATTAGTTTTCTAATGTGTCTAGGGTCCGTTAGTGACTTGTGGCAGTCCTGGTCTGAAGGTCCCATGGTACCCATAACCTGCCTCACTTAAGCGGGCGGTGTCCCATCCCAGATATCCCGTTAATCCGGGTGCCATAAAATGGGAATTTTTCCCGGTGAACAAAAAAAGGGTTCGTAAGTGACAGTGTAGGGGATCGACGGTACAGTTGGTATGATCGAGACTTGTCACGGATGAGGTGAACGCTAAACGCGGCATCGGTGCGGAGTGCGCGGGCCAGTCTCGCTCGCTCCTTACGTCCGGGCGGCGGCTTTAACAGATCGTCCAAGCTAAAGGTGCGCGCGGCCCTCGGGTGCGGCGAGAGGCCCGACACGGACGGCTTGCGGATACCGAGCCGCGTGAGCAGCGTGCGCGCCGGCTCGCCCCCCGCGCCCGCGCCCGCCCCCGCGCCCGCCGAGTGCCGCCACGCCGCCGCTGCAACAAACGCCGCCTCAGCACGCGCACGCGCATGCCCACGCTCATAGGCCACGCCCATAGCGCGCGCCGGCTCCAGGACCACTAGCTTACTTAACTTGGTCGCATTAGCGTCGCAATCGCTGCAAGATGCCTGTGTAGAGAGCTGCCTCGACTACTATAGCTTGTTTTGGTATTTAGTGCTCAAATTGGAAATATGTACATAAATTCCATAAAATATTCTTATATTCAGCTATTATTTTTACGCTTCTTATTCTTCTTTATTTTTAAGTTCGTCTACATTAATTAAAGTTTTACAAAAAAGATAGAATATATTTTTTAAAGATACTTGTATTTTTATTTATTTTGTTTGAAAAGCTGGTATCGCTAGGTTTACTTATAATAAATAGCTTTATAACCGAACCCAATTATTCGAGTATACTTTGGAGCATTAAGTCAAGTAAGTAATTATGAGTAATTTTAAATCTAACAATAGTGATAGTGTCATCTAGATAGATACTGGTACATACATAAACATGTTTTTCTACAAATAATTTACTTTAAACAAGCTAAAGTATCGCATTTGGCAATCCATTAGGCATTGATTTTTAATATCACTTCACACGACGCTATTACGACCACTTGTATATACCCATACTTGGCGCTAACCAACACGAGACCGCTACCTACCGCGCAGTCCGAACCTTCGCGCCGCGTCCGACCGCGGTCGGCGCGAACGTTCGCCGCGACAGAGCAACGCCGCCTGCCGCTACCGCTCCTGCTGCGGTACTGCCGCGTACCGCCGCCGCCGGTCGCCCGCCGCGCGCCCGCCGCAAACGGCTAAACGCCAGACACGTTTATGCGCGTGGACAAACATACCCCTACAGTAACTGGGTCGGAACGCTACGTACGTGGAGATTTTGGATTCATTGCACACCGAAACACACGAGCTAGAGCTAGGTATAGTATTGAGTATGATTGTTTGGACAATGTATCAGTAAATACATAAAAGATATTAGACTCGCGGATACCATTGCATACCAAAACCTGAGTTAGAGGTAGTATTAAGTAAGATTGTTTGGTGTTTTTTATTGCAAGTTAATTGACTTGAATGATTATCAAGGTAAGTATGCTGAAGTTTAGTGAGACGCTTTTGAAAAGTGGTCAGTTCCTATTATCTGATTCTGTGTATGTGGTCCTATTTCACATTCAATGTCTTTTTGAAAAGTGCACATTTTACATTCGGAAAGTCCTGTCGTCAGAGGATTTCAGAAATCAAGTACCTACATAATAATTAAATCGGTGGTTAAAAGGATTTGATAAGTATCTCGGGATGTCCAAGCGCATAGTGTTCTCTGGCAATTCTAATTGCATTAAGACGCGATTATTTCAACTTGTAATCTCTTCAAACTGTACAGTCATCATTTAATTTTATCTTTTTAGGTAATTATTCAACTTCCCTTAAGTTTTCATATCACACTAATTGTTGCTTGATCATAAACCGAGTTAAAATAACCGCGTATCTTGCACAGTCCAGAAACCAACATACTTCTAAGAACAAACTCTAACTATTGCAATGCATGCACCGACAGTTCAGTGGCAAGTATCTAATCCAAAATAACATCTAAGTAAGGCAAGTTTCTGAACCCGCAAGCTGAAACACAGAAAGAGAAGAAATATCAAAAAAAGAAAGAGTACTCAAAACGTGTCCTTACCATCCCAGAGACAGTGCGTTTATCAGAGAATACATGAGTATAGCGGAAACAACCTTACGACCAAAGAGAAGCGTCATCAATATTACTGTGACAAGAGTTTTGCTATACAAATTTACCAGTTTTTTCAAAGATTAACTAAATCTTAACTGTGTATGTGTGATGGCGTAGCGTGGATTGTTGATCCAATTTTTCTTTCATCATAATTTTCTTTCAAAGCTATTAACATTGTAACCGTATGTAGGTACTATCTGCCTAAAAGAATCATGTCATTACTTATTGTAGCAAGATTCGAGTAATACCAACAGGTACCGGAACCAATAACAAGAATGAACTTGGTAATAAATAAACCTGCCTAAATAAATAACCTGGAACAGTTAATGGTCTCTGGCAAAGTCCACGGGAAACGCTCAAAAGGCCGCTTACCAATAAGGTGGTCTGATCAAATCCGCACTTACTGGAAGCCAGGTTTCCGCTCTCCACGTCTCTAAAGTCCACAACAAATGGTGTAAAACAGTCAGGGAAAAGGCGAATCAATGGGGGAATCACGACCCTCAGTGAGAAGGAGGAATAAATAAATCAGAATTCCTTCAAACATACGACATATAAGATAATTTCCTGACAGAAATCCAAGCTACGCCACACCACAGGTCATAATCGTGACAGTGACAAGCTGTACGCATTGAGAGTGTGCTGCAAAACTGATTGGTAGAACAAGTCTTAGTTACAGGGATTTGGTACCAATTGGAAGCCTAAAGAATTTGTCCTCCAGCAGTGTTGGGTGTGTCCGTCGCTCGGGTTTAATTACGCTTGACTTATGTACAAAAGATTATTTATATTTGAGCCCCCTTGATTAGGAGAGTTTATTTGCAGATTTTCCGATGTGAGTGTCTAATTTTGTGCCAAAAAAACTGGAAACAAGTTATTCCCGAGGGTGTCGTAAAAGACGACCAAGGGAAAACCAGGAAACGGGCAGCAGCGTCAACCTGGGTAGAAACAAAACCAGCTACGCTCATCAAGCGTGGTGTCTGAGGCAACTCCTCTTCAAATCGTCATTTGAAGAGGCCTATGTCCAGCACCACTGCTGGACATAACGTCCACACGTTTGCAGGCTTTTAGCTTTTTTGCATTATGCCGCACACATTGGATTCAACTTTGCGTCCAATGCCCAATACTAACGCGCCTCAATGTCTTCATTGTGTCAAAGTACCGATACACACATTGGTGCATTGAGCGCAAAACGTAACGTTGGTGCAAATATCTCCAATGTGTGGCCGCGGCTTTATACTAACTCGCAATAATGAAATCATGGTGAAATTTGTAGGTCCTCCAGATGTTTGCCCAAAATGGAGAACAACTGGAGAGGCCTATGTCGGTTGGTTGTTGGTAATCGTGGGCAATATAGTTATTAATAGAATATTTAAACTTAAATTTTCAAAGAAATCATTATCGTCGGCCTGTGATATTTAGCTACGGCTTCTATTGTGTTGGTGGTACCACGACCAGTTGGTTGTCAGATCCTCATCTGTTATCGAGCAAGATGCACCACGAGCAGGGGAGGTTTGGAGCGAAAAGATGATGGATCGCTCCTTTACATTTTATCACATCAATCGTAATTAAACCCTTTCCCAACACTTCTCAAACCTCTAAGGCTACAGTAGGCAAGTGTGGTACTTACGCCTGGCGCAGCGGTCCGCCTCCTCAGCCAGCAGCTTCTCGATCTTCTCCGGGAAGTGCCTCTTGGCGCACCAGACCAGCCCGATGATGCCGAGCACCACGAACACCGCGATCAGCCCCAGCCAGAACGGCTCCTGGATCATGCGCGTGCCGAGGCTCACGATGTTTGGTGTAGGGTTGGGGATCTCGCATCTGGGAACGAGTGGGCGAGGACTTAAGACGAGGACTATTAAAACTTGTTGGTACTAGGTATTTGTGGCAACCATGCCACTAAACAAATTCTAGTTTATGATCACCATATAGGGAGGATATGTTGGTAAATATTGGTGAAAGCGTTCCAGGGACATCGCGAGTAACATTGACAAGCGTACGCACTAGAACCTCGTTACTGTATCACGCATACTTGCGAACAGCTTTGCAGGTCAGTCAGTGAGCGTCGTGTGTCGCACATAGGTACCTATTTTTTCCGCGGGGAATCTTTTTGGATCGTCACTGCCTTGCAAGTTATCAGCTAAACCCCGCGGTGATCGCCAGCACCGCAGTTTTGAAGGAGTCGTGATGCAGCTATGATTCGGCATACCTCTTGCCCTTCCACGACGGGTTGCACTGGCACAGGAAGCCGCCGTCGCGCTCGGTGCAGGCGCCGCGGTTGTTGCAGGGCCGCGCGGCGCACGCGCGCACGCGCTCGGCGCAGCGCCGGCCGCGCCAGCCGCGCGCGCACGCGCACGCGAACCCGTCCGCCACCAGCGAGCAGTTGCCGAACGCGCACGGCGAGCGCTCGCACGCGGTCAGCAGGCAGAATGTACCTGGCGAGTTGCCTTTTTATAAGCTTTTCCTTTAACTGCATGTTGTACTTGCTTTTCTGTTACAAATCAAGCGCCAATTAGTTTGGGAAATAAAACGTAATGGTAAAACGACTCACTGAATGGCCGAATCATTATCTTTTTGTACCCAGTATTATCCATAATGTAGCTGGTTTATCCGGTTCGAAGGACCATGACTACTCACTGTATTTATTATTTATGCACTTCACTTGGTATTGAATTGCATACTGGAGGCAGGACGACGTTGCCAATGTCGGCGGGGGCCTTATATTAGAAAAAATTCACAACGCCCCCGCGATGTATTTGACAGGCAACGCCATCTCTGACCAAATCGACGTCTACCGAAGTTTAAATACCTTCGGTCGACGTTTGATGTTTTAACATCCCTATTTCTAGACATTGTCACATGTAAAAAATATATAAGTAAAGTGGCGGCTAGAGCATGTGGGGTGTGTAATCAAATACAAATTCAATACAAGGAAGCCACAAATTATTTACTATTCAACCGGGATGGACTGTAGGAATATCAACCCTCCAATTACCATTAGGTGGAGTGAGATCCTGAAAGCTCTCACTAAATAGCAAAACAATAATAAACAAGAAAGACTGTAATACCAACAAAAACAGATTATAAAACACCTCTACCACTAAATATAAAGCTAAGCAGGTACAAAACTTTACACGAAGAACGTATTTAAAGGTCATTCTGTCCCCAACAAAATTCTCTATCCAACTCTATAAACAAGCTCACCGGTGTAATACCCGCTGCACTGGCAGAAGTTCCTGTGGTTCTCAGTAGCGCAGAGCCCTCCGTGGAGGCACGGGTTGGGGTAGCAGGACTCCAGGCTGGTCTCTTCCGGCAGGAGCAGTAGTTTGCTGTGGTAGTCGGGGTCTGGAAGCACGCAGAAGGCAAAGTTACGCTTGAGGATCTTTTAAATACTAGACTATATAATGGTATTATGTCCGATGGGTTTCCGGATTTAAAATAGGTTTAGAATCTCATCTCGTGTGTATCGTAGAACTGTGATAGGTTGATGATGCTGACCTTTATTGACATGCACGGTAGTCCAGAATGCGCGGGCACCTAACCATTGGTCAAATAATATAGATTTCAGCCAATCAGAAGCCGTATTTCGAAAAGCAGTAAGCAAGACTTGCGCGCGAAAGTTAGTTGGCCTCTTTACACTGCGCAGTTTTTGGCGTCTCCTGTAGAGTTGGTTCAAATGACTTATGCGTTGTTATCATCCGCTCTCGCAGACCAAGCTTGCTGATGATGATGATGGTGATGATGATGACGGTGATGATTATGCTGACCTTTGTTGACGTGCACGGTGATCTCCAGGTCGAGGGGGCGGGCGGCCCGCAGGTGCGAGGTGATGACGAGCGGCGCGCTCGGCTTCATCCGCTCTCGCAGACTTAGCTCGTGATAATGATGATGACTGTGATGATGATGATGACGGTGATGATGATGATGATGACAGTGATGATCTCCAGGTCGTGGGGGCGGGCGTCCGCGCGCTGCGTGACGCCGAGCGCGTGGCGGTGCGAGGTGATGACGAGCGGCGCGCTCGGCTCGGCCACGGTGATGATGACTACGATGACGGTGATAACGATGGTGATAGCGGTGATGATGATGACGACGATGATGATGATGGTGATGACGGTGATAATGATGATGATGACTGTGATGATAATAATGATGCTGACCTTTGCTGACGTGCACGGTGATCTCCAGGTCGAGGGGGCGGGCGGCGGCGCGCGTCGTGACGCTGAGCGCGTGCAGGTGCGAGGTGATGACGAGCGGCGCGCTCGGCTCCATCTTGCGCTTCACGCGCTCGCTCTCGCAGACCACCCACTCGGTGCCGTTGTTCTCTGTGTAGCTGTCCTTCACCTGTTGTGTAATAGAGGTGGAATGTATTAAGAGCCTTTCTGGGTTCTTGAGTATGTACAAACGGCCGCACATTAACTTATCGAGGCAGATACTGTAAAAATTTCGACAAATAATTTTGAATTACAGCCCGACAAGGATATTTTGTCACATGGGTGACATTGACGTGAAGGCGTCGTCAAAACAACAATGTCAAAAAACGACGACAAAAAATTACATTTTGAAAGAGGTTTAGCTATGCGCCACTGCTTGGCTTATGTCCAACAGTGATCTGCGGTAGGCCGATGATAATGATGATGGTGGTGATGGATGATGTACGTACATATCTCAATCCACCCGTTCCCAGGTCCGCAAGGCTCCCATTTCGCAGGTTCCCCGTCCTCTCCCAGCGGCGTGGTAGTCCTCAGTAGTGAGGGATTATTAGGTAGAGCCTCCAGATGTTGGCTCAAAGTGACGAACATCTAGAGAGGTCTATGCCCAACAATGAACTTTGATAGGTTGATAATGAAGACGATGAGAGCGAGCGATGGATAAAGAAGACAATACAGACCTCAATCCATCCATTGCCGGGTCCGCAGGGCTCCCATTTTGGAGGTTCCTCGTCCTCCCCCGACGGCGTGGTAGTCGCGTGGGACGGCGCGGGCGCGGGCGCCAACGTGGCCGAGTGTAGCGCTAACGCGAGCGTGTGCGCGGGCGGCGCGAGCAGACGCGCGTGCAGTACGGCGTGCGGCGGCGCGGGCGCGGGGTAGTTGGGAGCGGCGAGGCGGCCGCCGCGCGCGGTGCGCAGTTCCACCACGTGGCTCACGTTTAGGAAGCCCACTGGAATGGACAACAGATTGACAGGTTATGAGGAACTCGGATACAAATGCTGTTTATTACAATTTGGTGCTATAGTTGAATCTTTAATGTCCTGTCCTGAGGAGACCTATAGTTCATTCGCGTTAAGAAAATAGTGACTGACAGGTCACTGACAGGCCACTAGCCAATTAAAACGCTAGAATTATAATTTCTAGCGTTTTAGTTATTTATAGCGATGATTGCATTCTGCGGGGCAGTGATCTCGCAGAACAACGCGACGGAAAGAGATCGTGAGACCGTAGTAGACGCGCTCGCTTTACGCTGCCCCCTGTTCGGGTGTTGCAGGAGGGCATATAACGTATCATATGCCCTCTGAATCTTTCCTCCCTCCTCGGTAAGCGCTAGAGCTCAAATCACTCAATGGGCCTTATGATGTGGTGGGTTCAGCCACTTCTATTGCACCTTGGAAGCTGGGAGTAGGGGTATTTACTCTCCCCGGACCAGGAGCGCCGGCCGCTCGTCTGCGGCTGGCCAGGGCAGGCAGGAACGCGGCCGCTTCTATGCTACCCGAATCCCTACCAGTTTGTTGCCTCCTGGCAACAAACGGGGGCTTAGTGGGTATGCCCTCCCATTCTGGAAGGTATGAGTCCCAGGCACCACGCCATCTCCCCCCGGATTCAACGTTAAGAGAGGTAGGGCATAGCGAATCTTCGCTCGAATTGAGCTGCCCGTCCGGGGAAGGATCTCCACCCTATAGAATACCGCAGCCAAATGACCTCCGGGTCGTGTTTAGAAATAGAAATAGAAACATTTATTACCATTGGACATCACAACACAATAACAGAAAATACACATACAAATTACATAAACGTTACACAAACAACAAGGATATTACATATATTGTTGTTTCTGCTGGTGAGTAGGGTCTCCGGAGCCCGTGGGGGGTTAGGGTTGGGCCGGCATGGCAGTGGCAACTCACAGGTAACTAACTAGTTACTTGCCAGTTGTCACAGCGACTTGGGCTTATCTTTCGCTTTCCATCGGGCGTAGGGAAGCCATTATGTCGAGCCACTATAAAAAAAAAGTTAGGGTGTCTAATGGATTCCCCTCTTAAAAAGGGACTATCTTACTCACCAGTCTTAAAATAAGCCATAAACCCAACTCCAGTGACGTTCTCGCCGGTCCTCAGTCGCACGCGCATGATCTCGTTGGTCGACACGAACAGCCCGCTGGTCAGCAGGTTCCGGTTCAGGAACGGTCTGATCGGCATGCTCTGCAGGTCCACCTGCACCTCCAGGAAGGAGTCCTCGGGCGCCGAGTCGGAGGCGTTGTACGGTACGCCCTTGTCGAACGCGCCGTAGCCGAAATCGAAGTAGCTGATGTTGAGGAACACTCGCTTGCCTGGTGACAAGTTTTGAAAAGGTAAGTAGAATATTATCTCATTTAGTGACACCGATGTATCATGTAGCTGCACAGAAGTAACATTCTTGGAAGGCAAGATAAAATCATAACCAAATCGTATTGTTCCAAGAGTGCGCACGAAACTCCGGCTCCACAAGTTAAAGGTCGCTCAGCGAGCTATGGAAACGGCTATGCTCGGCGTCTATCTGCGGTATCGGATCCGAAATAAGGTGATTCGTCAGTGAACCAAAGCCACCGACATAGCTCACCGGATCAACAAGCCGAAGTGGCAGTGGTCTGGTGATATTAGCTGTAGAACCGACAACCGTTGGGATAAACGAGTTCTGGGGTCGAGACCGCGTTTCGGCAAACGTAGTGTAAGACGCCCTCAGGCCAGGTGGAGCGACGATTTGCGCAGGACGCCTGGTAAGTGCTGGATGCGAGAAGCCCAGGACCGATCAAAATGGTGAATATTATGAGAGGCCTATGCCCAGCAGTCGACTTGAAGGCTGATGATGATGATGGGTAGTGATACCTACCTGCCGGGGCCAGTATGTCGACGGTGCAGTCCAGGCCGGGCAGCAGGAAGTGCGGGTAGTTGGGGCTGGCCAGGGCGCCGTCGCGCGCGCTCAGCGTCTGCGCGGGGCAGCCGGGCAGCGTCACCGCGTGTAGTTGGGCTGTAAGGCGTGTTGACACCTACCTGCCGGGGCCAGTATGTCGACGGTGCAGTCCAGGCCGGGCAGCAGGAAGTGCGGGTAGTTGGGGCTGGCCAGGGCGCCGTCGCGCGCGCTGAGCGTCTGCGCGGGGCAGCCCGGCAGCGCCACCGCGCGCCAGCGCAGCGAGTAGCCCGCGCCCTGCGTGCTGGGGACATTGCTCATCTGAATGGTAACATTGCTGGTGCATTTCAATGGGGACTGCAGATAAACTGGTATGGACTACGAGAAAAGGCATGTTTCCAGGGTCAAAATAATTACCTACATTAGGTATATTTAGTCCGTATTTTTTATTTAGATTATAAAAAATATATTGGACACGTATTTTTGCGTTTTTTATTTAAATAATAAAACCGTTTAAATTTAGAAGTGGGAGTCTTTGACGTCACTCCGTGCGACAAAGTGCCACTCGGCGTGACGTCACGCATTGGTTTAACGGTCTGTATCTATGTAATTTTTGGTCTAATTTACAAATGAAAAAATACGTATCTTTTATTTTTGAATAATCTAGAAGACGGACTACTTACATTTTTTACGGCAATAAATTTCAATGGTCTAATTATTTTACAATACCAATTGAGCTAGTAAGTTAAAACGTATTTGCAACAGCAAAATAATATTTTAACCCTAGAATAAAATCCAAGAGACATAAAAAGGGCTTACTGTGAAATTTCTACAAGACTTGATTGTCATTTTCATCACGCTTGACCGTAAAGAAACTTTCCTTTCTCTCTCCGTAATGAGAGTACCGCATTGTTATCTCAATGATCAACCTTTGTGAGTGACCGTCGGAGGGTAACTTGTACCGGACTGCCTACGTCGCAAGTACTAGATTTCCTAGACTGTTCCTCGTTTAGATAATGGCACATATTCTTGAATTCACTAAGGAGATTTAAGGCCCAGACTTCTTAGAGCTTACTTACTAACTTCGTTCACAACACAAAGTGAGTAATTTGTTCGCCATTTAATGATATATCTGATTTTTTTTCATTAATTTAATTTCTAAATTAATTAAATTTCATTTAATAATGTAATCATTATCGATTACTTACGCGTCGATCGCCAACCCGCTTGCCCAGCGTGGCGATTATGGGTAAAGCCTCCAGTTTCAAATGTCTTTATGTCTAATGTCTCACGATCAGCGTCATGTTAGGCAGCGATGGCTGATAAAGAGTTGTTGTTTTTTTTATAAGAAAAGCTTTCATTTTCTTTTCAAGGATGACCTCACTCCACCTTATGGTAAGCGGTCGTGAGGTCCAGAAGTTAGGTCGACTCGACAGGCATAATACAATAAACCCATTGCGCCTGTCGCCCACACGCTAAAGGCCCACTGAGATGCCATTTCACGCCCCGCCTAAAGAACCCATGATTGTAAGAGGAGCGAAACACATGAGCTGGAAGGGCATTCCATGACTTAATGGCACGGGGCAGGAACGAGGAATTAAATCTCTTGGTACGCGCCACTATCGTCACATCGTATTAAAAGCGTCGTATTTGCTTAGCCGTTTAGTTAGGCCACATGGACTCAAGTCAATACGATTGCCGATTTCGGCCAGGAAAGCATTGTTACTTGTAATCGGAGTGGAAGTGCAGCGCCGCGCGGTTCCCGGCGGCCACCCATCGCGCCTCGCTCACCGACCCGCAGTATCTAGATGACTTCAGATTTAGCGGGTCTCGCAGCTGAAAACAGAATAGAGCATTTGACTATGTTCGATTTCGCATGTCTTCATGGTTGCTAAAAAGAATGAATAAAATTTGACCTGACTCAATAACAACAAAAAAAAACAAATAAAATTGGATAATTTGGTACAAAAGGTCACCTGTCCAAAATCTGTTTTTTTTTTCTATGGCGTTTGGTACCACAAAAGGTAACCTCTTCTCTGTAACTATCCTCTACCTTAAGGTTGTCTGGAAGAGATCGCTTGTAGAGATAAGGCCGCATATATTGTACAGCAAAATGTCTACTATACATAGTTTTAAGTCAATTGTATGGTGTGCAATAAAGAATATCTATCTATCTATCTAAAAGGTGACGGCAATAATAAATTTGATTGGGAATGTTCATTTCGAAAATATAAAGTAATCATTTAGAAATATAAAACTCCGCATGCATCATGCATCTCTGCAGAGATGTAAGGGAGCGACCTATCATCTCTTCGCTCAAGCCACCCTCACCTGCCCATGTTGCATCCTGCTGAAGAACAGACGAGGGTCTAGTCACCAAATGGTGGCGGTATAACCATCACAATTGAAGCCGTAGCTAAATACCAGAGGCCGATGACGGGCAGCAGCGTCACCGGAGCGAGGAGCTACGCCCGACCCGCCTGCCCAGCGTGGCGATTATGGATAAAGACTCCAGGTGTTTATATTCAGCAGTGGACTGCTATAGCCATCAGGCTATCATCAGATGAACATCATCTCTGACGGTAGCGGGAACGTATAAAATAATTTTCCCTGTTCAAACAAAAAAAGGGTGTTACCTCAATAAAGTCATAGAGGCAGTCCTTCTGGTACTCAAGCTCGATGGAGCTGAAGACGAAGACCAGCCGCGTGGCCGGCGGGCCCACCACGTGCACCCAGTAGTCCAGGTCGTTGTCGTAGTGGCTTGGGTGGTTCGGACTGGACAGCACTCCTGGAACGACAATACTATCTGTTTAGTTTGATGGACAGATGTGATGATATTTGTAGGGTTAGGGCCGAGCCGCAGTTGCTCATTATAAGCTAATTGATATTGATAAAGAGTTTACATAAAATAAATAAAGTAAAATTAAACCACGTACATATTTCTGCAGTATCATTACAATCTGTTTATTTTTTTCTATGACGTCTAAAAGAAGGTCAGAATTCATCATCATCATCAGCCTGCAAACATTCACTGCTAAACATAAGTCTCAGCTAATCACAATTGTCAAGTGTTTGACGAAGTCAGCCCGCTTGGCAAACGGGCAGGTAAACGCTGATGCTCCATTTCCTGATATTCCCTTAGTCGTTTTCCATAACAGCCACGGGATGAGATGGGATGGCCCGGAAACCACACGGATAACAGTTAGGTATGATACAATGAAAAAAATAGTCGGTGTGACTTTACTAAAAGTTCCTGTATGAAAAAGTATAACAGCCAGAATCTAAACAGTCGATCCTAAAACCCTCCCCTAAAATGATCAGCTCTGCTCTTAGACATCTTTTTTTTTATAGTAGCTCGACATAGTGACTTCCCTTCGCCTGAAGGTAAGCGAAAGAGAAGCCCTAGTCGCTGTGACAACTGGCAAGTAACTGGTTAGTTACATGTCAGTTGCCACTGCCATGCCGGCCCAACCCTAACCCTAACACCGGCAGAAACACGACCCAGAGGTCATTTGACTGCGGTATTCTATAGGGTGGAGGTCCTTCCCCGGACGGGCGGCTCAATTTGAGCGAAGATTCGCTATGCCCTACCTCTCTTAAACTTTACTAAAAGTTCCTGTATGAAAAAGAATAACAGCCAGAATCTAAACAGTCGATCCTAAAATTCTCCCCTAAAATGATCAGCTCTGTCTTAGACATCTTTTTTTTTTTTTTTTTTTTTTTTTAATTTATTGAATGCAAGGTACATACAAATAGGTTACAATAAATATATCTGCCAAACTGCTAAGCAGTTTGTCGGCAGCAGTTCTCACTTCTGTTACATAAATAACCTACTTACACTATTAGTTAGGTACGCTATTTAAATTAGTTAAGAAAATTAAATTTTTTTATTTTTTATTTTTTGTGTAGGCATGCATTTATCTACTTTATATAAATAACTGGGCACACAGCCGTGAGCATTGGTTTCTATTTATTATGCGCACTAATGAGTATCTATATATATTATTATGTCTATCTTTGCCACATGCTCACGTCTATCTGCCCACCTATCACCTATAGTTACATTACATTAAAATTAATTATTTCTACTTTTTGTTTAGTTCCGGTACCACTTATCTAATTATAACTATACAATGGGCAAAACCACTCAAACGTATATATGTCACCGGAAAATAGCAAAAATCGTAAGTTGATCAATTTCCTAGGTAGTTGATTAACTTCCGGAAAATAATAAACGGCAGTTGAAATGTATTATTTAACGTATGCATTTTAGTAAATTGATCATTTTACGGGGTCTTGCCGTAAAATCATCCGACGAAGGTGAGGTGAACGTTGATTGGTTCAATGGCTCACGTGGCGTTATCCCGGCAACCAATCAGGGAACAGTGTATTAAGTTACGGGTAATAGTGCACCGTTAAATAGTACATTGAGCAACGATTGGCCCATTTGAGGACGATTTTACTTGTGTCAAAATCGTAAATTATTAAATGACTGTCAGGCTACCGTAAATTGATCAACTAACTGAAATCCATTGCGTTAAATAATACATTTCAACTACCGTTTGTTATTTTCCGAAAGTTAATCAACTACCTAGGAAATTGATCAACTTACGATTCTTGCTATTTTCCGGTGACATATATACGCTTTGTTTATACATTGCGCAATTAGGCGAACGCACACGCTAGTCATAGTGTTTAGGTATTATATATTGATAATATAGTCCACTGGAGACGCGTACCTAGTATACCTGAATACTTTTGTCATTCAACATTTATTAACATTCCAGGAGTTAGGGGCACGAAAAGAGCTATTACATTAAACATGTTTACATATAGGAAAACATCATATACAATACTCGGGTCGCATGTTAGCTGTGTGTAGGTCAGTAGGTTATGGGCATAAAGACAGGTAGTGTTTTTTTAAGATCGATTTTAACTGATTTTTTGTATTAATGTTATCTAATAAGCCCGTAGGTAGTTCATTAAATATAGTTGGTGTTAGCCATTTTCTAGTTCGTTTACCGTAGTAATTTTTGACTTTTGGTACTATATATTTTGTCTTTTGTGCCTGGCGTGTTGGATAGCTATATTCCCTTTTTTTCTTGAACTGATCGGTATTAAACTGCTCTATTATGAGATTAATTTTTACTTTTTTATCTATAGGTATGATTTTACAGGGCTTATATAATTTATCATATTCTTTTTTACAGTTATTTTTCGTTTTATTATCTACTATTATTTTTAATATTCTTGTTTGTACTACCTGATATTCCTTCCACGGTCCTGTTCCTCAGCACGTGTTCGGGGTTCAGCCTCCGTTTGCAGACGTACCCCCCCGGTAGCTGTGCACCGGTGCAGGGTCCAGTACAAGCCGCTAGGTTGGGACGGCGATGGTGACGACTTCCACTGTCAAGGAAATAGATATGTAGTGACATGTAGCAACATCTATCTATAGTCGGTTGGTAGCGCCTCGTTTGTTTATTCGGCAGGCCGCACCACGGGCAGGTTGCGCACGTTGACTTGGAGCGAAAAGATGATTAGCCACTCCCTTACAACCTGTCATAAGATTTTGTGGCCGAATATACCGGGGTGCGCGTACGGGCACAAACTTTTTTTTTTATACCACTGGGTGGCAAACAAGCCTACGGCCCGCCTGATGTTAAGCGGTTACCGCAGCCTATGGAACTCTTATGAAGACCCAGATTTTCGCTAATCATTAGGATTAGGACTCACCTGTACACCCAAGCATTCGTCTTCCACAAACTCCGTGTCGTTATACGGTGGCCAGCCCTGGTACACCACGGCGCTGCCATCCGCCCAGCTGAAGTTCTCCCCTCCCCCCCTTTCCAGGCGCGCGCCCAGCCAATAGATGGAGCCGGCGCTGTAGTCGCTGCTCTCCCGGATCCCGGAGATGATAAAGCGCTCTTCTTCCAGAGAGTGGATTGATGCCAGCTGCATGTTTAGGCCTTCGCAGACCTTTAACAAGTGGGGATAAAATGAAAATTAGTTAGCTAAGCCTCTCGATTTGGTTGATATTATTGTATTCTTGTATGAAAGAAATAATTGATTTTAAAATAAAACATAAATCATCATCATCATTATCAATCTCTCACGGTCCACTGCTAGACATAGGCCTCTCCAGTTGCTCGCCACCTAGGGCAAACATCAGGAGGATATACCCATAATCACCACGCTGGGCAGGCGGATTGGCGATCGCAGGGCGTAGCTTCTCGCTCCGGTGACGCTGCTGCCCGTCATCGGTCTATGGTATTTAGCTACGTCTTCAATTGTGATGGTTATATCGCCACCAGTCGGTTGCCAGCGCCTCGTTTGTTATTCGGCAGGATGCACCACGGGCAGGTGAGGTTGGCATGGAGTGGAAAGATGATAGGCCGCTCCCTTATATCCCCACTGAGAAGTGTAACCACTTCGGAACTCCGTACCTACTTCAGGAGACTTCCAGACTCCTATACTTAAGAGATGAATTTAATGTTTGTTATTCTTGGAAATCCCAACATATGCATAAAATAAATGCATACTAACAACTAACACTTATACACAAAACAAGGATAACATAACATACTTTAGACCAGACACGGCTATTGTAAAGTCCAAAATAAAAGGACCTAACTCAGCTATTAAGCAGTGGCTTAGCATAGCCGTGACGTAGCACGTAAAAGCCACGTCCTTGAAATGCTCAATATTATAGGGAGCCCAAGATCATAGAGCCCAAGATTACAGAGCCCAAGATTACTGAGCCAAAGAAGCTTTTGTTACAACCCACGCCGAAAACTGTTCATACCCCAAGACCGCTCGATCGTCAACAAAATAAGTAAGAAAATAAATTACAAAGTAATGCGTAGGTAAAGAGTAATACGAGCCTTATTGAAAAGAAACAGTGTGCCGTAAAACTTTTGTGTTCAAACAAAGTAAGCGCGGTTACAGCGAAATTGTATAATGGCTTTCTAAACAAGTTTTAAAGGCCAGGGTTGAAAGAAATCGTGTACCAACAGACAAAGCAGTCGCAACAATATTATATTAGTATTAATAAAGATACATCGTGAGCCGCCGGGGAAGTTCTATCAGAAAAAGGATTACGTCAAATCCCTCCCCCCACCTACAGGGGAAATTACAATAACAACAAGTCTGAAAGAAACTTTACCTCGGCGGAACTTTGTTGCGGTGTAAGGCGGCAGTGCTAGCAGAATCGTCCTAAATTATTTTTTATTTTATTTTATTACAAAATCCACAGCTCTTAAACTAACAATAACAGAGGCTTAATTTTATCTTACAGCTAATAACGGATTTTAATTTTATTAATTTAAAACAATGACATATGGAACAACGGATTGATCGAGTGAGGTTGATGCACACATATAAGTGTTTGTGTTTTCTTACTTAGTTTTTCTCTGTAAGGGCTCGTCTAAGGCCTTATAGAAATCTGATTTTGATAGGCAAAGTTTAACGAAATAATCGTAAAAATGGCAATACATAGGTCTGATGAATGATAATAATTTTAAAGTAGTAGTTAATAACGTAACAAATATGAGTAATTAGAAATGTCTTGACATTGGGACGTCCGAAGGCCCAATCTCTCGTTAAACAGATTTCTCCTAAACTAATCCTAGCTTCGTGTGATTCCAGCGAAGTGACGCTGCCAGCGTTCGGAAACTACTGCCATTTTTATTGTTTGTATTATTTAAGTTTTTGTTGTACAAAAATCTATGTGCGGAATTACGCCACTAGCTTAGCGGTGAAGGAAAACATCGTGAGGAAACCTGCACATCCAGTTTAATTCTGAATGTGTAACCATGATCCAAATTTGTCTGGTTCCCCTTTCTGAGGGTTACGAAGGTCAGATGGCAGTCGCTTCAATGTAATAGCCAGACTCGCTAAATCTAGGTTCATGGCACGAACCGGGACAACGCTAAGAGGATGATGATTATTTAAGTTTTTGTTACAAATTGTAGTGTCTAGGTACCTACTAACACTTCGAAAACGGAAGCGAATTCAATTTTCAAAATTCAAAATTCAAGTACAGCTGTTTTTCTAAACGCTTTGAGAGTGACAAATATAGTTAACCTATCGATCTCCGTTTCCGGATTATTGTCAGCATAAAAAGTTATAAGGGAAATCTAAGAAAAACACAACTACAAAATGTCAGTTTATAGATAAGTCGCGAAAATAGCAACCACACCCTGAACGCTTAGTCTAATAACGTTTTGTACAGTTCTATCGCAGAAATCGCAGTTTCTTTAATGGGAGGTATTCACGAGCTATTCAATTAAAACTAAATGGACGTAAAGCTCCTGTAGTCTATTCCAGTTACATCTAAATGGTATTCGGAATAGGAATGGAATGTAATGGAAATTGTATTAAAATGTCTGACAGGATAGGAATGGAAAATTTAAAAATGGCGTAGTCATAATTCTTTAAAGTTGGAAATATAATTCAAATTGTAAGGACATGAAAAAGTCTTAAATACAATAAAGTGTAGTAACGAAATAGCTTGCATTCGGGCAAGGGATAACCAAATTTTAACGTTAAAATTATGTCTAGGTACTTAACCCTAGATTACTAACCTTATTTTACAACGCTTATTACTAACCTTCGTCGTTTCGACTACGCCGTATAAAAGGGAGGCTTCTAAGGGTTTATGGGATGAAATATTTATATGTGTTTTAAGTATTTATTTCAATAACCATTTGTTAACATTGCTTACACCTTTTTAGTTACTAAAACCACATTTTTATTACTTTGACAGTCTTTTAATTGAGATCAGAGTTTATACTCCTTTGAATATTTTTGTTTTTTAAATACTAAAATCTTATTAACTAAAAAAAAACAAAGACTTGAAAAAATATTAAAATATTAAAATTAAGCAATAAAATCAACAAAAAAAAGAAACGGTTTAGAAAAAAACTAAGAATTAATACATTTGTGACAAATGTCAAGTTTGTGTTCACGACTCATGGTGGGTCGAACGGCGTACACAGGGCCCCTACACAAAAAACACACCCGTACGCCGCGCGAGCTGTGGGTCGACTGAGATTAGCTGGAATCTGAAATGCGTACGACGACGCACTCAAAATTTACACCGCTTTTTTTGAGTCCGCGTCGTCGTTTTGACGAAGGTTAGTGATCTAGGGTTAAAGGTGGCACTGCTTAAAGGCGTAAAAAGACTGCGCAGAGATGTTTTGATTTTATGAATAAGCAAAAAGCGATAATATGGCTGCCTAAATAGTACAATGGATGTTTGCTATACCTAGTTTTAAGTCGACTGCATACAGTCCTAGTTTTAAGGCGACTGCACACCATAGTGTGCAATCTATACATTTACCTATTTAAAACAGTAGGAACCGCCGCATTTGGTAAAATTAACAAAAAATGGGTTTAAGCGATAAGAAAAAGAGTACCTAATAAAGAATGGTTATGTGTCTATCTTAAGTATTCTTAGCCCTTTATTGTTATGTATTCGAAAATAGCTGTTTTGTATTGTGACCGTCTATGTTCTGTATATTGTGTTTTGTATTTTTCTAACAAATACTTACTTAGCAATTTCTTCGAACTCTAATCCATGAGGACATAGCTACACATGGAACTGTTGATATTTATTGAATTAATAGTTCACAAACCGTAATGCTTTTTAACCGACTTCGAAAAAAGGAGGAGGTTCTCAATTCGTCTGTATGTATAATATTTTTTTTTTTTTTTATGTTTGTTCACCGATATTTCCGTCAATTATGGATGGATTTCAAAAATTTTTCGACAGTTCGACAGAGGACACTTCCGAGGTGGTCCCATTATCACCAAGTCAGGATCTGATGATGGGATCCTGGAGAAATTGAGGGCATCAACCGAAAATTGTATGCTCATATGGTGTTTTTGTTACGTAATCATATTTTACTCAGGTATATGCTTCCGGGCGTCAACATCTGGTGCTGATGATGAAACCACAGAACTCTTTAACGGTTAGGAGTTAGGGGACAGTACTGACATTGGTCGATATTAAACTAGGTAGTAGTATGTACTTATGCAGGGCTAATAGGGCAGGTGATTTGGTAAGTGTTATGCTTGATTCTAGATCGCAAAGTCTTCACTTGACTGAAATCAAAATTTTTCATTCCTAACTAAAACTCTTAAGGACATTAATTAGCCTTTATTCAAGGTCACAGCAC
This sequence comes from Conogethes punctiferalis, assembly GCA_031163375.1. NCBI lineage: Eukaryota > Metazoa > Arthropoda > Insecta > Lepidoptera > Crambidae > Conogethes > Conogethes punctiferalis. Next base: position 15,883,075 of record CM062089.1, on the reverse strand, counting down.
ATTACCGCAACTAAAAATAGAGAAATAAAATTATTTTTTAAAAAAAAATTAAACCGACTTCAAAAAAAACGCAAACGACCAAAACTAAAAAGCGATAAATAACGTAAGTAATTCTATCCTTAATACATAATTATTTAAATATTACAATTATCACTTATTTTTGAAGTCGGTGCCAGTCAAACAAATAAATGTATATTGTCGTGTGGATTTGCCGGCCGCGCGCGTCATATAGCAGTCTACGTTAGGTACCGAGAGGCTGGCACCGACTTCAAAAATAAGTGATAATTGTAATATTTAAATAATTATGTATTAAGGATAGAATTACTTACGTTATTTATCGCTTTTTAGTTTTGGTCGTTTGCGTTTTTTTTGAAGTCGGTTTAATTTTTTTTTAAAAAATAATTTTTGTGTCCTTATTTTCTTTGAAGTACGTCAATGTCAATATAAATAACTCGGTGTGATTAATATTCAGTGAATCTATGGCCTTTGTGCTATTATCTAGGCTATACCTAAAATATAGGTTACCTATAAATGTTTACTTAGTTATTTCACTCGTAGATAGAGAGTCAATTATTTCTAATCTGTAATCAAGCTAAGTGACTTGAATATGTTACAACAAAGGCTGTCTGCTCTATTTCACTATGTACTGCAGTTGAATATTGTACAGATAAATAGTCCGGCCGGGCGTCGCCGGAGGGCATACAACGCATCGTATGCCCTCTGAGCCTCTCCTTCGTGCCCTGAGTGGTGAGTGCGGGGGCGCGATCCACTCATAGGGGCGTAGCGGTGTGGTGGGTGCAGCCACACCGTTGCGCGAGGTTCTCCCGGGGAGCAACCTATTGCTCCCCGGAATCCGGGGGTAGGGGTGGTTGCCCCATTTGAGGGCAAATACCTCCTCCTCTGGCCAGCCGCAGACGTCAAGCTGCCAGCACTCCTGTGCCGGCCGCTTGACGTCTAGATACGCTAGAGCCTGGAGTGTGGCACGGGACCAATTCAAAAAGGTATCTGAGGAGACCTTTTCTGAGGGGCAAGTTACAGGTCGAAATACATATAGGTAAAATAGTTAAAATATAAAAGTCAAAGATAAATAAGAAGTGTGTTTAATGAGTGTATAAGTATAGGTTCTGACCTGCTTCGCTGTGGACCACATGACCCTAGGGTATCCGGAGAACAGGTAGCAGTGCCCGCTGAATAGCACTTGTTTGATGTCCATACACGGCTGAGCTGTGGACAAAAAAAACATGTTATACTCGTACATAAAAAGTTAAAACTAAAATTAAATCATTAAATGCCCCATCATCGCCTATCTTGTAAATAACTGAACCAACTTTGATCAAAAATCATAAGAACACGCTCGATATGATGACATTTCAAACATAACATACCAAAACAAAATCAGTTTACCTAGGGAGTTACGCTCCTTTTATCGTCAGGATGTAAAAAGCGTGATGACATACTAATCATCATCATCATCATCAGCCCGTGTCAGTCCACTGCTGGACATAGGCCTCTCCTAATGTTCGCCACCGTAATCGATATTAGGTCTCTCGCATCCAGCACTTGGCAGCCGTTCTGCGCAAATCGTCACTCCACCTGGCCTGAGGGCGTCCTACATTACGTTTGCTGATATGCTAATACTAGACCATTATCGTCTGGTCTAGCATGAACATACTACTAGCATCGATCACGATAACTATTTTAAAAGTTCTAAGATCAATCTCTCTTTCGATCAATCCTGAAAATGGATGGAGGCCCATAACCGTAGAGAGATAAAAGAGTTACTTGAAGAAAAAAATTGATGCACAGATTTAGTACGTCTTAAAATTCACAAGCTTATTTGCAAACTAGCTGTGCCAGCGGCGTTGCACGCGTGAATATCCGGTTTTAAGAGTAACGCCAACGGACTTCCATATAATGGTACCTTAAATTTTAGGTTAGAACTCTAGCAGTAAAAACCGCATTTAATTCCATGCAGTAGTTTTCGCGTGATGTGCGATCAAATATACAGATAAAAATTTCTCGCGTTTTCCCAACACTCCTCGTCACTGTTTTGCTTCTATTGATTGTAGCGTGATGAAAAGTATACTATAACCTGCCCAAAAGTATGAAGAATAATCGTACCAAGTTTCGTTAAAATCCGTCCAGTGTTTTTATAACGAACATACAGACGGACAGACACAAAATTTTACTGGTTGCATTTTTGCCATTTGGCATCAGTATTGATGATCACTATCACCCCCTGATAGTTATTTTGAAAATATATTTTATGTACAGAATTGACTTCTCTACAGAGTATAGACCTATAGGACAAAAGAGGAAGTTAAAACAAAATAAATTATCCAAATTGTAACGGAAGCCGAGTATCTTTGATCGCATTGACAGCGCCCTTCAGGTTTAATCATCGTGATACAAAAGCTTTAAGGAAAATACATACCTACCTAAAAGTTGACATCATAAAGGAGAATTTGAACGACGTGAAATCGGAGTTACGTCGTTTAAGTCGACTTTAAACAATAAATGGAATGTAAGGGAGCTATCATCTTTTCGCACCAAGCCACCCTCACTTGCCCGTGGTGCATCCTGCCGAATAACAAACTTTGGCAATTGATTGGTGGCGGTATAACCATCACAATTGAAGGCGCAGCTAAATACCACAGACCGATGACGGGCAGCAGCGTCACCGGAGCGAGAAGCTACGCCATGCGATTGCCAACACGCGCGTGGCGATTATGGGTATATCCTCCAGATGTTTGCCCTAAGTGGCGAACAACTGGAGAGGCCTATGTCCAGCAGTGGACTGCAATACGCTGATGATGATGATGATGAACTTTCTATGACATAATGAGACGATAAACCCGTAAATATGTGAGGTATAAATTCTATTTCAAATCGCTTCCTTTCCAGGTACATTTACACTGCAGATGACAGATAGTCCAAGACCTAGAATTCTAAAGAAGCTAGGTAAACTTCGTACATATGTCAGGCGTCAAGGCGCGGCGGGCAGGATATAACCTCTTAAGAGGGCGCTTAGGCTAAACTTATCTTGGCACTAGCTCCATCGACCGATAAGCGCTTCGGTTCCAAGGGTTGAACACATTCCATAAAATTTTACGGACTCAGGTATTGAGAGGAATAAAACCTCTTCAGTTTAATTCATTCTTAAGTAAACTAACCCTTTGTTAAAATAAATTAATAGCAAGACATGCCACACAGCGCCATCTAGTCTCTAACCAAGCTGAAGCTAGTACTATGGGCACTAGACAAGTAATACACTTATTAGCTACCTACTTTTTCTGGTAAATATAAATATATATTACTAGCTGTGCTCGCGACTTCGTCCGCGTGGAATAGTTATTTTTCCCCGTTTTTTTTTTACATTTTCCATTATTTCTTCGCTCCTAATAGTTGCAACGTGATGTTATATAGCCTAAAGCTTTCCTCGATAAATGGTCTATTCAACACAAAAAGAATTTTTCAATTCGGACCAGTAGTTCCTGAGATTAGCGCGTTCAAACAAACAAACAAACAAACTCTTCAGCTTTATAATATTAGTTAAGATACCAATGCAAAGACCAATACAAGCAGACCTGGCACATAAACGTTTCAAGTGTTGTACGGGGATCGATCCCGCGATCTACAGTATAAAAGGCAGCGATCACTACCACTAAGATGCCACAGAATACCAGGATTACGACATCACCGAAAGTGTCAAAACTTTTTACACATGCTGTTTACAGAAAGAATTAAACAGCCGATTTTTTATAATTATATCAACAACCAAGGCCCGCAAAAATGTAGTCTCCAAATTGTTTTGCAAAAGGAAAATGCACTTAATGCAATCGGGAACAGTTTATTATGCCTAAAAAGTTGTAAAAGTATTTAGCAGTGCGACTCATTAAAAAGTAGAAGGGTGCAGAAATTTAATCTCACCTATTCGAGCTTTTAAAGCTTAGTATGTAGAAGTAATATCCATTCCGGTGAAATTGTACCTACGCTCAGTTTAGCTTAGTTCTTCCATATGAGATGGTAATGCTGACCGTTTGAATGTATAAAACAATATGAATAATAACAATGTACTCTTATATTTTTGCTTAAAAATAGAATGGATTCAGGATTTAGAATCGAACCACCCCATCTCATCGCTTGTCGTAAAAGACGACTAAGGGAATATCAGGAAACGGTCAGCAGCGTTTACCTGGGTACAAATAAAACCTACTGCGGTCACCAACCGTGGTGAATTCGTGGTGAATAAGGCATATCCCCCCAAAATGACAATTGTCATTAAGGGAGGCCTATGACCAGCAGTGGATGTTTGTAGGGTGATGATGATGATGAACTGAGTGAAAAGAAAATAGTTTTTTTTCTAAATGACTAGGTACGATGATGGCCAGGGCGGCCTTGTCATCATCACTGGACTGTTGGGGGAGCGGAAGGCTTTCACCACTAAAGAGCCATTAATGTATTATTTATTTATGTATTTAATATATTATTTTATTTTATCTTACTTGCACAGTTTGCACTGCCTTCCCTTTTCTTTAGCAATTGTCCTCTACCTGAAGGTTGTCTGGAAGATATCGCTCCCAGCGATAAGACCGCCTACATTGTACCTACTATATGTTTGTATACTCTTTCCTGTAAATGTTTATGTTTGTGGAATAAAGAATATCTATCTTTCTATCTATCTAATGCATCGTCGCAAGCAATTATGCATTAGAACTATTAATTCGCAAGATGCAATTATACTCTGCAGCGGAATTCACGTGTCTCAAGATATTCCAGAACAAATTGCCACTAATTTACCGCAACACGTTCACAGCCACAAGCATAATAATGCTGATATTATTACACTGTAAATTCGTGTAATTATTTTCGTGTACCGCACAGCAAATGTAATTACACTGTGTCATTACCGGCAGCTGTCTGTAAGCATAGCTGTTGTAATAATGAGCTGACGAAGACTTGAATGGGACGTGTTGGGCCCCTAGAAACACCACGGTGGGCACCACTAATTAAATTGCATAATTAACTTTATTTGGAGCTGCATAACCAAATGCCAGCTAATTTTATTACATTGTTGCTAAAGGAGGGATTCGTTAGGGAGTAATCCGTTTATCTCTTTTTGCGCCAACTTTTGGTTTTGTGGTTTCAACGAAAAATTGTCATGGCCGAAAGTTTTTCATTCTCAGTTGGCCGGAATTGAACTGAATTTTGTAAGCCTGTTATGTGCAGACTGTGACTGTATTATTAAAACTATTTTTGTGAAATGCTTGATTCAGATAAGGCGCACAAGACAGAGAACTCTGGAAAAGTTTGGGGTAGACCTTGACCCAGCAGGAACAGCACAGGTTGATAAAGAAAGAAAGAAAAAGATTGATTCAAATGGCTGAGTCAGGCACTGCACACATCATCTACCTGGCTTTTGACTCGGATTTCCCCTTACGAGATCATTACTTAACTTTGTTGTAATGTGTAATGTAATGTTATACATACAAAATCTTTAGAATCTCTTTTGTGCGTTTTAGTCGAACGCTTTTCAAATTCATCATCAGCCTATTGCAGTCTACTGCTGGACATAGGCCTCTCCAGTTGTTCGCCACCTAAAGCAAACTTCTGGAGGACATACCCATAATCGCCACGTTGGGCAGGCGGGTTGGCGATCGCAGGGCGTAGCTTCTTGCTCCGGTGACGCTGCTGCCCGTCATCAGCCTGTGGTCTTTAGCTACGCCTTCTATCGTGATGGTTTAACCGCCACCAGTCGGTTTGCCAGAGCCTCGTTTGTTGTTCGGCAGGATGCACCACGGGCAGGTGAGGATGGCTTGGAACGATAAGGTGATAGGTCGCTCCCTTACATCCCAAAGCCCTTTTCAAATTATTATTCTGAATTCTGAGACAACAGAACAGAAATTATAACCACACGTGGATCCTAAGGAGGTTGACGAAGGCGTCTCGAAACGATTTGAAGCACAAAACATAAATTTTATCATTGTGCATCTTCCTAAATGCCATAGAATTCTTCAAATCACAGGAAATTGTACGTCGGAAGTGTTGACGAGGGTCCTACAATTTGTCTCGACTCTAACAAATGGCGTCGAAGACGTGTGCCGCATATGAGAGGACTCACTTAGATAACGCGCTCGCATCCGTCGTAATCAACGATTCTTTTCGTGTTTAATGGAACTGTTCACCGCATTGGCGAAACAAAGTTAGGGAAAAGGATAATGGAATGCCTAATGTAGAAGACCTGTTTGTATTTTGTCATTGTTAGGTCCTAAGTTAATGTGGAGAAGCAAAATCCTTTCTTAGTTGTTTATCTTGTTGGTATAAGTACTGAGAAAGTGGAAAAAGGTGATGTAGGTCGTTACATATAAAAACTGGTTTAGGTTTAAGAGACGTGAAGAGGTATCTCAAAGACTAGGATCACGGTGGCATCTAGTCCTAATCTTATGGGAGCCTGCTCGTTGCCATAGCGACTTGAGCTCTTATCTAGCTTACGGTTTGGTAAAATGGGAGTCACTGTGATATCAGAAAAAGATATTAAACCATGTACATAACTGATATCAGGATATCAACTATCAGTAATCAGCTTAAGAAAGAACTACCTACTCTTACAGAGATATTTGTGTACTGCATGACACTCATATATACAAGTCTCCATGCTTTTAAGTGATTTTCTTTCATATCTAGAAGAAGTACAATAACCGTGGTAATCAAATAGTGAAATGTGGACTTGACGAATTCTCCAAAGTTCCATTTCTCACCATTTAGCTACTAGACTCCAAGATTTATCGCCTCGAACCGAACGAAGTCGTCGCTAACGACATCGGCGGCCGTTTTCCACTTCATAACAAAGTTCTTTCCAATTGAACAAGTTCGGTCGAGTTTTAGTGATTCGTGAAATACAGATGCTACTGTTGGGCGAGACGGAGAGAGAAGGCAAAAATGGGACTGAGTTGACTGTACGTAGATTAGTAAGCCTACATCTAAGTCCGTTTTGAACAGGTGGAGTGAGCAGTGGTATCCTATTTAGGTCGGTATTCAGGTCACATGTAGGAGGAAATCAATCCTTCAATCCATTAACTAGCCCGTTGCAGTCTCCTGCTCATCTTAAACCTTCTCCAGTGAACACCAACCATCTTTCACTCTCGATGACTTGAGAAAGATGTCTGTTGAGAGTGAATATTTTTTTTATGGAATAGGGGGCAGACGAGCAAGCGGTTCACCGGTAAGTGATAACCGCCGCCCATGTACATCTGCAACATCAGGAGTTACAGCTGCGCTGCCGGCCTTTAAGGAAGAGGTATGCTCTTTTCTTGAAGATTTTGGGGGATATTGCCCTGGATCAAATCTAGCCTTACTTAATAAAAATATCTTGCCTAAATTTTACTCTGGCAAAGCGAAAGACGGCAAAGCAATGTCAGCAAAACACATGATGAATTTCAAAATGAATGTTTTGTTCACCTTTAATAATGGAAGTTTCCGTGGAACATTGTTGAACAATGTTTCGGCTCTGAGCTAATAAGCCAACTTTGCGAATTACATATTCATACACATCCTTCACGGTGTTTTCAGGGGAGCAAGAAACTTTGCCACCCTTCAAAATACTGAATAATTGCTTACTGGTCCGCTGTAGTTTTTGTGACCCCTTTAGCGGTCTGTGTACAAAACAACTCTTAATGTACAGAACATAGCGTCATACAATGTGGCCTTCAAACTAGTTTGTGAATTATTGCAAACTAGATGACCCGGCGAACTTTGTACCACAAAATGTACCTACTACTGTGTACGTAGTAAGGAAAGAGAGACCCAAGTCGCTATGGACAGACAAATAACCAAATCAATCACTTGTCAGTTGGTGGCAACTGATAAAGTGATTGATTTACTCGTAGTTATTTATCCGCTATGCTGTCTGTTGGATTGTTTTGGCTTATATAACAACCGATTCCGAAACGCGATCGAAATCACTTTACGGGTGTTCCGCCGAATCTACGGTGGCTGATATTTCAAGAACTCCTTAGCCGACTTCAATGGTGTAGTTCAGTAACCAAGGGCCAAATAAAAAAATTAGGGCCATGCTGCTATTAATTGAGTTTGTCAGTGTTGCCAGTGGCTGCAGTAACACTGTTCTGGCAACGCATCAATAAACAAAATATTCTAGGGGAGTTCCCAAGATATGGTAAATATAACGTGAGAAATTTCCATTTCAGATCGGTTGACATTTTTAATAAGGATTCGAGGGCCCCGAAGCACTGCCCCGCTTAGTCCCTGAGCAGCTACGCCACTGATCAACTCTTCATCAGCCTTTTGTAGTCCACTGCTGGACATAGGCCTCTCCAGTTGTTCGCCACCTAGGGCAAACCTCTGGAAGATATACATACACATAATCGGCACGCTGGGCAGGCGGGCTATCGCAGGGCGTAGCCTCTTGCTCGGGTGACGCTGCTGTCCGTCATCGGCCTGTGATATTAAGCTACGCCTTCTATCGTGATGGTTTTACCGCCGCAGTCGGTTTTCCAGAGCCTCGTTTGTTGTTCGGCAGGATGCACCACGGGCAGGTGAGGATGGCTTGAAGCGAAAAAGTGATAGGTCGCTCCCTTACATCCCCTTACGGGATGACTCTTCGACTCTTACGGGAAGCAAAGTATCTACAAGAAGTGCAAAATTTAACCACGTTTTTCAACGTTCAAACCAATGCAATCACTGCAAATTGTGCACTTATGCATCTTCCCTTTAACTGGACCCAGATCAATACACAAACGAAAAGGACGATATATACTCGTATCTGTTAAAACTTCAATCCCAGCTACAATTTCAGATGTAGGTGAAACGAAAGCTGCTACACGTTGAGCCTTTAAAATATTCAAAGGCAAAAAGATGCGGAATGCTCTCGCTCGCTAACTAGTCCCACTTGTCCATTCATTCGTTCCGAGAGCGAGTGAATGAGCGAACGAGGGATTCAGACCGATCCCCGTTACATTCAAACGTGCGCTTTGCGAGAAAATTTCATTTCGCGACTTGATACGGTAAATATGAGGCAGGTAAATATGGAAATTATACGAGTACACGTACGTCGGGTGGGTTGTTAGATGGTGACATTTTAAATAATTATTATATTCTTTTTATCTTCGCTCGTCAAATTACAGCCTGCTTGATATTAAGGTCGCAAGACTGTTCTTTTAATATCCATGGTCTATTGTACTTGGTTTTATGAGTTAAGTAGACAAGAATAAATGCAAAGATCGGTCATTATTTGATAGTACTCATATATTATGTGGATTAAAATGATGGAGCAATGATTTTACATGTGGTAACAAAGTAATTAGTTTTTGTATCTTACTTACCTACTGTTAATTTCTTATGTCAGTGTTTATATTTCATATTATATAGATACAGACAACTGTTAGTAGATAAATAAATTACGAGCGATGCGACGTCGCATCTTATGAATTTATGCGTTCTCACGATGCATCGCAAGAACTTGGGAATTTATTCGCATTGCGCATTACTGCGATAGTGTGGACTCTTTCTCTATTCCTGCACTGTCATAGTTTCGTGACACAGATATTTAATGCCCACAGACCTAGTCAATACAAAGAAATGTCTTTTCAGAAATTAATAAAATAATAATAAATATTCTTTATTGCACAAGTATTGAGTTACAATATTTATTGCCAAGAAGACATTATATGCGTTGGAAGAAAGCAGTGAATCATCATTGAATAGGAGTTGACAATATATGCCTTTGTCCTGAAGAACCGTTGGTTAGATTACATTTCAGGAATTCTGCCTTAATAAATGTAACGAAAATTCATCTAATCTTTCCGAATTTCATTTCAATTTCCACTAAACTTTACTTTAAAGCCGATAATTTCGCATATCAGACGCTATACGTTTGAACTCCATTATTTATAAACGGCGATAAATTTTTTCTCGCTAACTAGGTCCACTCATCCATTCATTAGTTCGCGAGTGAACGAGGGCGCCCGATCCTCTCGGTAAAATATGCGATTCAAATATGCGTTTGAGCGCAGCGAATTTCATTTCGCGATGGGAATTTAAAATAAACCATTAGATTATTTACGTTTGCATTCGGGATTTGTGGAAATGAAACTCAACAGATTGAATGTTTGTTTTGTAATGAGATGCTTCGAACAGGGGATTTGGCCGCGATCGATAAGTAGACTTTAGGTAGGCATGGACGCAAACTGGGGCAATTATTCGGGCCAAAAAGTTTGCATATTTGTTAGCTGCTCGCGGTGAAAGGAAGCCAATGATTTCAATTTGTATTTAAGTTTCATATTGTTAACAATGGGATGTAAGGGAGCGACCTATCATTATTTCGGTCCCAGCCAACCTCACCTGCTCGTGATGCATCCTGCCGAATAACAAACGAGGCGCTGGCAACCGACTGGTGGCGGTATAACCATCACAATTGAAGGCGTAGTTAAATACCACAGGCCGATGACAGGCAGCAGCGTCACCGGAGCGAGAAGCTACGCACTGCGATCGCCAACCCGCCTGCCCAGCGTGGCGATTATGGGTATATCCTTCAGGTGTTTGCCCTAAGTGGCGAACAGCTGGAGAGGCCTATGTCCAGCAGTGGACTGTAATAGGCTGATGATGATGATGATGATGTTTAGGATTGGGCCGGCATGGCGGTGGCAACTGACAGGTATCTGATCAGTTACTTGCCCGTTGTCACAGCGATTTGGGCTATTTTCTCGCTTTCCATGAGGCGCAGGGAAGCCATTATGTCGAGCTACTATAAAAAAAATTAAAATTTGATAATACATTTGTAATGGTGTATTAAACGTCTAAAGATCTATACAATTTTCAGCTCTATGCGAATTTTGACTCAGTGAAATACCTATTTTGGAGTCTCTAATCCTTCATTTTCGTAATTCGCTAACCGTAGTTCATCATGACCGGTGAGGCTTGAGGCACCAGAACCAACGCGGATTACGGAATTATCATGCTTTTCTATGAACGGAGGTGTATCACTGCTCTTTCCCGGATAAAAAATCTGGTAACGACTCTTGGCCCGAGTTAGGATTCGGACGAATAGCTTTGCTTGATGATGAAGAGAGAGAAATAATATTAACCAGACATGCCACGCTGGGCTACACGTCGCCATCTAGCCCCAAACCAAGCCGAAGCTTGTACTATGGGTACTAGACAACTGATATAGTTAGTTAGATACTTTTTTTGTAAATAAGTAGGTACATATTATACATAGTAAGCACCCAGACCATTACAACAGACATGTTCAGGAACACAAATGTTAGTACTGTGTGGAAATCGAACCCACGACCCTAGTCACTCAGACGTAATGAAGAGAAAGTATTAAACATTTTCCTGATATAGATATTATCATGAAGTGTGTCAGCATCATCATCAATTCACTGCCATAAAAAGTAGTATAAGGTGTAAACAAATCCAAAATCACATCTGTCTCCAGTATCTCACTAAATAATACCAAAAGGCTGCCAACTCTACCGGGTCTAAGGCTTCTACGGCTTAATCTATAATGTATTGGCCATATTGAAATTCCAATCTCGCAGAAAACGAGTTTGACGGCGGATTATGATAAAGCACTGAGCGGCAGAAAGCCGGTCGCGGCGCCAAATATTGCTACAGGGGCGGCCATCTTTGTTTACTTTGCAGGATAACCAAACAATCGGTGGAGGCAACCAAAATGTTGTTGTTTGGTATTAAATTAAATATAACTCTTATTACACACCCGGTATTCAGGGCACTGCACGCAGGATGGGTAGGTACCCTAGTTAGTGCGGCGCTTAATACACTACTCTGAAAATCGGTCCCTAAATCAGTTGATACGCGATAATCGCCCTATTTGTTATTACATTACGCGATCGGTAGAGCGGTTAGGTAGCTAGGCAGATCGGGGATGATCTGATCGCCCTAAATCGGGACACCCTAAATCTTATTACACCACCCTTAATTAGAGTTAGGGTAGTTGAAACCGGGTGGTATAATAAGCGTTTATCTCATCTCAGACAACGTTCACCTAATTTGACCACCATACTTGTAGTGTCATAACATTTTGATTTCTTTTTCATTATTAAATTGATTTATTATGGATTGTCAAAAGTTACAACTATGATTGCCAAGAGGCATTGCCCTGTGTGGCAACCATAGGTAATATGGTAAGTGTTTGTACATTTTCTTTGGAAATAAACTACCTATGTATTTTATACGAGTATAATAGGACAAGATATTGGTGTCGCCTACATTTATTATTGTTCTAGTGTGAAGTGAAATGAAATGAAAATACCTTTATTGACATAGACTTAAAATAACTACCTACTTACGAATCGTCAAGTTAAATGTAAGCAACAAAGTAATGCAAAAATATGAATAAAATTAATGTAAAAGAATACGCTACCGCACCGTGTTCGGAAAGTAAATATCTACCGAGAAGAACCGGAAAGAAACTCGATAGTTACTCTCTTCCAATCGCCAATTGTTACAACATGTTTTTGTATTACAATATTCACCAACAATACGAAAAAAACATTTTTTATGTTCAAAATCCTTCAAAAAGCCCTTACATAGTCACCTTATTCACAACCCGTATACAACCGTGCCTAATTGTATTACCGCGCGTCAAAACATAATCGCCCCACGTACACCGCTCGCTTTGTTCCCAGCTTTAACGTCATTTCCGCAGAAAGCCGGCGATGTGACTCAATATTTTGGCGGCTCCTTCATTACCACTGCTCTAATTACGGTACAACGGTTGAAATATTATTATTTTATCAACTTAAGCCAGCTTAAAGCGTTGGAGTGTGTCGTGAAAGTTAACATTTATTGAAATGGGGCGAATGCCGTCTGTTTCAATTTACAAATATTATAACCTTCTGTATCTAAGAGCGTCGGTGGCTTAGTGGTTAAGGGTTCAACGCGAGAGGCAGCCGGTTCCCCACCACATGAAATTTCAAATTTGCAATTCAAATGCACTTTTCTTCGTCGGTAAAGGAAAAATATCGTGAGATCATTTTCCTTCAAGATTTTTGTCTCTAGTTCTAAACTGTGCTTACCAATTAGCCTCCGAAAAGGCGTAGCCGTTTCTTACATCCTCAAAAAAGATTTTATAATTTGTTTGGAAAAACTAGTTCCCTTCCATTGATAACCAATATTAGTGACCCTCATTGGGTTTTAACTAGAATACGTATATAATCTAGTTCAATGAAATCAGTCAATCATCGACTGTCCTGTGTGACACATCCTTAGAACTTCTTCACAAGTGCACACTTGTGAAGAAGTTAAATATTACAATTATCACTTATTTTTGAAGTCGGTGCCAGCCAAACATATAGGTATATTGTCGTGTGGATATGCCGGCCGCGCGCGTCATACAACAACAGTCTACGTTAGGTACCGAGAGGTTGGCACCGACTTCAAAAATAAGTGATAATTGTAATATTTAAATGATTATGTATTAAGGATAGAATTACTTACGTTATTTATCGCTTTTTGGTTTTGGTCGTTTGCGTTTTTTTTGAAGTCGGTTTAATTTTTGTGTTGAATAGACCATTTATTGAGGAAGGCTTTAGGCTATATAACATCACGCTGCAACTATTAGGAACGAAGAAATAATGGAAAATGTAAAAAAACCGGCCAAGTGCGAGTCGGACTCTCGCACGTAGGGTTCCGTACCACTATACAGCTAAATAAATGTTTTTCTTTACGTTTTATTATATTGGAGTTAATTAAATGAAAAAATTAGGTAATTTGATTTATGACGTTTAAAAAAAAACTACTCGCTAGATTTCATTCAAACCAAATTTCGTTAGTAGTTTTCATAGTGATACACATGATATATTTTTTTCAGTTTTATCATGCCCATATCTTAGAAGTTACGGGGGGGGGGGGGGGGACACTCATTTTACCACTTTGGAAGAGTCTCTCGCGCAAACTATTCAGTTTAGAAAAAAATGATGTTAGTAACCTCAACATCATTTTCAAATACCTATCCATAGATACCCCACACGTATGGGTTCGATGAAAATTTTTTTTTTCAGTTTCAGTTCTATGTATGGGAAACCCCAAAAATTTTGGATTTTTATTCTGATTTTATTTTAAAATCTTAATGCGGTTCACAGAATACATCTACGTACCAAATTTCAATAATGTAGCTCTTATAGTTTCGGAATAAACTGGCTGTGACATACGGACGGACAGACCAGACAGACAGACAGACAGACAGACAGACAGACAGACAGACAGACAGACAGACATGACGAATCTATAAGGGTCCCGTTTTTGCCATTTTGGCTACGGAACCCTAAAAACGGGGAAAAATAACTATTCCACGCGGACGAAGTCGCGAGCACAGCTAGTAATAAAATAAACGCATTTGTACATTCTGTTCTTTCTCAACTTGGAGTCAAGACTCGTCTGTCCGCTGTCTGTCGGCAAAGGCTCTTGTCATTTTGGTCATATAATGAGAAGGGCAACGAGAGTCTTGAAAAGCTGGTTGTGGTTGGTGGCGTGGAAGGAAAAGAGCCCGCGGCCGCTCACCAACCAGATGGTCCGACCATGTAAAGGCAGTGGCCCATCAGGAGCCTGCAAATGTCCACTGCTGGACGTAAGCTTCCCCAATAACAATAGGCCTGTTGTCGAAAAAGAAGTAATTAGTCCGTCTTTTAGACTGTTATAAAATAAAATACACGTATTTTTTCATTTGTAAATTAGACCAAAAATGACAAAGATATAGCCCATTAAAATTACGCGTGACGTCAGATATTGGGATTTTTTTCGCAATTATGTGACGTCAAAGACCCCAACTCCTACATTTTGATGCCTTGTATGTTTGTTATTTTTTGTTTAAATGAAAAAAGGAAAAATACGTGTCCAATATTTTTTTATAATCTAAAATACGGACTAAATATAATGTAATTATTTTGACCCTGGAAACATCCCTATTATCATTTGGAGGCCTTTGCCCTTTTTTGATATACCCTTAGTCGATTTCTACGACACTCACAGGATGAGATGGGGTGGTCCTATCCAAAATCCACACGGATTAGTCGAGTTCACTATTACTGAACAAAACAGATCGTAGCCATTTTCATTTCACAGATACAGTTCATTAAAACAGAACGCTTATTACCGCGAGTCCAGAGTGGTCTCGATGTCATGTCTCGGCGTCTCGACCGACAATGTCTGATAGCTTTGTGGCTCGCACCACTTGTACCCGTAGGGACGAGTTAATTGTCTCGAGACACTCCCGGTTATTAAGTCGGTGCACAAGATTGTGTTGGAACAGTCTAAATGTTTTGTTTTAATAAAAAATATGGATAGAAAACTGAGAATGGAATGAGAACTATGAAATACTAGCGACCCACGCTTGCTTCGCTACTTATGAACCTTCCTCATAGATCACTCTATAAATTAAAAGAAAACAGCATCGAAATCATTTTTGCTGCAAGGCAACAACCTGCCCTTGGTGCCCAATAACAAACGCGGCGGTGGCAACCGACGGGTAGTGGTATAACCATCAAAATTGAAGGCGTTGCTAAATACCACAGACCGATGACGGGCAGCAGCGTCACCAGAGCGAAAAGCTACGCCCTGCTATCGCCAACCCGCCTGCCCAGCGTGGCGATTATGGGTATATCCTCCAGATGTTTGCCCTAAGTGGAGAGGTCTATGTCCAGCAGTGGACTGCTGTTGATGATGATGATGTAACCCAATAAAATTCTTATCTGAAAGCTGTTATGTATGAATGAGGGTATATCGATACTTATAGGCTCGTATCTTATAACGCTGTGAATATTATTGCCATGCCAGTTCACGAATAGATGCGCTTGCGAACATACCGTTGTTTTATTTGTCAAAAGCGAAGCGAGGTCGAGTCGCTATAGTGTATGAATAAAAGTATACCTGTTTGTAGAGTTACCTACAGGGAGTTTGATCACAGGCCACATAAGTGATATTTTGTATAATAACGTTACCACTGCTCATTCCCATAATAGTTAGGAGTTAGCCAATTACGGTTTGATTGTTTAGGCCACTTTAATTGCTGCCATTTTCATTAGGGATCCTAGTCTGAAATCATAATAATGGCACCCAGTCTGTACGTTTACGTTATATAGAATTAACCAGCGATTATAATTATGAGCCCCAATTTATGGTTCAAATGTTTAATTTTGTATCGTTACGAGGAGTCTGCTTGGTGGAGATAAAGTTTTATTTCAGCTTTTTCATAATTTTGATGATATTAATACTAAAAATTTTGTCTATTTTCCTAATAAGAATGTTTTATTTTTAATATGGATACATCGTGTGTAAAGTTAACGTGGATAACTAATTAAAATTTGAAATCCCCTGCATTATTAAAATTAAAAACTATTCGGAAGCCTGACCGTTTAAAAAAGAACAAACAGCGCTTACTTGTATATGTGCTAACTTTATCTATCTGCATTTGATACACCAAGATCCACCTATGATTTATCTAAATCATTGCTTCATCATCTTAATCATCAATGCTTGTTTTTGTTAAAAAGTATTTATAAACAGTTATCAAGCGATAAGTGTCTGAATGCAGCTTATTACCGCAGCCTATTGCGACTTAATTAAAACTACGCTCGTCCGCTCGAGGCAAGTTTGAATGTCGCACAAACAGACTTTGTGTCAATTCAGCGGCGGAAGAGTAAGGAGAGGTACACACTGGGTCCGTTTATTCTAAACTGAAATAATGTAACGTTGTGATAGCAGACATTGAAAGTACCTCTACTTCTTTTTCTATTTGACAGTGCTGTGGAAATGTTATGTTCTTTTACGATAATTAAGCTGTGAATTTTAAAGTATCATATACATAAATAAATTACGGTCCTTGTTTTGTATTAAATTGTACAAAAAACCATTATTATGGTTATATTTACATTTGCTTTGCAACTTGCTGGTACATCAAAATGTTCAAAGTCAATTTAGCTAAGGATCAAAGACATTTAGATTTTTAATACTTCAATTACAAATTGTTGATGTTACCTTGAATTATTGGCACAAGACAAAGCCGGAGGACGTAAACCAGAGCTTTTACATTTCATAAAAGCTATAATGTAGTTTTAGACAAAAAACAACAAAGTTATATAAAATCACACGGTTTTATTAAATGTTTAATAATATTATGAATACGATTTTATTAGGCCTCAAGTCGAAAGGTTAGTAGGAAAAATATGTTTGACGTGCTACCTATTTGTGAATCAGTTTGCAAAAACAAATTATTTAATGTTTTATTTATTTAATTAAAATTAAACCTCAATAATAACAGCCTAGTGCATCCCAGACCTTACACAAGCCTGACATAAAAACCCGCGCCATTCAATCCCGCACAACTGCAAATTGAACTTTAAACCGTCACCGTAGAGTCGCGGCTGACGGCCGACGCGCATCCGTCGGGAGCGGAACAAGGGTACCGTGAAGTTGAAATTGAAAACACGACTTTTTCCAGATTACCCGCATTCTTTCCGTTCAGCCGCGTATTGTGCGGCTGAGCCGACCTTAGAGGTAGCTGTTTACGTTGAGGTTAAGCGTTTTAGCAACAGGTGAACTGGTATGTTACAGGATGTAAGGTTATGCGTACGTTTTATGTGGCTTTCAATTCATAACATTGAATCATTTGGAAGAAAGTCAATAGTTTTTTTGTCTGAAATACGCAGCTACAAAGACATTAGAGATAAGTCAAGGTATTCACAGCCAGCAAGAATAACCTTTGGTAAACCTTAGGAGAAGGTTCACTACTATCTCGTAGCTAAGGTTATCTATCTATACTTATAATAAATCTGTAGAGAGGTCAATTCTGTACATGAAATATTTTTTCAAAATAACTATCAGGGGGTGATTAGTGATCGATACTGAAGCCAAAAATGCAATCAGTAAAATTTTTGTCTGTATGTTCGTTATAGAAAGGAGGAGCTCGGTGGCGCCGCGGTCTTGTTCGTTTAACAATGATCGCAAATGTTGAGCAACCATTGGCGCGGTCAGTCCGATGATGGGTGACCAAAATTTGACACCGATTTCCTCCGTGCTTCGGAAGGCACGTTAAGCTGTTGGTCCCGGGTGCTATCTTTACCAACTCAGATAGCAGTCGTTACATCATATCAGAGATGATGATAACTCTGACGCCTAAACTGGGAATGGGTATAGCTTACCCTAAGTGTTGCGGAGGTCTGATGGCAGTCGCTCTGTGTAAAAGCTTAGCCCTCGCCAAAATCTCTCAGTTTGGAAGCCGACCCTGAGACAATCGGGAAAAAGGCTAGGAGGATGATGTTCGTTATAGAAAAAAAACTACTGGACGGATTTTAACGAAACTTGGTACGATTATTCTTCATACTCCTGGGCAGGTTATAGTATACTTTTCATCACGCTACAATCAATAGGACCAGAGCAGTGACGGGAAATGTTGGAAAAATTGGAGAAATTTTTATCTGTATGTTTGATCGCACTTCACGCGAAAACTACTGCATGGAATTAAATGTGGTTTTCACTAATGTATTGCTAGAGGTCTAACTTAAACTCTAGGTACCATTTTATGCAAGTGCTTTATTTTTCAAACCCGATATCCACGCGTGCGACGCCGCCGGAATAGTTCTAGAATATTCCCAAGAATATTAGGTCCAAACCTAAGTTACGGTACTCACAGTCAGCGAGCGCAATCTTCGCTACAGAGCGAAGGTTGACTACTGCATTATTATGGATACAGATCCACGTGCTGTGATTGATCAGCTCGATTCAGAGTGTTGCCTAGTGATTGGTGCCGGACAAGCTTCAGTTTCATTCTAGAATATTCTTGGACATAAGTTACGGTACTCACAGTCGGCCAGCGTGACCTTGGCCCGGTACCCGTGGTAGTGGCGCGAGTGGTCGGCGCGGAACCGCAGCCGCAGCCGGTTGGCGCGCGACTGGTGCCGCAGCAGCTTCAGCTTGCCGCTCCAGTCGCCGCAGAGGCGCCGCGCGCGCGACCAGTGCGCGTCGCGCGACCAGCCCGCGCTGGACGAGTCCGACTCGGGCAGGAGATACTCCGGCTCCTCCCATACCTGGGCAAGCATTGAAGACAAGTTAACACATTACGGGATGTAAGGGAGCGGCCTATCATCTTTTCGCTCCAAGTCAACCTCACCTGCCCGTGGTGCATCCTGCCGAATAACAAACGAGGCGCTGGCAACCGACTGGTGGCGGTATAACCATCACAATTGAAGGCGTAGCTAAATACTAAAGACCAGTGACGGGCAGCAGCGTCACCGGAGCAAGAAGCTACGCCCTGCGATCGCCAACCCGCCTGCCTAGCGTGGCGATTATGGGTATATCCTCCAGATGTTTGCTCTAAGTAGCGAACAACTGGAGAGGCCTATGTCCAGCAGTGGACCGTAATAGGCTGATGATGATGATGATGATAACACATTACAACGACAATGGGATGCAAGGAAGCGACCCATCACCTTTCCGTTCCAAGCCACCCTTACCTGCCCGTGGCGTTCTGCTAAATAACAAACGAGAGAGTGGCGATATTGTTGCGGACAGAACGACCTTTTTATATACGTTTATTGTGTAAATAGTTTATATTTAGAAGTGTTCTTTTACGAGTATTTTGTTGATATGGATTTTGTTTATTGTCAGTAAGTTGTTATAGTTATATAGTCCACCTGCGGCTGAGCCGAATATAGTTTTTTTTTGTGGTTTCTCCGTTGTTATTTTGATTGATTCCACACCCTCGATGCCAGCTTCAGTCGCAACAGATATACCACCAGCCGGTTGCCTGAGTCTCTCCAGTCGTCCGCTACTTTGCGCAAACACCTGGAGGCTTTACCCATAATATCCACGCTGGGCAGAAGATTGCAGGCCGTACCTCCTCGCCTGTGGTCATCGGCCTGTGGTATTCAGCTACGCGATGATTATACCGCCACCAATCGGTTGCCTGAGCTTCGTTTGTTATTCGGTAGGATGCATCACAGACAGGTGGCTTGGAGCAAAAAGATCTCCCGCTTACATCCCTATATAATATTTGACATACAAAATCAAAATGTTTGTTGTAACTAAACATGTGTTCTTTTCCTTGTACATTTAATGCAATGAAAAAGCTGTTACCTCATTCTCAGCGCTGTAGGTGTCGTGGTGATCTTCTAGAAGCCACTCTGAGGGTTCTGTCGTGTTGTCCACCCCCGTTTCAATGATCTCCAGAAAGTCGTAACTGCAGCTGCAACAAAAAGCTTTCATTAGTCACATCATATTTTATAACGAAAATAATTAACCATCATCATGGTTTTATTCAACCATAATGGGACCACTGCAGGACATAGGCTTCCCTCAAAGACTTCTATAATAGCTAATTGCAAGCTGCCCGCATCCTGTCCCATCCCATTTTTCCCAAATCATGAATTACGATTTGATTTCAATAACAAATACTTGTACGATAATGATACTTGATAATGGACTAATTAAATAACCTATTTAAATTCGAGAACCAAAACTTTCTAAGAGACGAATCATTTTCATTACAATCAACAACACAAGTTCTTGAGATATTCACTTTTAAGTCGGATAAATGTACGAGTAGGTAACCGATTTACCCACATAGGTATATGAATAAAAACGAATTAAATAATGACAAAAATAAAAGTAGGTAATGTAAACCAGATACGAACGCAAATTTGTTTTAGTTACTCATGAAGTGAAAACAAAATACAATCTAAAAAATTCATCATTGGGCATGAGAAGGTCAAATGTCAACGCAAGGTTTACAACTGGCCAGTTATTTAATTAATAAGTAGGTTGAATACACTGCTTGAAACTTTAATTTTACGCTCTATAGAAATACATGCAATGGTAAATATCGGCTGTATGGAGAGATTCTGAGCCGTAAACTTATTACAAAAACAGTGGGAGAGATGCTTTTTGATTTTTGGAGTAAGTAAATCGCGTAAGAAGTTGTAGGAATAATACTTTTATTGAAACACAATCCAGTGTAGGTTTGTGATATTTATTATTTTCACTTCAAAACAAGGCATATAAACAAATCAATTTAGATTATTACTATCGTACACGTGTTTACAATGCAGCGCGCGTCTCGCGTCAAGAAGGGTCCCGATTCGACTACTCGTACTGCGCGAGCGCGTGGCGCCGCCGCCGCGCATCGAGTACCTATAGGTATAGCTGTTGTGATGCGCGCCGGCTTTAGAGCGTCAGGAATTCGATAATCGATATCGAAATCGACAACCTAATACGCATCCAATGTAAACATGTATATTTAGTGATTATAAGTAAATATGTTATTTTATTTGTATTGTAATGATATGTTTAGTGTAGATGTATATATTAGGATAGAATAAATAATAATTATAATATGTAGGTTAGATAGATTTAGGTTTTATAAATATAACTATAGATTTAAGGTTATTTATTTTATTTATTTTGATAGTTTTAAGTTATTGGCAACAATATTAGGTTGAGGTGCCTACATCACCCCCCTCCAGAGACCGTCAAGGGCGATAAAAATCGGTAAATCTAACCCGACGTCCAGATCGAGTGATGTACTCTTTTGAGATCTCTGGTGATGGTTCATCGTTACTATGGTCAGACAGTATGAAGGCCGGTTTTATTCGGTCTATCGATACTGTGACCTCTTTATTTTTCAAAAGTAGTTTGAAAACTTTATCCCCTCTGGATATAACTTTATGTGGACCCGTGTAGGCTGGTTGGAGTGAGCCCCGTGAGGCGTCTTCACGCAGGAAAACGTGTTCACAGGTGGCCAGATCCTTATAAATGAAGGTTTTTGGCGTACTATGATGGGATGCAGGTGTTGGATGTAATTTCCTGGCAAAGTTCCTTATACGCGCTGTGAACTCAGATGTGTCTGTGGTACCAACAGCCGTAGGGTCGAAAAATTCGCCAGGTAGTCGCAACGGCTCGCCATAGACGAGCTCGGCCGAGGAAGTTTGTAAATCTTCCTTGAAGGAAGATCGAATTCCCAACAGCACCCATGGTAAGGATTCGGTCCACTTGTCATTACCATGACATACTATGGCAGCTTTAAGTTGCCTGTGGAAGCGTTCCACAAGGCCATTGCAAGCCGGATGGTACGCTGTTGTCCGCTTGTGCTCGAATCCGGCTATGTTAGACAAACACTGAAAGAGGGCCGACTCAAACTGGCGGCCACGGTCAGTAATGATGTCTGTCGGGCAGCCGAATCGAGCTATCCAGCCTGACAGCAAGGCTTTGGCAACGGTTTCTGCCGTTATGTCCTCTATCGGTATTGCTTCGGGCCATCGAGTGAATCGATCTATCGCTGTGAGGCAATACCGATAGCCACAGGAGAGAGGAAGGGGTCCTACCAGATCTATGTGGATCTGTTTGAAGCGTGCCCGTGGTAGGCCAAATGAGCCTAAGGGAGCTGTCACGTGACGGTTCACCTTAGCACGTTGACACGCTAGACAAGCACGCGCCCAGTCCCTGCAATCTTTCCGTACACCGGGCCAGACATAACGCTCAGCTATTAATTTGGCTGATGCGTTGGCGCCAGGGTGACTATGCGAATGCAGGCTACTAAAGACCTGCTTGCGGAAAAATTTCGGGACATATGGCCTGGGTGTCGGTGTACTGACGTCGCAGTACAGGGGTACACGACTTCCAGGTATGTGCAGTTTTTCTAAGCGCAGAGAAGACCCCTCGCTTAGTAATTTAGTAAGCTCAGAATCAGACTCCTGACCTTGAGCTAAAGAGATAGGGTTCACCGGTGCTTCCAGTTCTTCGATACGGGACAAGGTATCGGCGACCACGTTGTCCTTGCCCGATATGTGACGGATGTCGGTCGTGAACTGGGAGATAAAGTCCAGGTGTCTGTACTGCCTAGGCGAACAGTTTTTCTTCCTTTCATGGAATGCAAAACTGATCGGCTTATGGTCAGTATAGATGACGAAGTGACGAGCTTCCAGCATATGGCGGAAGTGCTTAACAGCTTCATAGATGGCGAGCAGTTCCCTATCGTAAGGTGAGTACTTTACCTGCGATGGACTGAGCTTACGGGAAAAGAAAGCTAGAGGCTGCCATGTATCGTCCTTCAGCTGTTGAAGCACTCCACCGATTGCTTTGTCCGAAGCATCAGTCACTAGAGCGAGCTTTGCAGTACAGTCCGGGTGCGCTAGTAAAGCAGCGTCGGACAGACTCTCTTTGCTGGCTTCGAAAGCGGCCAGGGTACCATCCGTCCACTCAACGGGTTGGGATCCTTTCACAGATCCTGTGAGTAAGGCGTGCAACGGAGCTTGAACTTGGGCAGCGCGAGGAAGAAATCTCCTATAAAAATTTAGCATGCCCAGAAACGCTCTCAGTTGTCGCACGGTCTTGGGGATCGGGAAGTCCTTGATGGCCTGCACTTTGGAGTCCAGCGGTCGGGTGCCTTCTCGTGAAATGCAGTAACCTAAAAAAGTTACCTCTTTTACTCCAAAAACACACTTGGACGTGTTTACCAGCATGCCGTAGTCCCTCAGTCTGCCAAAAATGATGCGTAGGTGCTCCTCATGTTGGAAATGGTCCTTCGAGAAGATCAAAAAATCGTCGAGATAACAATAGACGAAATCGAGGCCTCTTGTCATCTCGTCGACAAACCTTTGGAAAGTCTGGCCTGCGTTTCGGAGTCCGAAGGTCATAAAAGGGAATTCGTAAAGTCCGAACGGTGTGGTGATCGCTGTTTTGGGAATGTCGGCTGCGCTGACAGGGATCTGATTGTAGGCTTTGACAAGATCTAGAGTGCTAAATATGGTACAGCCTGCAATAGAGTGAGCAAAGTCATGTATGTGCCTAATCGGATACCTGTCAGGCACAGTGCGAGCATTCAACATGCGGTAATCACCACACGGACGCCAACCGCTGTCCTTTTTCGGTGCGAGGTGTAACGGCGAGGACCAGGGGCTTTCCGAAGGTCTGGCAGTACCGTTGGCAAGCATCGACTGGAACTCCTGCCGCGCAATTTTGAGCTTGTCGGGTGCTAGACGACGAGGAGAAGATGATACTGGTGGGCCTGGTGTCGTGCGGATATGGTGTACGGTGTTGTGTGGAATAGTGTGATGCGTACCAGCTGGTCGAGTAATTTCTGGAAACTCAGATAAGATTTTATGATACGGAGTATCGCCAGTCGAGACCTTTACAGAATGGAGATCACTACTATTATTAACTACGGATCTAGCTACAGCAGTTACAGAAGTAGTACTATCTATGAGGCGCTTATTCCTACAGTCTACAACAAGGTTATAGTAGTTAAGAAAATCTACACCTATAATAGGTTTGGTTACATCCGCTACCACAAAACGCCAGGAAAAAGATCTACGTAAACCAAAGTCTAATTCTAGATGTACATAACCATAAGTAGATATGCTGGATCCGTTAGCTGCACACAATTGGAAACCAGTTGAAGCACGACGATCACGCAGAACCGCACGAGGGAAGACACAGAGGTCGCTACCGGTGTCGACCAGAAACTGCGTCTTCGAGGAACGGTCGGTGACGAAAAGGCGACCAGCAGAAGAAGGGCAATCGTCAGCCGCCATTATCGACCGCCCCTGGAGTTTTCCGCTTTGTAGTCGCAGGGCCGCATGCACTTGTTTGCCTTTTCCCCGAACTTGCTGTGGTACCAGCAGAGCGGGTACTTCCGGTAGTTCGACTGCGAGCGTTGCCTGGATGACGATCGGTTGCGGGAACGGCCGGAACGGGAACTCGGTCTGCTACTTCTCTGAGACGTCAGCTTCTGCAACTGTCTCCGGAGTTCAGCTACTTCGCGCGTCAGCTCACTGATAGCCGAGCTGGGACCATCTTGGTTTACGGAAGCAACTCGGGGCGTTGAAGCTGCCAAATCGTGTACGCGATCAGCTAAATCGGATAGGTCTTCTAGGCTGGCTGAACCTGGTTGACCTGCGAGGACTGCCTGGACTCCATGAGGAAGGCGACTAATCCAGATGGTTTTTAAGAAGTCATCAGGGACGTCCGGACCGGCG
The DNA here is from genome assembly GCA_031163375.1 of Conogethes punctiferalis. Classification (NCBI taxonomy): domain Eukaryota; kingdom Metazoa; phylum Arthropoda; class Insecta; order Lepidoptera; family Crambidae; genus Conogethes; species Conogethes punctiferalis. The sequence continues at coordinate 15,858,071 of CM062089.1, read as the reverse complement.
AGGCTCTGCAGATGGCGAAGAAATCGTGACGGGTTGCGGTCTCCGAGCTCCTCATGCATGAGCAATTGCTTGAGTTTTTTTTCGTTAGACGCGGTGAGTCTTTTAATAAGCTCCGCCTTGAGCTTCTCATATTTGTTCTCGGCTGGTGGGTTAATTATAACGTCTTTAACTTCCCTCGAGAATTGGTTGTCAAGTTGTCCAATTATATAATTAAATTTGGTTAAATCACTGGTAATTTTATTTATAGCAAATTGTCCTTCCACTTGCTTGAACCATATCTCGGGTTCCTCTGGCCAAAAAGGTGGGATGCGGATGCTCACTTTGTACACATCGCCACGGTCCATCGGCATGCCCCCATCACTAGCGTCCGAAAATTGTCCGCGTGCATCCTCCATCTTTGGTTTTAATGTCCAATTTGGGGTCACCAGTGTAGGAATAATACTTTTATTGAAACACAATCCAGTGTAGGTTTGTGATATTTATTATTTTCACTTCAAAACAAGGCATATAAACAAATCAATTTAGATTATTACTATCGTACACGTGTTTACAATGCAGCGCGCGTCTCGCGTCAAGAAGGGTCCCGATTCGACTACTCGTACTGCGCGAGCGCGTGGCGCCGCCGCCGCGCATCGAGTACCTATAGGTATAGCTGTTGTGATGCGCGCCGGCTTTAGAGCGTCAGGAATTCGATAATCGATATCGAAATCGACAACCTAATACGCATCCAATGTAAACATGTATATTTAGTGATTATAAGTAAATATGTTATTTTATTTGTATTGTAATGATATGTTTAGTGTAGATGTATATATTAGGATAGAATAAATAATAATTATAATATGTAGGTTAGATAGATTTAGGTTTTATAAATATAACTATAGATTTAAGGTTATTTATTTTATTTATTTTGATAGTTTTAAGTTATTGGCAACAATATTAGGTTGAGGTGCCTACAAAGTTTTCGTGTTATAGTACTGTTGCTGCCTCGGCGCGCTATTGGGGCTGCTTAAGGCAGGCAGCGCTAGTGGTGTCATGGCAGTTTTGGTCTAAAGGTCCCATGGCACCACTCATTGTGCGCGTGACGGAGGGACCGGTGTTTTTAGTGGGTATTTCCTGCCTCACTTCCGAGTCCCATATAACCCTCCACTCCCCCGAGCGGCGAGTATGCGTAAAAGCATTTTCCCCGGTGAAAAAAAAAGAAATGTGTAATGCTCAAGAGACGAAATGTATGAATTACCAAAAGCGAGATTTACATACATAGAAATATCTTGTAAAAAGAATTATTGCAGACTGAACAATCGTGATCATTCCTTATGATTTATGCTGTCTCAACTGCTAAATTAAAAAAAAAAACAAATTTATTTAAAATCCTTGCGGATTTCAGACGATAACTCATGACCGAGCATAAGTGTCGTATGACTTATTCAACTTGAATGCATAAGTTAGTATGCATTTACATTACAGGGTTGAAAAACAAATTTTATTTGAGTTTAGGATTGAGAATAGAGCTGGGTTTATGGTTGTTTGAACGACTGGTTCCATAAAACTGCAATTTCATAGACTAACGTTCGTTATATTTAAAATTTAATCTGTACCTTAGTAAACTTAAAGCTTAGTTGCAAAAGGATATTGCAAAATTCTCACGGGAACGGGAGTTAGAGGGGGATAAAAGAGGGGATGAAACTGTATTCCACGTGGACGAAGTCGCGGGCACAGCTAGTCTTATGTATGTTAATAGCAGTGACGTAACTTTATTTGTCACTTAAACCAAAAATTCTACCAACGTGATTTTGTCTGATAATTTTCATTACATTTGTTATGTTATACCTACTTAAGTTTACTACTACTGTTTGTGATACCTACTTAAGTCGTAAATTGAAGACAATTTTGTACTACACTTACTAAGTAAATAGTAAGAGTGTAAAACCATCCTTTAACGGTGATTCAACGATTTTTGCCACCATCTGGCTATTACGGCTAATGGGGCACTATCATAGATAATTTATTTTACCAGAGAGACGAATTGAATAATCTCTAATGTCACTGTCATCATCCTGTCACTTTTCCTCATCATCATGATCATCTGCTTGCAAATGTCCACAGCTGGATATAAGCCTCTTCTAATGACGATTGTGCGATTGTGATTTTGCTGCCTGTTACTTTGTAACTACCTAATAGCACTGTTCAATGCTGTACTTCAATACGGACGTTACCATCTAGGAAATGAACAAAAAGCGCTAATCATTCAATTATTAAAAAAAAAACTGTATGCACACTCTAAATGCTATATTATTTCTTACTTACTGTGCCAGCGGAGCCGCACGCGTCGATATCGGGTTTCAAAAAATACGGAATTCTATAAAATAACATCAGTGAAAACTGCGTTCAATTCCATGCAGTAGTTTTCGCGTGATGCGCGTTCAAAAATTTTCCCAACACTTCCCTTCACTCTGCTCCTATTGATTGTAGCGTGATGAAAATAACCTGCCCAGGAGTATGAAAAATTATTGTACTAAGTTTAGTTGCAATCCGTCAAGTAGTTTTTGTTTTTATAACAAACAGACAGACAGACAAAAATTTACTGATTGCATTTTTGGCATCAGTATCGATCACTTATCACCCCCTGATAATTATTTTGAAAATATATTTCACTAGCTGCTGCCCGCGGCTCTGCCCGCGTGAATATTCGTATAAAACATAGCCTATATGTTAATCTGATGTACAAACTATATTCCTGTAAAGTTTCATTAAAATCCGTTCAGTAGTTTTAACGTGAAAGTGGAACAAACATCCATCCATCTATCCAAACAAACTTTCGCATTTATAATATTAGTAGGAAGTAGGATGTACAGATTTATTATAAGTATAGATACATTTCCTATCAGCTCTCCAATTGAGTTCATCCTCTAAGTCTTTGATCCATCCGCACGGTATAATGTCGTGTCATCTCTCTCGCCCGACACTGAATACAGTGAGCGCCAAAGGTCTGAAGGTCAAGGTTGATCGGCGGACGTTTAAAAAGATTTTTTACCGCTTCATGATTTTACTAAAACGATTTGACGTTTCAAAGCCTTCGGGATTAAAAGGTTACGTAAGCGGCCGTGTAAGATTAATGCGAAACTTACCTGAAATAAACTGAAAAAGCATTTAGTTTACATCGGTTAAAAATAGTTCAATAGGTATTAGTTTCCTATAGTGTACCTACGTAATATTTAAAACAGTCATGTAATAGCAGCAGATATAAGTAGTTTAAGTTGTATATCTTGTGGTAAGCCAGTGATCGGTTTTTTTATAGTAGCTCGACATAATTAATGGCTTCTCTGAAGTAACTAGTCACTTACCTGTTAGTTGCCACCGCCATGCCGGCTCAACCCCAACCCCCCACAAGCTCCGGAAACCCTACTCATCGGCAGGAACACGACTCAATACAAAGCGATATTCGTGTTACGAATGTCAAACGATATTATTAGCTTAGGATATTATTACAGCTTTCCAGCAACTTCACTGGAAACGCTTCCTAAAGTCAAGTCTCGAAGGTTTCATAGCGCGGTGATTGTGTCGGCTTAGCGGGAGAGCAGTCGAGAGCCGCGGTTCGGGCGTGGAACGCGTGGCTTGTTACAGTCTGCGATATGGCTTAGCTGTTAGAAGCTCTCTTGTTTTGTATACTAAGATTTTTTCATTTTATCATGACGTTAACACAAAACGAACACCAAAAAATAAATGCAAGCGATCCGCATCACACCTTTAAGAGAGGTAGGGCAAAGCGATTCTTCGCTCGGATTGAGCCGCCCGTCCGGGGAAGGACCTCCACCCTATAGAATACCGCATCCTGACCAAATGACCTCCGGGTCGTGTTTCTGCTGGTGAGTAGGGTTTCCGGAGCTCGTGGGGGGTTAGGGTTGAGCCGGCATGGCGGTCGCAACTGACAAGTAAGTGACCAGATACTTGCCCGTTGCCACAGCGACTTGGGCTTCTCTTTCGCTTTTCATCAGGCGTAGGGAAGCCATTATCGACATAATATATATAGGTTTTTTATTTTATAGTAGCTCGACAGCTACTATAAAATAAAAAACCTAGTTGGTGCAACACATTATGACGCGTCCCACTTAAAATTTTATAAGAAGAACCGATGCTGTAAGAGTGTTTCACAGCCTAATGTTTCGGCAGACTTACTGCACTTTACAGTACGAGTGCTGTTTTTAAAAGAAAAAGATTATCCATTTGTTTTCAGAATTTATGGCAACTGACCTCTTTACGAGGTATATTGGCAGAACCAATGTCGAGCGAAAATTGACAGTTGCAATATATACTCGTAATATAACTCGGGTGTTTAGAGTTGTATCGCTATCATGGATTGTTTAGACACCAATCTTCTCGTAAGCAGGTTTCAAGTCGTCGCCAGAATTGACAATTTGCGTTGTATGATATACAAAAATTGGGTTCTTATTATCCAGCATCATTATGCAACAAATAGTTTTTCGGTCTCCATACCTAGTGAGACTGCACTTAGCAATCGTGTTTTTTTTTCCCGAAACACAAATGCACATTTCTATTTCACCGAGAAACTGACATGGCGGCGGTATTATTTTCAGAAGACAAAAAAAGAACCGTTTTTATTTATCCGCGGAAACGCAACGCGACAGCACCCGAGATATCGACAGAGTTCTGTGTGAAAATAAAATGTTTTCGAGCACGCTATCTACCGAGCGTAGTGTTTTTATTTTATTTGCGAGATGAATTTTGTTTCACACACTCGTATACCTCGAAACGAGGCCAATTGGCCAGTAATTATCAGACAAAGGTAGGTATTTGCGGACAAATTCAGAGATTACCGACGATTCTTTGGGGATTCGGACAGATAAGCGTGAAAGTTTGATTTATAAGCATGATAATTTATATCGAATCGCTAGTTTTTGCGTGGGGGAATTCATGACAATCTGCTGCATTTTATTTACAAACTAGCTGGTGCTTGCGACTTCGCTCGCGTCGTGTTTAATTATTGTTACTAAATAACACCGAACCGCACAGTACACATTTGTGTTCATGAATAACATGTACCATTTACAAAAAAAAGTATCTAAGTAAGTTTATCAGTTATCTAATACTCATAGTACAAGCTTCGGCTTAGTTTGGGGCTAGGTGATTGCTGTGATGATTAAACAGAGACCTCTCTCCCTTCTCATATTCGAGAATCGTCTCTCCAACTGGCCTGAGGGCACTACGTCGGCTAAGAAGCGTTTATGTCATGTATGGTGCATGTGTGATTGATAAGAATCGCCCGACGTATTTATTAAAAAAAAAACTCAACTAAAACGACTATTATTACAGGTGCGAATACAAGGTATAGATACGCCGCAATGTAATGCTACGATTACTATTTGTAGCAAATAAGTCATTGTTGTGTAGCAAGACTGGAAGTTTGCAGACGTCGTAGCACAAGATGCATTTTGACAGTCAAGTGCTACGAAATAAACTCGTCGTAGCACTCGTGCTACGGCTCGGACGAATGCTAAAGAAATGTAACTATTTGTTGTTTCGTACTAAATAAAACTACTCTGTTACTTAAACTAAGTCTATCACTGCTTTTACACACTCAACCGTCACCAATCGCTGGCTCGGTGGCTTAATTGGTAGTGACCTCTGCCTTCTGAGTCAAAGATCGTGGGTTCGATTCCCACACATAAACACATCACAAACATTTGTGTGAATGAACATGTCTGTTTGTTTTGGTCTGGGTGTTTTTTATGTATAATAAGATAAGATAAGATAAAAAAATATATGTGTAATATGTATTTATTTACAAAAAAAATGTATCTAAGTAAGTTTATCAGTTGGCTAGTACCCATAGTACAAGCTTCGGCTTAGTTTGGGGCTAGATGGCGCTGTGTGGCCCAGCGTGGCATGTCTTGGGTTATTTTATTTATTTAATCTTCAAAGAAAAATAAACTGACAATATATTACTGTGACGACCTTTAGTATATCACAATGTTCGAAAAGGGTGACCATGTTCCAAACAACTACTCGAACATACGATACGAGTCTGTGATACGAGTATACCTATGAATTTTATTAGGACCAAAAATTTTAGTCTGTTATAAAGAATTTGAATGTGAATCTATAGAGTCGGGAGTCACCATCAGGGCCGTTTTAAATCTATTGGAGGTCCTGGGCATATTAGGATAACGGAGCCCCTATGATTTTGACAGAATACTATTTTCTTAAACTATGACGATTTTCTTAGATCTCACAGGAACTAGGGTCCTTGTATTGGATCAGAGAGCCCTTAAGTGCCCCGATATCAGACAGACAGACAAAAATTGCGAGGCCTTAGTCTGCCCAAAGCGCCAATTCACAGTCTACGAGTATCATTGACTTAGGCCACGCCCGATGTGGGGCCTCTCACATCCAGTTCTAGCCAGCCATCTTACGCAAATCGTTACACCACCTAACCTGAGAGCGTCCTATACAACTTTTGTCACATGTCATCATCATCAGCTTCTTTCAGTCCACTGCTGGCCATAAGCCTCTCCAGTTGTGCCATTTTAGGGCAAACATCTGGAGGATATTTTTTTTTTATATTAGCACGTCAAAATGACTGCGTCCTGCCTGATGACAAACGACGAAGTCCAAAAAGTGTAAACGATCCTCATCACACATGGTTAGTGCAATGCGGATGGATCACACTATGACGGCCTGCATAAGTGCCGCTTCACGCCCCGTAATATACCCGTAATCACCACGCTGGGCAGGCGAGTTGGCAATGGCAGGGCGTTGCTTCTCGCTCCGGTGACGCTGCTGCCCGTCATCGGCCTTTGGTACTTAGCTACCTTCAATTGTCATGGTTACACCGCCACCAGTCGGTTGCCAGCGCCTCGTTTGTTGTTCGACAGGATGCACCACGGGAGGTGAGGTTGGCTTGTAGCGAAGAGATGATAGGTCGCTGCCTTAAATCTCGCCACATGTGTCACAGCGTAAATGAAGGCAAATTGAACACAGTTTGAAAATTCCTCCCGGGCACAGATAAGGCCGCGTGTAAAAAATTTAAACCCACAGATTACTGGCAGTAACCGACAGATGCCTGACACTTTACGAGGCGGCAGTAAACCGGCGTTATCGATAAACACGTTCATGATTCGGCATCGTTCGCGTTTATTTGCGACGTTAAATCGACTCGAATCGAGACCAGGTTTTGGCTTTAACGATTTTAATTCGTTGCGGGTCGGCTGAGTTTATTTATGAATTTTAGATTTGATAAGGGATTATGTTGGGTTTTGAATGTTTGGGGAACTTAATGATTTGAATGTTTGGTTAGGGTTTAGGTTATTTAAGCGTTCGAAAATTGGTGGCAGAATAGCGAACTACAAATTACTTAAGATATTTTTCTTCGATATAGGGAATGCGCCAGACTATTCACTCAAACCGATGTGACTAAAGCATGAAAGTTTCGAAGTGTCCAGAGTCGATTCCCGGGTTTTTTTATAGTAGCTCGACATAATGGCTTCCCTACGCCTGTTGGAAAGCGAAAGAGAAGCCCAAGTTGCTATGACAACGGGCAAGTAACTGATCAGCTACCTGTCAGTTGCCACTGCCATGCCGGCCCAACCCTAACCCCCCACCAGCTCCGGAGACCCTACTCACCAGCAGAAACACGACCCAGAGGTCTGCTGCTTTATAGGGTGGAGGTCCTTCCCCGGACGGGCGGCTCAATTCGAGCGAAGATTCGCTATGCCCTACCTTTTTATATTTTTTTAGGATCAATGGTCTAACGTATTATCTGACTCACGGAGATAGGGGTACACATTTTTTTAAAGAGGGGAATGCATTGGCCTCCGTCAGGTCGTATCCGGGGTAAACCGGTGTGATATGTGGGATTCACACATCCCAGAATGGGAGGGCATTCCCACTGGACCCCCTGTGTCGCCAGTGGGCATCAACTTGCAGGGATTCGGAAGCATAGAAGTATGCCACCGACTCCCTGCCAGCCGCAGATGACATACGGCCGGCACTCCAGGTTCTGGCAGGGCAAATACCCTTACCCTCGGAGCTATAGGTACACTGCCTGCCTATTCGTAAAACTAATCACCTCATCAATTCAGTAAAATACGTGTAGCAAAATAAAATCCGATTTATTCCTAACAGATGGTTCTATTTAAGTTAGCGGTGATGAATGTGCCGGGGACATTGTTAGATGCACAAACAATTTGTATAAATGCATTCTGTTTCGCTTCACTGAGCAATTTAGAAGTATTTTCGCCGAATTTCAGACGTCGAAGATGTACGAGCCCATTTAAAACGCACGGAGAGAGGTATAAAGAGATATAGAGGTGAATTTATATATACCTAGTTTAACCGTTTGGTGTATAATAAAGAATATCTCTATAAAATCTAAATAGGTACTATATAAAACTGACAGGCTCGGTGGCTCAATTGGTAGTGACCCCTGCCTTCTGAACCAAGGGTCGTGGGTTCGATTCCCACCCGGGACAAACATTCGTGTGATGAACACTTGTGTTTGTTCCGTGTCTGGGTGTTTATATTTGTATTTAAGTATTTATTTGTGGTACCTTCGTTGTTCTGATACCCATAACACAAGTGCTTAAGCTACTTACTTTGGGATCGGAGCAATGTATGTGATGTTGTTGTTGTCTAATATATTATATTATGTATATATTATTATAAAAGAGAAAGTTCATGCCCTCCACCCTATAGAATACCGCAGCCAAATAACCTCCGGGTCATGTTTCTGCCGGTGTGTAGTGTCTTCGGACCTCGTGGGGTTTTAGGGTTGGGCCGGCATGGCGGTGGCAACTGACAGGTAATTGACATCATTTCGCTCCAAGCCAACCTCACCTGCCCATGGGTATCCCGCCGGATAGCAAACGAGGCTCTGGCAACCGACTGGTGGCGGTATAACCTGACAGCTGAAGGTGTAGCTAAATACCACAGACCGATGACGCGCATCAGCGTCACCGGAGCGAGAAGCTACGCCCTGCGATCGCCAACCCGCTTGCCCAGCGTGGCGATTATGGGTATATCCTCCAGATGTATGCCCTACGAACAACTGGAGAGGCCTATGTCCAGCAGTGGACCGCAATAGGCTGATGATGATGATGATGACATTTTTAAGTGAGACGGGGCGATTGTGGCGAATGGTGTGTCGCCGGCGCGCGAGCGAGAGCAGCGCGGCGGCGGAGTATCCTACCTGCATTTTTTTTGGATTATTATTGCAATTTGTTTTTGGCAGTGAAACAGCCTTTCAATAAATAGGTAGTGTGAATGTATGACGTCTAGTCAAACCATTGCCTGGTTTTAGACGCCTTAATAATAAGCCTGTTGTATTTTTTTTCTGCGTAATGAAATAAATAAATAAAATAAAAATAACAGAACTTTTTATTTCTTATTCACGCGTGCAAAGCCGTGGGCTTTACTTAGTGAAACGTAATAAGTACCTAGCGAGCATTACCGTCCTTTTTCATTAGAACAGTCCTATAAATACGTACCGAACAGAAAAAAGCATCGACTCTAACAAATACCTCCGCTTTTCTGTTTCATTGGGGCCGACGTAAGCCAATAAATAAATTGGGTTCCAGCGCCCAGTGAGGTCCCCGAGGTAGTGCCCCAAATGGGGATTAAAGGACAATTATTGGTACTGAACCTCGGGGCGGTTCGGCTCGTGAAGGCTTACAAATAATTAGCGATCGGGATAATTAGGAGGTTGTAGTCCCGTAGTAATGATATACCTAGTTACGAATGAATCTTGTATAAAGGATAATTTTGTATAGGCTTTTGGGAATGGTAATTTTTTTTGATGAAATTTGACCTTTTTTTCCTGGCGGGGAAAAGCTCCACGCTTAGGCAGCGTAGATAGGTAAAGATTTATTCAGAGAGATAGAATCTAGTGACGTCCTATCATAGGCCCTTTTTTATAGTGGCTCGACATAATGGCTTCCCTACGCCTGATAAAAAGCGAAAGAGAAACCCAAGTCGCTGTGACAACGGGCAAGTAACTGGGCAGTTACACAGGTAATTGCCCAGTTACTTGCCCGTTGTCACAGCGACTTGGGCAGCAGTAACTGACAGCAGTTGCCACCGCCATGCCGGCCCAACCCTAACCCCCCACGAGATCCGGAAACCCTACTCACCGGCAGAAACACGACCCAAAGGTCATTTGACTGCGGTATTCTATAGGGTGGAGGTCCTTCCCCGGACGGGCGGCTCAATTCGAGCGAAGATTCGCTATGCCCTACCTCTCTTGAATCTAATTTCTATCGGACTGTTAAAGCGTCCAGCCATTGAAAATTCAGATAAAAGAATCGCCCGTAACTGACCTTAATTCAGTGGCGACATCTCGACATCTCGGCATCTCGACCAGATATTGTTCGCCAGAGATACGTCAAAGGTAATAAATTACATCCGGGACCGGCCTCACCGTCTCGACTAGCGGATCCGTTTGACTTGTCGCGGATAAAGCTATTGTTCTAATCAACATCCTAGCAGATATCTTTTTCCGTTGGATGAGCTTGATCTCGAAGCAAAAGAGATGTGAAATGAACTAATTGAAACAGTCTAGCACTAATCACTTCGCTATGCCCTACTTCTTTAAGAGAGGTAGGGCATAGCGAATCTTCGCTCGAATTGAGCCGCCCGTCCGGGGAAGGACCTCCACCCAATAAAATACCGCAGTCAAATGACCTCTGGGTCGTGTTTCTGCCGGTGAGTAGGGTTTCCGGAGCTCGTGGGGGGTTAGGGTTGGGCCGGCATGGCGGTGGCAACTGACAGGTAACTGACCAGATACTTGCCCGTTGTGACAGCGACTTGGGCTTCTCTTTCGCTTTCCATCAGGCGTAGGAAAGCCATTATGTCGAGCCACTATAAAAAACAAAAACAAAAATAGGGATGTAAAGGAGCGACCTATCATCTTTTGCTGCCCGTGCTGCATCCTGCTGAATATCTGGCGGCGGTATAACCATCACGATGGAAGACGTAGCTAAATACCACAGGCCGATGACGGGTGGCAGCGTCACTGGAGCGGGGAGCTACGCCCTGAGATAGCCAACCTGTCTGCCCAGCGAGACGATTGTTTGCCCAAAGTGGCGAACAACTGGAGAGGCCAATGTCCAGCAGCGGACTGAGATAGGCTGATGATGATGACAATAAAAATATATATTCTATTCACTAGAACTATTAGGCATAGCCTAAGAACGTTAATACATAATTATTTAGTCTTAGGTTGATCATAACAATAATTATGTGTTAACTTCCACAGGGGGGGGGGGGGTTAGTGGGTATGCCCTTCCTTTTTGGGAGGTGTGAGTCCCACACACCATGCCGCCTCCCCCCGGAGACGGCATGAAGGTGCCTAATGCATTCCCCTCTTTAAAAAAAATGCCTAATAGGAGTAGACTAAGTGTCTAAAAAAATACACTCAATCGTATTTTCAATTTCATATGGTTAATGTACCTATGTGATGTTGACTGATAATTATATTCATATTTGTGTTAGGTACACCATAAATTGCAAAAGCCATCCAGAACAGTGTTATTGACCTGTTGTATTGTCATAGAAATGGAAGATAAGTTGGAGATAAGTCGCAGATAATAAATAACAAGTCTCGAGGCCGCGATCCGTTTGATTTATCACCCGGATAACGGTTATTGTTTTCACAAAGGTTGCTAGCGAGGTAGGTTCTCTAGACAGGCGCTTTCATGAAATATTTGTGAATAGTGCTGACATTTTCTTATAAATTATTAGATTATTGTATCAGCAAGCTGAAGTGGCAATGAGATGTTTATATTAGCCGCAGAACCGATAACGGTAGATGTAAACCACAAACGATTTCTAGAGAGGCGAGTGCGTCTCGGCAAACGTTGTGTGAATTGTGAATGTGGTCTTACCCTCAAGATTTTGCGTTCAATATATTGAATTATCATATCATCATTAGCATTCTGCAAAAAATATCTGCTATAATTTTACTACTATAGCGTATTTTAAAACTATGAGTTTCTAATAAATGTAACTATAAGGATAAGGTCGAGAACATTCCCTATTTTAAATTAAAACTACAAACAATAAAATTGACTTCATGTAGTCCTCAAAACCGTATTCTATTCTGAATCCTAACTTCTAGAAAAGGGTCACAAACAACAGCTGTTACCATTATCGTTAATTATGATCCTACAAGTCAGTTCATTGACCTAAATAAACCGCGAAACTGGATATACTGAAAACTATTCCGCAGAAAAGGAACAGAGACAGCACTGTTAGAGGCAGATGTTAGGACCATTGTGACGTCACAGGAGCGCCCGTTCTCACGGGTCTCGGTGACAAAGTGCCGTCCTAGTTGTTGAAAAAACATTGTCAGTAATGGATTATTTTTAGACAAGCCAACTGTTTGTATGAAGCCGCAGTGTATTCGAAACTCGACGAGCGGCGAATGTTTTTATTTAAATTTGGGGCATGTCTGTGTTCGGTTAGATGGGGTTACCGTGTACGGAAACTAACGAGTAACTGTATGACCGATGGGCTATTACGTCCGAGTGTAGAACGGCCTACAGAGAACTGGTTAGGCAATCAAATGGATGAAAAATATTTTATATTAAACTAGCTGCAGCCCGCTGCGATCTTTATCCATTTGTACTCTCTTTTTATATTTACTTACTACGCTTATTTGCAAATGCCCGCGCCAATGACAATAATAATAAATAACCCAAGCAAGACATGCCACGCCGGGCCGCACATCGCCATCTAGCCTCAAACTAAGCCGAAGCTTGTACTATGGGTACTAGTCTAGAGAACTGATAAACTTAGATACTTTTTTTTTGTAAATAAATACATTTTATACATACATACTTATTAAACACTCAGACCAATACAAACAGACATATTCATGAACACAAATATTTGTACTGTGCGGGAATCGAACCCACGACCCTTGGCTCAAAGGGCTATTATGTATTTATGTAATGTATATTATGTATTTCTTTACAAAAAAAATTTATCTAAGTAGGTTTAGTTGTCTAGTACCCATAGTACAAGATTCGGCTTAGTTTGGGGCTAGGTGGCGACGCGTGGCCCAGCGAGGCAAGGGATTCGATCCCTCGTCTCGCTTCGCTCGTTCTTAACCTTCCGACCATCTGCGACTTAGACTTAACGTTCTAGCGAGAGACTAGAGGCAGTCACAACAGTACTAATTACACGAGTACACAAACTTGTCACTCAATGAATATTCCATTGCGTCGCAATCAATCCAGCGCGCTGACTACAGCAGTAACAAGTGGGGTCTGCGGTGAGGTACCCACCTCGGTACAAAGCCACCGTCGACGACTCATTACGACCTTTGTGCTCTACAATATGAGCGGCGACGCTCAGGTTTAGAGCATTTTTATTTTAATGTAAAAATATTCGCTTGTTATTGGAGTGCATGCAAACGTCCACTGCTGGACATAGGTCTCCCCCAATGACAATAGTCATTTAGGGGATTTGCCTTAGTAGATTTCATTTGTACCCAGGTAAATATTACTGCCCGTTTCCTATATTCCCTTAGTCGTCATCTATGACACAGATGGAATGAATGGAGTAGTCCTATTCTAAATCCGGAAACCACATAGACAGAAAGTTAATTCCCGGAATTGACTCCACCAGGTATGAAATTGTGCTTCCTACCTTCTGATCGTCGGCGATTCAGACTTGACGCTGTAGCTAGAGGCAGTCACAACAGCACTAATTACACGAGTACACAAACTTGTCACTCGATGAATATTCCATTGCGTCGCAATCAATCCAGCGCGCTGACTACAGCAGTAACAAGTGGTGTCTGCGGTGTGGTACTCACCTCGGTACAAAGCCACCGTCGACTCATTACTACCTTTGTGCTCCGCTCAGATTGTAGTGAAGCATTTGTGTTTTAATGAATTAATATATTTGTCACCGTAAAATTGTAAATACCGTTAGATCATGATCTATCTCGCGAGATTGTAAACTGTCAAAATATGTGAACTGTAAAATAATGCTTACATTTTAACTGTTATTCGGTCACAGACTGTGATCGATCGATGTGAAATTCTTAAATTAAAATCTGTCACGCGTTAAATTTATCAACAGTTCCACTTTGATCGACCAAAATCTACCAAAAAATAATAGTTTATGATAGTTAAAATGTAAGAGTTATGTTATAGTTCACAATCTTTCGACAGTTTACAATCCCGCAAGATTTCATTCGTTCATCTCGCAGACATTTCGGCCACAGTGGCGAATTAAGTCAAGTACGCAGGAGATGGATGTAAGGGAGCGACCTATCATCTTTTTGTTCCAAGCCAACCTCACCTGCCCGTGGTGCATCCTGCCGAATAACATACGAGGCGCTGGCAACCGACTGGTGGCGGTGTAACCATCACGATTGAAGGCGTAGCTGAATACCACGGACCGATTACGGGCAGCAGCGTCGCCGGAGCGAGAAGCTACGCCCTGCGATCACCAACCCGCCTGCCCAGCGAGGCGATTATGGGTTTGTCCTCCAGATGTTTGCTCTAAGTGGCGAACAACTGGAGAGGTCTATGTTCAGCAGTGGACTGCAATATGCTGATGATGAAAGGTTGACTTTGTCGTTCGACGTCGTTGATCCAATAAAAATACGCGAACAGTAAGGATTGTGAATACAATTTCGTATCTGGAACAGATTTTTGCGTTTTATCACTCGTAGACAAAAGATATGTTCGACTGCAGAGGAGCTTCTTTGAATAATTTATAACGAGTGGGCTGGGACGACGCGGTTCGGAAATATTCTGTGGACCGATATCATAGGCGGCGGAGACGTGGAGATATTTTATGACGGTGTAATAAATGTGTAGAAAAGGTTTTAGTTCATTTATGCAATTTTTTTTTCATAGTGGCTCGACATAATGGCTTCCCTACGTCTGATGGAAAGCGAAAGAGAGGCCCAAGTCGCTGTGACAACTGGCAAGTAACTGGTCAGTTACCTGTCAGTTGCCACTGCCATGCCGCCCAACCCTAACCCCCACAAGCTCCGGACACCCTACGCACCAGCAGAAACCCGAGCCGAAGGTCATTTGGCTGTGGTATTTTATAGGGTGGAGGTCCTTCCCCGGACGGGCAGCTCAATTCGAGCGAAGATTCGCTATGCCCCACCTCTCTTAAAATAATAGCAATATTAGTTATGTTTTAAATCTGGTAACATTTCAATTCAATTCAATTAATATCGACTGTTCCCATAAAAGTAGTATTTTTACAGGTACATACACGCGAGCAGAGCCGCGGGCTTCAGCCAGTAATCTGTAAAGGGCACCGTAGCTATTTAAACGAGCATATGAAACCTAACAACACCTCGCGTGTGAAGGGCGCGGATCAGACTATAATTGGTTTATCGTTACTGAAATAAAATGACCTGAGTTGGTTCAGAGGACTGTAGCTTTCATATTTAAGGAAGCAACTATAAAAATTTATATGATAGCTTTTCTGTAACTTTACTTCACTGAACTTTAGAAAAGAATATAAAACCAAGTTTTTACACCAAACTCCAAACACTAAAATTTTATGAAATATTTGTAAGTATGTAAAGCCTAAAAATGACCCCAGTAATCTGATTCGACTGAAACCCATCCTAGATATTAATTTGCTGGATGATTTGCAAGATTTGACTGCACCAAGAATTACCATTTATTACACCGCTAATTTGCAGTCAAAAGTATTATTAACCAATAATTTTCAGTCAAAACCACTTTTGACCAACCTGTTCAGTCAAAACTACTTTTGACTGATTTTGCTAGTCAATAGTACTTTTGACTGGCTAAGAGTTTTGACTGCAACATATATAACATATTGAGCTGCTCATAATATACACCAATGTGAGAAGCTGTTAATATAATCCTGCTCTTTGAATCATTTCTCAAACATTAAGAGCTACATTAAGCTCGACTCTATTTCAAAGGCAATAAGATTAACGTTTGAACCGTTCCGCTAACGTCTGTTGGATGCTGTACAAATTACATTAGATTTATTTTACAAGTACGGACATAAATGCTTAAAGCTTAAATGTAGGTAGGAAAATTCGAGTAAATATAAATTTTTCGTTTAAAGATAAAACTTAGGATGACGTGCCGCATAAAATTTAGGATGGCATAGATAATGCCTGGCTATATTTCTTCACTTTTTTAGTGTTCCGTACCTACCCTATTAAAACTTCGCTGTCTGTCTGTCTGTTCGTCCGTCTTTAAATTAAACTACCTGTATTCTCAGCAATTATATAATTCTGTTACCCCTAAAACCAAATAAATAGGTATGTGCAAGACCATTCATATCCACCATCTAAATCTTAATGATGATGATTGGGGACGTCTCCCAGAACACCCAGAGCAGCGACAATTTAGAATTAATTTCCTAAATGGACCCACCGAAAATCAAACCCGGAACCTTCATATCGCCTTACCATTACGACACCGAGGTCTTCAAATACCTCTTTTAAGATTCAATTACACACCAAAGACGATATTGTTTGTAATTCTCGTACATGTATTTGAATTTCCAAACTTCCTACGCCGCCATTTTGGATTTCAAAACACGAACGGTTCTCAGAAATCTGCTACAGTGTAGTTAATTCATCTGGGGTAATTCGCGGAACCCAAGGGCTGTATGATTAATTGCTTCGGAACTAATAACTCTAGCAATTATCGGAACCTCAATGGAGCAGTAATTAAAATGAGCATTTTGTACATTATGTAAATAAACGTATGTAATATAAAATGCGGCTGTTTTAATAGAGTTCCGTACTGTAAAAGGGTAGGTAAAAGGATGACTTGATGATGAGGGTTGCAAGTCTATCACCTTTTCGCTCCAAGCCAACCTCACCTGCCCGTGGTACATCCAGCAGATAAAAAACGAGACGCTGCCAACAGACTGGAGGCGGTTTAACCATGTGGCCAAATAACACAGACCGATGACGGGCAGCAGCGTCACCGGAGCGAAAAGCTACACCCTGCGATCGACAACCCGCCGGCCCAGCGTGACGATTATGGGTATATCCTCCAGATGTTTGCCCTAAGTAGCGAACAAATGGAGAGATCTATGTCCAGCAGTGGACTGCAATAGGCTTATGATGAAAGGTTGACTTTGTTATTTCTCTACTTGTGCATTTTAATGTCTTCTGCGATTTGATTCCTTAGAGAGAGGTCATAGTGGCTGAAATTTGGTCATGATTCATGAGAGTATGAAGCCCATGTCCACTTGTCAATGTGGTCCGGATTCAGAAGGATCACCCCATTTCATCCCGTGGGTGTCGTGAAAGACGACTAAGGGAATATCAGAAAACGGGTAGAAGCGTTTACCTGGGTACAAATAAAACCTACTGCGGTCACCAACCCGCCTGCCAAGCGTGGTTACTAAGCAAATCCCCTCCAAAAGCAGTTCAAATTTTGGGGCAGGCCTATGTCCAGCACTGGACATCTTCAGGCTGATGTTGTTGTTGTTTATTCTTATAAATTGTAACTATTCTTAACTAAATTAATTAATTTAGCCAGATGACAAAATCGAGGACTTCTTTAGCATTGTCCTTATTAGTACTTTTTAGGCTACAAAAACTAAAAAGAAATATTACAAACGGAAATTAAACATGAAAAACCTAAAATCATCGTAAATAAGGTTTAAAATCCGGTACATCTAGGATTACATCGAGATTACGTCGAACTTCTACGGTTGAAATATCTAGAAGTAAATTCTGATACACCTAATTAACGGTTCTCAGATGTACACTCGGGTAAGTCTGTAATTTATTTAGCTATTAGTGTCTGGTATCTCTTAACTACACTTGAGAGCAAAGAAATTGAAACATCTTAATGAAAAATAACAGTCTGTTGTTTTTCATTAAGATGTTTATTTATGAATCATAAACAGTTCTTTTTTCTTCTTTTACCTATAACTAGCGGTTAGATAATTAAAAAGTAAACACTTTAATTAGTTTTTTTAAATTATCACGTCAAACTCTGACTTCGAAGTCGAAGGCAATGAAAATGTAAGCGATCTATGTCATGCTTAATAATGCAACTTGGATTGATCAATGATGATACATGATGGTCCGATGGTCTTCGACAGGAGAGCACAAGAAAAACGACCTAAAAGTATTTTGAGAGACACGAACCGGAACTCGAACCCTGGGATTTTGGTTCACAGGTGGCACTTTCTTTCGTTGTATTATGTAATTTATAAAATATTGTAACAAAAACTTTGCATTGACAGCGAGTGCTTTGCCGCTTCTTTTCGATAGAACCTACATTCCAAATCTGGCAGCAGAGTTATTCTACACTGTATCTATAAGTATTTTTATGTTTTTAGTCTGTATGATTAAAGATGTTTTGACTATAACTGAACTTCACTACCATTTCCTACGATGTTTATACAAAGAAAACATCTCTGTAGAAAGCTCAGGTGTCCAATTAATTTGCTCTCAAGTGTATTAACGTAAGGTAAGTGGGTAACTTTTAACTATTAGCGTCAACTAGCATAGTTTAAGTAATTAGTGCCCTGTTGCCATTTCTGAGTTAAGTTTGCTTTGAGCCAAGTTGGTGCGCGACGGGGAGTTGGCTTCGCAAACGCAATTCTGAAATGTAGATAGAGTGTAATTAATGTTTACTAAATCATATTGTATGTTCGTTGCTAAGTTGAACTGGGAAACAGGAGGTGAGAAACCGGTACGACTTGAAAAAAGATGATGATACACGTGAAAATCTTACTGGATTCCATTTCAAGTTAAAATTTTGATTATCTTTACTTTATTTACGTTATTTTTCAAGCAAGAGAATGCCTGTATGAAATTTAAAGCCTTATGTAGCCTTTTGTAGCCCCTGTAGAGTAACATGACCATAATGAAAATGACATAAAGCAAACATGTTTACATCCTAAAATGACATAAAGCTTGCATGTTTACATCTTAAAGTGACATAAAGCATGCATGTTTACATCTTAAAATGACATAAAGCATGCACGTTTACACCTTAAAATGACATAAAGCATGCATGTTTACATCTTAAAATGACATAAAACAGGCATGTTTACCTTAAAATGACATAACGCAGGCATGCTTACATCTTAAAATGACATAAAGAATGCATGTTTACATCTTAAAATGACATAAAGCATGCATGTTTATATCTTAAAATGACATAAACAATGTATGTTTACATCTTAAAATGACATAAAGCATGTATATTTATATCTTTTCTTAATAGAAAAAGATAATGACTTTTTATATTAGCACCCAATTCCCGCCACTGTTCTAACGGGCGCCATCAAAATTATGATCCGTACTAACACGTGTCATCAACATAAAACCGATCATTGTTCCGCAAGCGATAAACTCTGTGTATACGGAACCCGGAATTTGCGGATGCTTTACAAATTCACGTCCAATCAGCATGCCGGGAACAGGTGCTTGCATTTTAAGTGGACCTTAAAACGAGTGGGATAGAGATCGTTTTGCAGTAATATGCAGCGGTTGCAGAATTGTAATGCATACTGGATTACAGATAACATGGTAATAGGTGTAGGTAGACTATTTTTTTTCAAGGGCAGATGAAAATAAGCAAACGCTATTAGGACATACTATTCACAACAACCGGTAGATATGTAAATTAGTTATATGCATAAACGGTATTTAGTTAGGCTAGGGAAGAGTGGCTCCCTCTGACACAGGTACCTTGGCACTTACTAGAGGAAGTCAACAACAAACTTATCAAAACAGCCTTTTAACTGAATAAAGATTATTTTTTTTTTTTTTATAATATACCTAACACTTTTGAATGTATTTGTAGAAACAAACTTCACTTATTAAATTTTTTGTATAAAATTCACACAAAAGTTAAATATCACGAATGCAAATGCTAAATGCTTTAAATGCCGCTTTGCATTTTCAAAATGACACATTCCGCGAAATGAAGCGAAGCATTGTAAAAATATACATAGCAATAAAAGACAAAGGTCTCTGTTGAAATTTTAATACCACGGAGTACGGCGCACGACTACCATAATGCGATTCGTAATTCTATACGTCTGTGCCATAAAGCACACTGCTTTTGAAGTATTGCATTTGACAGTTTAATTTTAAGGAAAAAATTGTATTAAAGCACCTACTCCCTCACTGGGACCATCCGCGTAATCATCATCATCATCAGCCTATCGCAGTCCACTGCTGGATATAAGCCTCTCCAGTTGTTCGCCACTTTGGGCAAACACCTGGGGCTTCACCCATAATCGCCACTTTGGGCAGGCGGGTTGGCGATCGCAGGGCGTAGCTCTTTGCTCCAGTGCTACTCCTTCTATTGCTATTGTTATACTTCCACCAGTCGAGTGCCAGAACCTCATCTGTTATTCGGTAGGATGCACCACGAGCAGGTGAGGGAGGCTTGGAGCGAAAAGATAAAAGGTGTCTCCTTTACATCCCTGTTCTTATGTGCAGTATCTTTTAAATATACCATAAAGATACTGTTTACGTTTTGTGGTAAAATGGATAGTATTAGGAAAGCTTTTACAATAGTATCAAAAATCAGTATGACATAAAGAAAACGAAAGAAATACAAAAAGTATAAGAACCTAAATAACTTTTTAAAGTTTCCATTCAGGAACAATGTTGTTTGACGAGGGATTTCCATGTCAACCACATAATTCGCAAAATTATGCACGACGCAAGTCCCAAATCGGTTTAAAGAACATTCCAAGAACAACTTTCATAAATTGTGTTTCAGCAGTAATTTCGAATTCGACACAAAAGTTGTTCGTCAATCGTGACCTTATATTCAAAGCGTCGTAGTTTTGTCGTCAAAAAAGTATACAAGAACATTTTGCAGACAGCTTGAAATTTATAACTTAGACTAGCTGTGCCGGCGGCGTCGCACGCGTCGATATCGGGTTTCAAAATTAACGGACTTCCATAAAATGGTATCTAAATTTTAGGTTAGACCTCTAGCAATACATTGGTGAAAACCGCATTCAATTCCATGCAGAAGTTCTCGCGTGATGTGCGATCAAACATGCAGATAAAAAAAAAACCCGTTTTCCCAACACTTCCTATCACTGCTCTGCTCCTATTGATTGTAGGTTTATGAAAAGTATACTATAACCTGCCCAGGAGCATGAAGAATAATCGTACCAAGTTTCGTTAAAATCCGTCCAGTAGTTTTTTTTTCTTTAACGAACATACAGACAGACAGACAAAAAATTTACTGATTGCATTTTTGGCATCAGTATCGACCACTAATCACCCCCTGATAGTTATTTTGAAAATATATTCCATGTACAGAATTGACTTATCTACAAATTTATTATAAGTATAAGTATAGATATACTTAGCGCATAGCGTTGCATCACGCCAATGAAATATGCATGCGATTATCAACCTTGCTGCTAAATCAAAAGTTTGCAAACGGCATCGCATAAACTTCTATTTAGCTGCATATTTTGAATTCAATTTATTTTCTTAAATTACAGTTGGGTTTTGAAACTGAATTAATAACATATTTATAGCATTAGTCATGGCCAAATGGAAATAGATTAGATGAAATTCTGAACAATTTAATTTAGTGCAATTTGGATCTTTGCAAAAGTTGATTATTATGTGATACTTTGTTATTAATGCGGCACGTGGCCCGCCTGGGCACGCTATTGCAACCCAAAGCCCCCCCCCCCCCCCCGACCCGTAGTACCGGCCGCTTATCAGGATATGGTATGCTTCGGCGCTACCCGTGTCATTGCAAGTTGCTGCCCACTGGCTACAGGGGGGTTTAGTACCCTCGTCTCTTTTTTTTTTTTTTTCTGCTTCCTCGGACATGGGGGGTCCGAGACCTTACGCATCTTTATTTCTTAATAACTACGTCTACCGCGTGTCTAGCGTGCGTCTATGTCTAGTGTGCGCGCGTCACTGTGATTCTACCTAACTATCTCTTCGCAAAAACACTTGGGTCTCTTAGCTAAAAGACTTCGATCTCTTATCTAAAGGTGCCAGCCACACCGTGGCACGAGGTCCGCACCTGTGGAGCACCCTATTGCTCCCCAGAGCCGGGGGTAGCGGGCCCTCCTTGGACCAGATGTTCCGGCCGCTTATCATATGCGGCTGGCCAGGGCAGGCAATGATGCTGAATGCTTCGGCGCTACCCGTATCCCTTCAAGTTCCTGCCCGCTGGCTACACAGGGGGGTTTAGTGTACCCCGGGGGAGGCGTACTGTACTCACTGTGGCTCATGTTCCGTATGCAGCTCCTCGAACTGCAGCCTCAGCGTGTGCGCAGGCGGCGCGCGCAGCTCCGTCACGCACTCCACGTCGTCGGGGTACGTGCGCGGGAACCCGGGACTCGACACTATGGCGTGCGGGTGTGCGCGCGTCACTATGATTGTCTCGTTGCATTGGATCTTCGATGCTGTGTATGGGTCTGGAACAAATGGTAGATGTTAATAGGTGATAGATGTTATTAATCTTGATCTTTTAGAGAACAGCATTTTTTGGCTTTTTTTATACCAACAAGCCTACAGTCCGCCTAATGTTGAGTGATTACACACGCGCGTTGCGGATACTTTTGACCCAATTCCCCCTCCGATTGATAAGCGTTCAAGCAGCGTTTTGTTCTTAGCAAGCATTAATGGGCGCTGCATATTATACTGTTTGAACAATAATGTTGTAAACGCGCGCTATCAAAACGCGCGTTGAATGCTTGTCATTTGAACATACCCTTAACAATTACCTCTTTATAACCTCTTATAACTATTTTGAAAGACTTCGGCGGGGAGTTCACTCCAAAGTGCATGGCAAGTAGTTTCTTTTGAATCGGACCGTACACGAACACGCAGTTAATATATACGTATTTTACAAGTACATTTCCAAATCACACAGAAAGGCAGCCAGGATTTTTAGTTTTTTTTAAAATAACGCTTTTTGTTTTTTTTTATAGAAGTAGCCATCATGTGTAAAACTTTTATCTCCCCTCATGCTAAAGCCTCAATGGCTTACCGTGCCAAACAATAATACATATTTACTTTTAAAAAATACAAACATTCTAACCAGAAACATTTTGTTCTGTTTACAAAATACTTTCCATTCTAAACTTAAAACTAGTACACAGATGCAAGCACTGAAAGCTCTTAACTAACAAATAAACGTTACATAAAGACCATCAGAGTTCCATTTCTCCAAATTTGATTACAGACAAACTAAAAACTGCCGCACCGACCGCATAACATCCCGCAAATCGACTAAAAGACTCTCATCGGAACGAAAAAGTTAGCCACCTATATTCTATTCTGCAAAATTCCAGCCAATTTCTGCTAGCGGTAAATTTTCCGGGTTTTATTTTGACGCCTTCGGCTCCATTTTCCAATGTTCCAGGAGTATTGGATTGGACGTTGTTAGGATTACATCCATACTAATATTATAAATGCGAAAGTAACTCTGTCTGTCTGTCTGTCTGTCTGTTACGCTTTCACGCTTAAACCTCTCAACAGATTTTGATGAAATTTGGCACAGACAATCTTTAGACCATGAGGAAGGACATAGGCTACATTTTTTTTGCGAAAAAGGGGATGAAGGGGTAAAAATAGGGGTTAAAAGTTTGTATCGGGTTTTTTAATTGTAAAAGATAAAACCATCTATATTAATAATTTCGATCGAAACCTTATACGAATAACAAAACATAAAAAAATATTGATTTTGAGTCGACAACATATATCCGCAAAATTCGGATTGAAGAGAATTTTGTTAAATTCTGATGGCACTGACAAATAAAAATCAAACAAAACGCTGTCGCCATCTTTGACGTGAAGCACGTTCCGTTTCATTCAACATATTAATAATTTCGTCAAGGGGTACGGTAGACTCGATCGAAACCTTATACGAATAACAAAACATAAAAAAATATTGATTTTGAGTCGACAACATATACCCGCAAAATTCGGATTGAAGAGAATTTTGTTAAATTCCGATGGCACTGACAAACAACAATTAAACAAAACGCTGTCGCCATCTTTGACGTGAAGCACGTTCCGTTTCATTCAACATATTAATAATTTCGTCGAGGGGTACGGTAGACTCGATCGAAACCTTATACGAATAACAAAACATAAAAAAATATTGATTTTGAGTCGACAACATATACCCGCAAAATTCGGATTGAAGAGAATTTTGTTAAATTCCGATGGCACTGACAAACAACAATTAAACAAAACGCTGTCGCCATCTTTGACGTGAAGCACGTTCCGTTTCATTCAACATATTAATAATTCCGTCGAGGGGTACGGTAGACTCGATCGAAACCTTATACGAATAACAAAACATAAAAAAATATTGATTTTGAGTCGACAACATATACTCGCAAAATTCGGATTAAATTGTTAAATTCCGATGGCACTGACAAACAACAATCAAACAAACCGCTGTCGCCATCTTTGACGTGAAGCACGTTCCGTTTCAATCAACATATTAATAATTTCGTCAAGGGGTACGGTAGACTCGATCGAAACCTTATATAAATAACAAAACATAAAAAAATATTGATTTTGAGTCGACAACATTATTATATCCGCAAAATTCGGATTTCGTTAAATTCCGATGGCACTGACAAACAACAATCAAACAAACCGCTGTCGCCATCTTTGACGTGAAGCACGTTCCGTTTCATTCAATACATTGCGTGCGTGTCGCGTGAAAAAAGTATTCATCACCAACAACTGTGACTCATGTGACTATGTAAAACGAAACGTTTTGCCGCCAGAAACATGCGTCCACATTCGTCAATCGTTGACGTTTCTTCACGAAATTATTGTTTTTGACAATTTTTGACACGTGTTCGAGACTTGATAAACCTGACGATAACCTTTTCACCACGAAGCAAATACAAAGCCTTTCACCGTTGGCAGAAGCACAAACCGTGCATACCCGAAAAACACAAAAAGGATAACCTTATAGAATCCTTACTAATATTATAAATGCGAAAGCCAAATTGATGAAATTTGGCACAGACAATCTTTAGTTCCTGAGGAAGGACTTAAGCTCCCGTTTATTGCGAAAAAAGGGATGAAGGGGTTGAAATAAGGGTTGTAAGTTTGTATGGGATCTCTTAATTTTAAAAGATAAAACCATAAAGCTTTATATTTAAGCACTTGATAATGTTAAAGGAGAATAATCAACCGTTGCGGCATAGCACTATTCGCCACGCTCAAGAGTCACCGCACTAACGTTGACAGTTGAAGTTTGACGTAACGGTGACACTGACAGCTGTCATCGAGTTCCCGCCGATTATTACTTTTTCTCTCTCTGGTTGAATGAGTGTTTGTAATTGGATTGTGTAAATAAATACTTTCAGATTATCAATTAGTTATCATAATAATAATAGAAGTTAGTTACTTTTGGGCGAAGAGATCGAGTCACGGAGCAGGATGGAATAGGAACACGCATAATAAACACTTCTGTGACACACCTACATGAACGCGGGCGAAGCCGCGGGCACAGCTAGTCACATATAAAAGAGGGATATGAATAGAATACTGCGGTCACCAACCCGCCTGCCAAGCGTGGTCTACGTAAACGCACGGAAAGAAATCTTAAAACATTGGGAAAATAAAAGGCAACTAAAAAATGTTATACACTCGTCGCTCACTTATTGCACAAAGCAACATCGCAGAAATGAGTACCGCCGCTCAAACAATATCGAATAAAAGCGAATCGGCCATTGTTTTCGAGCGACTCAGATATTCAAATGCGTTATCAAGTTGCGGGATGCAGTTGTCTTTTGTTCGAGTTGCAAACAAAGTTGCGGCCAACTAAATAATTGGACGGGACGAGGCAACCTACGGCCTTTTGCGTCGGCAAGTTGCGTTGTTGATGCAATCGCGTCGAGTTGCGGCTGCGGTGTGCCTTTAAATAGAGTTCGGTTTTAACTTCGCCCATCCAGTTAGTGGTGCCGGCCGATAGAGTCAATATCGAATCGATAGATATGGATAATTAAATAAATAAATAAATAACCCAAGACATGCCACGCTGGGCCACACAGCGCCACCTAGCCCCAAACTAAGCCGAAGCTTGTACTATGGGTACTAGACAACTGATAAACTTACATAGATACATTTTTTTTTGTAAATAAATACATATTATACATAGAAAACACCCAGACCAATACAAACAGACATGTTCATGAACACAAATGTTTACTGTGCGGGAATCGAACCCACGACCCTTGGCTCAGAGGGCAGAGGTCACTACCAAATGAGCCACCGAGCCTGTCTGAATGGACTTCATATTCCTCAGTGTTTACTGAGAATACAGAAATTGTATAACAAAGAGTTTTAGTTGTAGTAGAGTTACTATACTCGTATAAGGCAGAACCGATAACCGTTATGGTAAACGAGTTCTGGAGTGGATACCGCTTTTCGGCAAACGTAGTCCAGGGCCGTCTCTACCAGGGGTGCAAGGGGTGCTGTGCACGGTATATCCTCCTGCTGGGCGCTGCGGGGCAAGTCCGCACCTCCCCCCCCCCACGAGGGCGCAGGTTGAGTCCGGCACCCCGGCGCCGAATATACTTAAGACGGCCCTGAACGCAGTGTAGGACGCCCTCAAGCCAGAAGCCAGATGGAGTGATGATTTGCGCAAGATGGTTGGCAAGTGCTGGATGAGAGTAGCCCAAGATCGATCAAAGTGACGAACAATTGGAGAGGCCAGAATCCAGCAATGGACTGAGAAAGGCTGATGATAATGATAATAGTATTGTTTGGATCTGAATTATCGGTTAAGGATAGGAATGCTAGGATGGATGATTATCTTTTCGCTCCAAGCCAAATTCACCTGCCCGTGGTGCATCCTGCCGAATAATAAGCGAGGCGCTGGCAACCGAATGGTGGCGGTATAACCATCACAATTTAAATCATAGCTAAATACCACAGACCGATGACGGGCAGCAGCGTCACCGGAGCGAGAAGCTACGTCCTGCGATCGCCAACTCTCCAGCGTCGCGATTATGGGTATATCCTCCAGATGTTTGCCCTAAGTGGTGAACAACTGGAGAGGCCTACGTCCAGCAGTAGACTGATGATGAACTATCGACAAGGCTTTTTCGGATAAAAACTATCGATTGTTAAATTATCGATCGTTCGGCAACGCTAGCACACATCCTGATATCGACTTTGATGCTCGGAGTGCACAAATGGTTACGTAAACATGTTTTGTGGACGGTGGAAGTTTTTGGAGTGGTGTTTGATTGAAGTTTAGAGTGGGAGTTCAATGAACTTGTGATACTCGTACTTTGTGGCACTATTATCAGTATTGTTCCACTCTTTAAGAGAGGTAGGGCATAGCGAATCTTCGCTCGAATTGAGCTGCCCGTCCGGGGAAGGACCTCCAGCCTATAGAATACCGCAGTCAAATGACCTCTGGGTCGTGTTTCTGCCGGTGAGTAGGGTTTCCGGAGCTCGTGGGGGGTTGGGGTTGGGCCGGCATGGCGGTGGCAACTGACAGGTAACTGACCAGTTACTTGCCAGTTGTCACAGCGACTTGGGCTTCTCTTTCGCTTTCCATCAGGCGTAGGGAAGCCATTATGTCGAGCCACCATAGAAAAAAAAATCCCTACTACTTTAGCTCTTTACTTCAAAATCTAAAATCACCCTGGAGGTTGTCTGATAAAGATGATTATTTACTTATAAGTAGAGAATACCTTCTAAATTGCCGCGAACGCTGTGTTTGTGGAATGAGTTTTTTTGCCCAGGTTTTTTCAGACAAATACAGTACTTATGGAGCATTTCAAGTCTAAAATAAATTACACTAAGCTGTTAATTTATATTTTCTGTATTGCTTATTAAGTATTGGTGTTTATCTTGTTGGTTGTCCTAATAAATAAATAAAATAAAATTGGTCATTATCTGAAGTAAAGTGGTAATTTGGCAAGGCCGCCTAATTTGAACTACAATAAGTCTTTGTATCTAGTTTTAAGTCGACTGTTTCGTGTGAAATTAAGAATATCTATCTATTGGTTAAAAGTTCGGCAATGCGCCTGCAATTTTACTCCTGGGCGGGTTATAGTATACTTTTCATCACGCTACGATCAATAGGAGCAGAGCAGTGATCGAAAGTGTTGGGGAAAACGGGAGAATTTTTTATCTGTATTTTTGATCGCGCATCACGCGAAATTACTGCTTAGAATTGAATGCGGTTTTCACCAATGTATTGCTAGGCACTAGGTATAGGTATAGATAGGTGTTATGGAAGTCCGTTATTTTTGAAACCCGATATCCACGCGTGCACCGCCACAGGCACAGCTAGTATAAGTATAAATAAAAGAATGATAGTACCTTAATAATACAGTCCATTAACGGTAATTTAAAATTCTTTATGAATATAAAGAGTCACTAAATTAATAACGAGTGGAGCGTTCCCGATCGAAGTCATTAAAACTATTAGCCTCTATAAATGTGACGCTTTTTATGTTCGGGATAGCGGCTCTTAATCCAGATTCAGTATTTGAATAGTCGCCGCAGAATCGATTCCTCGCAGCTTCAAGCATTAATTCTACTTTGATGTACTTCACGGATAATTCTTTCGTCGATTCCTTTATTTGACGGTACAGAGTCACAATTGAATAGAAAACATTGTAGTGTTTTGGTCCCGATAGACCTTAGAGCGTAGGTAACTCAATACATAACGACCTAGGTTGAGTGATTCGTTCATGAATAATGCTTAGTAGGTATTCGTGACATGTGTTTTATTTTTGTTTGACGTAAGATCATAAGGATTTGTACTATTAAGCGTAACCTTAAAAATGTAAAGAAATCTGCGACCCAATGACCAGAATTCGATCAAATATAGTCTAAGGGTACGCCCGATCAAATCACCTATCAGACTAAATAATACTAAATCAAATAAATTACACATATTATATACAAACACCTTTTTCTAAAACCGATATTTTTGCAACGAGGGTAAAAAATGTGCATTGAGTTTTTAATAAGATGTTTCTCAAGGCTGAAGGCTGTTGTTACGTATCCTTAGACTTGAGCTCGATCTCTTCTTGTCGTATCAAACTATTATTTTGCGTTTTTTATACATACCTATAAGTAATTAGGTAAAGCCAATATTAAAATCAGACGCCCACAAAACATACCTCATAAATTTCAATCGTAAAATAGGTCATATGACCGTCAACTTTTTATCATAAACGAAGTTTCGTAATCTTCTGCAGTAAAATGTCTCCGGAAGCTCGTTACGTCTAAATCGGGCAGCGCATCCGACCCTAACTATCGAATTGTCTCCACAGACTACACATTACTCAATATGTTGCGGTGAAACTTGGCTGCGGTGTC
Source organism: Conogethes punctiferalis (assembly GCA_031163375.1). NCBI lineage: Eukaryota > Metazoa > Arthropoda > Insecta > Lepidoptera > Crambidae > Conogethes > Conogethes punctiferalis. The sequence continues at coordinate 15,828,742 of CM062089.1, read as the reverse complement.
GTTCTGATTAAAAAGTAGGTTAAGTGGGAACGCGGACGGAATACAAATAAAAATTTATATCTTTTGAAATGAATCAATGCGATAACTATGAGATATACTGCATCGTTTAAAACTAAGTTAAACTTGCGTTTAGTTTGCAATCTAATGGTATTTACAATTTTACGGTGACATAATATTTACAAAGAACTTTAGATCTACCTAGAATACCTAAAAACATAATAGGTATATAAGATAGAACACATACTTAAAGAGGTCAACTAAACTCCACCTCATAATGGCGCTACGGAGCCGTTTCTAGCGCCACAGCTGCGCTGGTTTAGATTGGATTTAGACGCTTATCGCTAATAGCTATCTGCCGGATAACTTTCAGGTAGAGAAGATGTACTTATTGAAAAACAAAGAGATATGGTGTTTACCACATTATATCCGTCTAGCAAACTCAGAAACCGCAGAAATTAATTACAGAACCTTTTTACATTAATGCAAAAAATACTTTTTTGTGTGAGAACCCCCTCTCCAGCCAGGCCCAGCTATCATGTGATTGGTCAGTTGCTATATAAATGTCAAAGGCAAGTCAAAATGAACCAATCACGTAACAGTTGGAGCTGCCTTTTATGTGATGCCATCTGGTGGTTTTCTTTTTCCAGAAAACCATCATTGGGGCAACAAACGAACTATGTGACTGGCTCGATGGCTCATTTGGTAGTGATCTCTGCCCTCTGAGCCAAGGGTCGTGGGTTCGATTCCCGCACAGTACAAACATTTGTGTTTATGAACATGTCTGTTTGTATTGGTGTTTTATATGTAGGTATATGTATTTATTTACAAAAAAAGTTTCTTAGTAAGTTTATCAGTGGTCTAGTACCCATAGTACAAGCTTCTGCTTAGTTTAGGGCTAGATGGCGATGTGTGGCCCAGCGTGGCATATCTTGGGTTATTTATGTCTTAATTTTCAAGTCCGTTGGCGTCAGTCGTACGTTAATCCATATGTTACGAAACACACCGTTTAACCGTTTGAATGCGAAACACCGTATCAAATGAACAACATTGGCGGTATTTGGCAGGTGAGCCAGCCCTCCGGTGCCAGGCAACGTTGCCAAGCGGAAGCACCTTACTGGCATGCTGGTATAAAATATTGGCTACGTTGACGGCTGGCTTGAATGCTAATTGACTTTGCTGTTTGTTTTATTTACCTATGTTTGTTTATAAACTCAAAAAAAACACAATTGAGAATCTTCCCCGGGATCTCAATTCGGCTGATAAGTTTAATTAGGGCGAAATAAAACCTTTTTTGATTTAAACGGCTAAGCTACTTCGTACGTAATTGTCATCTTATTTTGCAACAGACACAAAAGCGAATTTCATAAATCTAATCTTATCTTCGTAAAACCGCGAAAGTTTATAATTTAATACAAAACTATTTTGTTGAAAAAATTTAATCTATGTGTTTAATGTTGTGATGTCCTCTGATAATAAAACTTTTTTATTCTTAAAAAATCTTTTATCATTGAAATACTACATTCACCCTGATTAATAAGACTTTATTTGTTGCTAGAAAAGATTAGAGATCCTTACTAAAACGCCAATAATGTAACCCAATCAAATGTTTACCTCCTTTTTACTTTGAAATGTTTAGGGGAGACCGGGTACAAAAGTAGCGGCGGGTCGAAAGTAACAAAGGCTCTCTAGATTTAGTCCTGTGTCCTGATTATCACCTGAAGGCGGCAAAGCGACCTTTCGCCCATTGGATAAATCTACAGAGCATTTGTTACTTTCGACCCGCCGTTACTTTTGTACCCGGTCTCCCCTACCTTGAAATACCCAAAGAAGCAAAGCGAGAACGGGTCGCTAATATTTGAATTTTTTGTAGAATAAGTATACAGATAAGTTATACTACAGATTTAACGATAAAATGATACGATTTGGCGCCAGTTATCACTTTAATCTGCATCTTTGCGAGGGTCCACAGTTCGCTCGGGTTAACGCAGCCAATAAAACAACATCATCTCCTGTTTATGTGCCTCCAATACGAAACTTCGACTATAAAGGGTGCCGATAAACCGGTCGTTAATGCGAAAAAAACACTGTTATCGATGCAGTTATGTTTATGTAGTGTACTTAATAGTCTTTTTATTTATTTTTCTAGAGGCGCTAAAAAGTTTTATAGAACGTTCCGTAAAATTATAGTTGCAGTTTATATAGATTGAACCTTCTCTTTCAGATTCTGATTGGTGAACGGAAGAAAGATATTTTTTTTTATAGTTTTATTTTTATATTTTTCTTTATGCCTGACGGAAAGTGAAAGAAAATCACTAATGGAAGAGAAGCCTAAGAATGGAGCAAAACATACTGCTCATTCACACCTTGAACACCTTAAGATAGTATATCTTGGAGAGAATTCCATAGTATGGCCGTTCGTATTTTAAAAGTAGAGACAACACGCGCATTGCGAGTTTGTAGGACATGCGCCATAAAACGATATCCGATGATAAAACGGGCAGGAGGAATTAAATTAAATAATCCCGCCGCACACTCTCCAAAATGTAACCAATAGAATACTGAAAGACAAACGACTCGTCATCCTCTTAGCGTTGTCCCGGTTTGTGCCACTAGTCCCAGGGTGCGCTTTGACCATGATCCTAGATTTAGCGAGTCTGGTTATTATATTGAAGCGACTGCCGTCTGACCTTCGTAACCCTCAGAAAGGGGAACCAGACAGAAAGACAAACGACTATCCTCTCAAAATTAAACATTCAATTTATTGAATTCGTAAAAAAACTAACAAGATAGATAAAAAAAAACGCAAATGCAGACACATTCAATAACAAAATACAGTAATATTACTTAATAATCTGAAACATCTGAGCATGTGTGCCTCAACAATGCAAAATGGTGATGACTCTGCAACAAAACATGATACAGGTCTGTACCGATGCCCACAATCATTTTAATTTAAGCAGGTGTGAAAGTATAGATGCTGCAGGTTAGTCTAGATAGATAGATAGATAGCTGAGCAGAGACATGTTGTTTAAATTGCGCGGCTTCTATACATCGTAATGGCCGCTCCGCCGGCGTGTCTGTGGCACTAAGGGCCGGCAAGCACGGAGAAATATATAATGACTAAGAGAGACTTTTTAGAGAGGTAGGGCATAGCGAATCTTCACTCGAATTGAGCCGCCCGTCCGGGGAAGGACCTCCACCCTATAGAATACCGCAGTCAAATGACCTCTGGGTCGTGTTTCTGCCGGTGAGTAGGGTTTCCGGAGCTCGTAAGGGGTTAGGGTTGGGCCGGCATGGCGGTGGCAACTGACAGGTAACTGACTAGTTACTTGCCCGTTGTCACAGCGACTTGGGCTTCTCTTTCGCTTTCCATCACGCGTAGGGAAGCCATTATGTCGAGCCACTATAAAAAAAAAGACTAATACATCATCGTCAGTCTATTGCAGCTGGATATAGGCTTTTCCGTTATCTGGAGGCTTTGCCCATATGTACTTGCCCCGCTGGGCAGGCGAGTTAGCGATCGCTGGTCGTAGCTTCTCGCTCCGGTGACGCTGCTGCCCGCGGTGCATCACCATGTACCTACGTGCCTTTTTTATGACATAGGGGGCAAACGGGCTTGAAGGTCACCTGATGGTAAGTGATCACTTCATCCTATAGACACCGCAACACCAGGGGAGTCACAGGTGCGTTGCCGGCCATTGAGAAATTTGTAGGCTCGATTTTGAAGATCCCTTGGTCGTATCCATTCGGGAATATTGCAGCCGGAAGCTGATGGTGCCTTGTCGCAGGATAGGGTTAACTAGCCCGTGATGCCAAACGAAGCTCAGGCAACCGACTGGTGGCGGTATAACCATCACAATTAAAGGCGTAACTGAATATCACAGGCCGATGGGCAGCAGCGTCACCCGAGCGAGAAGTCACCCGGTTTGTAGCAAAAAGATGATAGGTCCCTCACATCCATTAATTATATTGTACTACATAATAAATGTCGCGTTTAAACATTTGTGTGAAAATAATTTTAATTGTTAAATGTAATATGTAGAATTCCAAAAGTTTGTACCGATTGCAATTCCATCCTCATCATCTCGATGGTTTTCAATCCTCGACTGTACGCTTTATCTATGAGGAATTACTTGCCTCGCGCCTCGGTTTTGTGGAACCAACTTCCTGCGACAGTATTTCCGAACAGCTACGACTTGGGAACTTTCAAGAAACGAGCGTTTTCATATTTAAAAGGCTGGCAGCGACCCAAAACTCGATTTGAGTAGCGGGTGTCCATGGGCGGTGTCAACTGCTTACCATCAGGCATCACACATGCTCGTCTGCCGCCTCTCGCATAAAAAAAGTTTAAAATCTTTTGTAAGTAGAAAATAAACAATCAGATTTTCATACAAAAGAATTAGAATACAATATAAGTTTCTATTTAGAGAAAAACCGAATGGCTTCATACAAATTGGCAACGATTGAAGCGCTTTGGCACCCTTATCAGGCAGACGTCAAATACACGCGGCTATTGGGTTTGTGGGGGTGTGTTGAACTGCGAAAATGATTAGGTAATTCGGCGAAGTGTTGGCTTTGAAAGGCAAGTATTGTGTTTCTTTTACGTTATTCAAACGTATGTATTCACTTTGTGTTTCTTTTACGGTATTCAGATGTGTGTATTTGCTTAAAAATGTAAATAATGATCAAATTACGTTTACATGTTTTGGTGAAAGGACTATTTTCCCATTCAAAATTCAAAATATCTTCATTCATATAGCATTTTCAGACCGACTAGCAATTCGTAATTTCATTGACAATTTTTCTTACAATGTAATGTGCATATTAATTTTAAGATTTAATACTTACAAAGTATCTACCTAATAGGAGGCTAGAAATATGAAGTTGAGGACATAAGGTTATCGGGCGGGTATTGAGTGGTGTGAAAGGTCCCGGCTTCAAATTACATTCATGTGCTTAATGGTCAAGCTTTAATTTTAGGCTTGGTGTTAATTACCAATGCTTTGAATACCAAATCTTAAGCATGCGTGTAAGATAAATAAATATCATACAATAACATAACATAAATGGAAAGTACTTAGTTTGAGCATTTGTGTTACGGATATCATGACAACGAAGTTATCAAACATAATATGACAGGCTCGGTGCCTCATTTGGTAGTGACAGGCTCCTCGGTGGCTCATTTGGTAGTGACCTCTGCCCTCTGAGCCAAGGGTCGTGGGTTCGATTCCCGCACAGTACAAACATTTGTGTTCATGAACATGTCTGTTTGTATTGGTCTGGGTGTTTTCTATGTATAATATGTATTTATTTACAAAAAAATATATCTAAGTAAGTTTATCAGTTGTCTAGTACCCATAGTACAAGCTTCGGCTTAGTTTGGGGCTAGCAGGCGCTGTGTGGCCCAGCGTGGCATGTCTTGGGTTATTTATTTAATATTTAAATACAAATACCCAGACACGAACAAACAGAATCGTTCATCACACAAGAGTTTATGCCCACGACCCTTGGTTCGGACTGTAAGTTACCACTTTTCAGCTTTACTTCCTCCACTCGTCTTCGCCCAGCCTAACGGCAGCATAGTCATTTCGCGGATGACAATACCGGCGTGCACCAGCCGCAGCACAATGGCCCTTAAGCCGACGGCATAAAGACGACAATGCATTCTTCTGGTGCATAGCGCGACGCGCGAGGGTTGTCACCACCATCGTGACATGACAAGGTTGGTTTACCTTTGTGAGGCAAGGACAAGGCTATCCGACAAAGCGAAGAGATGGAACTTCGTCTAAATGAACTACAAAGGAATAGGTTCACCGTTTGAGAAATGTACGGGCAAAGTATTTTAATATCGGATATTTTATAAATGGATGCGCTAGGAAATGTGGTTTCATTCGGATTTATTCTTTACGTACTTTCTTTTGAAGATAGCACCTCAGAAACGAATACAAGTTTATAAAGTTCGATCGAAGTTCGACTTCTCGAATTTTACACTTTATCTTACGAGATGTAAGATAAGATGGAGCTGCCTATCATCACCTCACCTGCAAGTGGTGCATTCTGCCGAATGACGAACGAGGCGCTGGCAACGGACAGGTGGCGGTATAACCATCACGATTGAAGGCGTAGCTAGATACCACAGACCGATGACGGGCTGCAGCGTCACCGGAGCGAGAAGCTACGCCCTGCGATCGCCAACCCGCCTGCTCAGCGTGACGATTAAGGGTATATTCTCTAGATATTTGCCCAAAGTGGCGAACAACTGGAGAGGCTTATGTCCAGTAGTGGACTGCAATAGGCTGATGATGATCAGATAGATTATTATTTATCCAAAAGTATTTTTAGTTTCTTGGTGTAATATGTGTAACAATTGGCGATTTAAAAAGAGTGACTACCGAGTTTCTTGCCGTTTCTTCTCGGTAGATATCTACATTCCGAACACGGCGGTAGCTTCTTTTAAATTGCTTTTATTCACATTCTTACATTACTTTTTACATTTTTACATTATTTTTTACTTGACGATTCATAAGTGCTTAAGTCTATGTGAATAAAGGTATTTTTGATTTTGATTTTGGTGATCAAGGTATTTCTAAATCGTAAAAGCTAACCCGGCAACCCTGCCCATCGCCCAACTAGGTCACAGAGTGTCAAAGCGAACGCAGGTGAGCATCCATTATACGGGCCCTCTGCTATGCCGGCGCGCCCGCGAGAGGGCGCCGCCTCCGCGGATGACGAGTCAGAACTGTTCGACATATAACTTGCTTTGGGTAAAAATGGTACCAGAACTAAGAGATTAAATATAAATAAATATAAATGGGATGTCAGACAACATTACATATATTGCTCCGATCCCAAAGTAAGTAGCTTAAGCACTTATGTTATGGGTATCAGAACAACGAAGGTACCACAAATAAATACTTAAATACAAATATAAACACCCAGACACGGAACAAACACAAGTGTTCATCACACGAGTATTTGTCCCGGGTGGGAATCGAACCCACGACCCTTGGCTCAGAAGGCAGGGGTCACTACCAGTTGAGCCATCGAGCCAGCCGAGGATGTAAGGGAGCGACTCTGCTTCTTTTCGCTCCAAGCCAACCTCACCTGCAACCTGCTGCATAACGGACGAAGCTAGGGCAACCGACTGGTGGGGGTATAACCATAAGGTTATAACCCTTATGGGTATAAGCGTATGGTTACCTTACGGTTATCCATATAACAGTATTAAGCTACGCCTTCAATCGTGATGGTTATACTGCCACCAGTCGGTTGACAGAGCTTCGTCCGTTATTCAGCAGGATGCAGGTAAGGTTGGCTTGGAGCGAAAAGATGAAGAGTCGCTCTCTTGAATCATCATCATCATCAGCCCGTGTCAGTCCACTGCTGGACATAGGCCTCTCCTAATGTTAGCCACCTTCATTTTCATTAAGGAGGAGTTGCCCTTAATTGCCACGCTGGGCAGGCGGGTAGGCGTTCGCAGGACGTAGCTTCTCGCTCCGGTGACGCTGCTAACTGAGCGAAATTATGATAAGTCACCCCCTTACATCCCTATCCTACACTACATAGTATAAAATAAACACGCGCTGGACAGCGTTGTCATCCGCATACCATCCAGACGAAGGTGGCGCGCACCAAGAGGGTTAGTTCCTCGTTCCTGCCCCGTGCCATCAACTCATGGAATGCCCTCCCAGCTCATGTGTTTCCTTCCTCTTACAATCCTGGGTTCTTTAGGCGGGGCGTGAAACGGCATCTCAGTGGGCCTTCAGGGTGAGGGCGACAGGCGCAATGGGCTCTATTGTGCCTGTCGACCTAGCTTTTGGACCTCACGACCGCTTACCATCAGGTGGAGTGAGGGCATCCTGAAAGCACTTCTTATTAAAAAAAAGTCACTTTTCGTGTCTGTCCTTTTGATCTTTAAAACAACGCAATGAATTAAGATGCGGTTTTCTTAAAAAGATAGAGTAAAGTTTATGTGTATAAATCAAATAAAATGTTTATTTGACATACCCGAAGCGACGCAAAGGCGGGTCCCTCGTAATAAATAAAGTGATAATGTTCATCCATCCCCTCTGTATATTTATCCCATACCCTCGTACCTACATATTACGTTAACGTTTCACAATTTACCGGTGTTGTTTTAACTAAAAGCACCTTTTAAAAACCCTTAATCCGTTCTGTAAAAATAAATCCGTATGTCATCCGGGTCCTCTTCAATTTCCGGGGTAAAATATGACGTGCATTTTTTGTTGGCTAAAAGCGTTCACAATGACAAGCGTATCCCATAGGATTAACTCAGCCAATGTCCATTGGATCGGGGAATAGTTGGGCGTAATGTAGCCAGGTTATATAATCTTTTGCTCATTATATTTGACTGCCTCGATGGCTCATTTGGTAGTGACCTCTGCCTTGTGAACTAAGGGTGGGTTCGATTCCCGCACGGTACAAACATTTGTGTTCATGAACATGTCTGTTTGTATTGGTCTGGGTGTTTTCTATGTATAATATGTATTTATTTAAAAAAAAGTATTTTTAAGTAAGTTTATCAGTTGTCTAGAACCCATAGTACAAGCTTCAGCTTAGCTTGGGCTAGACGGCGCTGTGTGGCCCAGTGTGGCATGTCTTGGGTTATTTATTATTATTTATTTATATAATAATCCAACTAAATCGAATTCAAGCTTTTGGTTTTATCCAAAACGAAGTTATAGGGGGTTGAAAATGGCCTGAACTTCGAGAAAAGGATGGTAGGCCGTGCCGCTTTTTTGCTCGACTTGGCCACCGCCCTATTTCTCCTATATATTATATGTTAGTCTCATCTATTACAAACTTTAAAACTTCCTGGACGAAAACATCTCCTGGACGGCTGCTTCTAAGTAAACACTTTTAGCGTTAGCATTATAAAGCTTCTAAATGTTACTTTGTTAACCGACTTAAAATAAAAAGAGGAGGTTCTCAATTCTACAGATATTTTTTGTATGTTTGTTACCACGTATGTACCTATTGTGACGGAACCAACCCCACCCAACCGCAAAATTATTTTTCGAATCTAATAAAATTCTATGTTTCTAATACTAAAGAAATCCATCACAGCGCCCTCTATGTTGGGGCCAAAATATTAACTAACACGTTCGGGATTTCTAACGATTCACTTAGGTAGGGCGAGTTGTTAGTTCGCGAAGCAGACGATAGATGGCAGGTTCATTTACTGTATAGTACAACGGAAAGGAATAAGATGGCGCTTTTTGGTAGAATGGTGTTGTAATAGACCGCAGATGAGGTTTTTTATAAATAAGGGATCTTGGTCACGCCCCGTAATCATCCCATACGTATGGTAATATGAAAAGTAGGATGGTGGGGGCTTGATTATAAAAGGCAAAGTTCAGGAATATTCAGGAAGAGAGCGAGGCGCGATTTTTAACGAAGAGAGCGGGACGCGATTTTGGTACATTTAATTAGTAATTCAGTATTCACTTTCGGAAGTTCAGTGTTTCAGTGACAGTGATAAACAAAAATTAAATAAAATCAGAATTGACTACAGAAAGTTCGAAGGCATCGTTCGGTCTGCTTTCTATTAACTCTACCGATAGAGTTCGGGCGCGTAAATAAATCTTAAATCATAATCAAAAGAAGGAGAAATACACAAGTAGCAGATATAACGACTTCGAGGGAAAATTGGGTTTGAATCCTCTGATTCAGACCGCAAGTAAGACGGTTAGGGTGGATAGGAGTAGGAATCCGGATTTAGGTCGTAGGAAGTTTGGTATTGATAGGACGAATAATAGTTACTAATTTTATTGCATGGCTATGCGGTTTTATTTGCACGTATAATTTATTGGTGTTTAATGTATAAGTTAAATTATAAGATTTAGTCACAATACTCATTCATAAACTACACAAGTAGACAATACACATGAAACTGCCATAAAATTATAGAAATGCTATTGGGTTCGATTCCCAATCAGAACAATAGAAATATGAACAATAGAGATGGAAAGCGAATTATAGAGTGTTAGACATACAAGTATACTAAGTTCGGGTTCGACTCCTGAACTTGTAATAATTTTAAATAACAAGTAAATTGCAGTGTTTGGGTTCGAGTCCTAAACAAGCTATTATTTAAATACAAACTATACGATGGAGTGTTGGTTAGGGTTGTAAAGGTACGGGTTCGATTCCCGGACATGAACTTTATAATATAAACTAATGCATGAAATACATTTTATGTTAGATATTGAAAATGAATCAGGATTTATGTTGAATGAGTATTTGTACTAATTTATTAGTTAACTATAAAGTAGTTTATAAGACAATAGATTAATCAGTACAGCTGCAAAATGTAGGAGGATTAAACGGGTTCGATTTCCCGATTAGATGATGATGTTGCTGATGATGATGATATTTATCTGACTTCTGGGCTTATTTCACAATGAGTCAGTTAAGGGTTTTAGTCTAAAGACACAGATTTATAGTTATTCCAGTTGGAAATAAGAAAACAACTAGGGTCAACCTAAACAAAATACACAATAGGAAAGAAACAACTGGATATTAAATGCGTTAGTTATAAGTTTAGAGTGTAAGGTTATTAAAGAAAACATTTAGGAAGTTCTAGGTTCGATTCCTAGACTTATCAATTTCTAATAACAAATTCTGAGGCCTCAGTTTAAATATAGATTAGGTAGATAAGAGATATGGTTCTCTTTATATTAGGTTCAGCTAGTAAATTGCACCGGTAACATCTGATATTAATTACAATTTCATGCTAAATCACAGTATGTGAAGTATATAAAATGAATTACCATGAATGGATAATTCTTAAATACCTTCGTATACCAACCAAACAATTTAAGATCAGTCTCAATAGTAGACTAATCTATCCAATATAAATTTATAAATGCTAGTACTAGACAGAACGTCCAATACTAAATGAAACTCTTTAAACCTAATGGTTATAATTCAATCTAATGTTCCATAGCTGAACATGACGATGATCAATGATTATGATGATGAGAGTACTCCATCAAAAATATGAACAAATAATACAACTCCACATAAATATACCAATAAATGATTTAATCATTATAACTTGCAAGTTATTCCCAACGATATGGCTATACTTTGGTACTTGTACAATATAGGCTGAGCTATCTGAGATAGTGTTGACTTGCCTAATTATATTGTATTTGTGCTAATAGTATAAACCAATCGGTTACTTTGTGTATATTTGGTACATCCTCGGCTGAGCTGAAATATTCAGTGTTGACTTGCCAAAACGAGGAATGTGCTACTTATGTACAAGGTAATTACATCTACAAACCTACTTAATTCAGAGTTCAACTTAGTACGATTTATTTGGTAAATATGAATCAAACAAATTCTCATTGTAGCTATTGTTACAATACTGCAATGTTACATCCGGTTTGACTTGTGTATCTCTGTGAATGGGGGCTGGTGGCATATGTCATTGGTCAAATCTTACAAATGTTAGGGACCTGTCATACTTGTTAGTTTACTTGGTACAACTTGGATGAGCTGTCTGTTGATCTCCTAAAATGGAGGTAGGATGGTGTTGACTTTCCGTATTTTTTGTGCCTGTATCTAACTGTATGGCCATCATTCGCTAATCTACGGTACCGTGGCAGTGTCGGCTGGTCTTTGTTCACATGAGATATATTGGTGAGATTGGATGTATTCGTAATTGATTAGTTATTTGTATTTGGTACTAAGGAAAACTCTCTTTTCATAATATTAGAATGGCCTTACGGTCATATCTATATGTCCCCTTTTAATCTTCGGGAGGAAAATAATAGTAAGGGCGATTTTCCACCAACTTAGAAGCGGGAAGGGGGCTTCTAAGATATCCCCAAATAAATATCTTTCTAAGATATCCCCAAATAAATATCTTTCTAAGATATCCCCAAATAAATACTTTTTTAAAAAGTATCCGCAAATATACTTTTCTAAAGTATCTGCAAATTGACACTTTTCCAAACTTTCCACAAACTTACTCTTTCCTAGAATAACTAAAATTACTACATTTTATTATTACTCGAATTCAATCAAATCAATTAAGCTACAATGATCATTTCATATTCGAAATGATCCCAATTTAATTATGTTAGAATCTTATTGAAGATGTGCATAACACGAATGATAAAGATTCCAATATTATTTATCTATGATAGATATTTTGATATACCTTTCTTGCCGGTGTAATTTAACTTATATTTAATAGATATTCGTTCATTTAAAATCTAGTTATCCTATCTCACATACAATTCTCACTAGGACGTTTACATACCTATAGTTATAAATATTTAGTCATAGATATTTAGTAACAGATTAGTTATTTAGATTTAAGTAATTAGTTGTAGATTAATTTAATTAATTTTAACTTCACAAGGCTTTCGACATACGCTTAATCTGAACTCAGCTACCTTCATAAAAGAATTTGATTTACTACAATTATAAAACACAACGTAATAAGGGTCCTACAATCATACTAGACGATCACAAAGATATTCTATCTGGCCAAAATAATTGTTTCTCTACTTACTTCGTAATAACTATTCGTTAAATGCACATATAACTGCATGTTTAAGTTATTTAATATTATTTATTAATGTAGAGAAGTAACGACGAGGGGATAGAGGGTGCCAGCGAAGGGGGGGATCGTTACAATTGGTGCCGTGACCAGGATAATGAGGTTTCACAAAGACTGGGAGATGGTTAAGCGATCTGGGGGCGTGAAGTTAGAAACATGTTAGTTTAGATATTTTGAAGAATTTGATAGGGAAAAGGGACTTAAAATGGATGGAAAGCGATGGGGGCGTAAATTGATTACTGAGTTAGTTACAGATTAGACTTATTTTACTATTCTATTTATGTTTTGTGTTATGTTATATGTTACTTTTCAGTTTTCCTCGTTCGCCGAATTGTTTTATTTGATTGTGTTGTGTTTTTTTTTCTGTGTGGCTTTTCAGTATTCCTCTCACTGCGGCCAAGACACCTTTCGCCTAACCACGGTCACATGAGCCTGTGTGATCGGCAGTGAGAAAATCCCAAATCCAGTGCACATTGCACCACGTGCACTATCCTTACCTTCCTTTCCCAATTCCGTCTGATATCTTAGGTCTCATGGTATCAGATATCCCTCTTTATCTATCTATGTATATATTTTAAAGTAGGTATGGCTAGGGCTAGGGCGTTAGGAAGATAGGGTTATAGGATTAGCTAGGTTTATTTAGATTATGATAGGTAGGGACTAGCATCTTTTATGATTAAGTGATTAAATCATAAACTATAAGTTAGTTTAGATAGAAGTTAGGTTACCTAGGTCTCATCTAGAAAGTCTAGAATTATCTTGCAACGTAAGCGTGTATAGGAATACAATCGGTAGGATTATTTTAATTTTTACGGTAATACTTTAGAAGGTACATTATAGGGTTTTACATTTCCTTGTGTTATGAGAACCCCAATTCTAAATTAAAAGTGTAAACAAACTTCCTTATCTGAAGTTGTTAAAATATTTCTGTGACTCTCAGAAATATCAATATGTCAACGATTTTAAAAGTTATGAGCCTGTGAACGCAGCTCAAGAGTGGAATTTTAAGGAATAGTTTAAGAGGTTTAAGTGATTGTTTCTTTTCCGTGTAGTTTGTTATGGATAAAAACAAACACGTCAAGAGTTCGCTCGAAATGCACGTGTGAGAACTCGATAATGGGAACTCGTTAGAAACAACTCAAGAGTTGAAATTTATTGCGTCGTGTCAAATGACATGCCCACTCGTGAATTAGAGCAATATTTATGACTGATATTTTTTTTGTCACGTCGAGCTTTCGGACATTTTGAGCGGATACCTAAGTAAACAATTTGATAACATAATCTAAAGGAATAGTTAATTATATCTAAAATCACGTTAATGATCGGTAATTCATATTAATGAATAGAAGTTAATAAAGCAAGATTTTTATAGAAATGTATTAAATCGCTAGGATTTAAAGGACAGAAAGGAACTTAATGCTTTTATGGTTACAAACATAGACGGTTCATTATAAAATAAGATGTGTCGCAAATTAAATTACATCTTGAAATACCTAACAAATATTCAATAACCTTAACAATAATTTTACTTAGATTAAACTTAAACATTTATATTACCTACTATTTAATAAAATGGATTCTAATAAAATTATCGTAATTTAATAAATAAACCTTGTCCACAATGGCGTGTTGCGTGTGGACTAGCGCGATTTTAATTGATCGAAACGAGGCGCGATTTTATTAATAAGGGAGGGAGCAAGGCGCTATTTAACTTAGAGTTTGATTCAGAACAGTTTAAATTATTATTTTGCATTGAATTTTTATTAATTTGTAGAGTCAGTGAAGTGCGACGAAGGAATTAGGCCTGAAACTACCGTTTCAGGTCCCAAGTACGCCAATTAGGGTCACAGACTATTTATTTAGTTTGTGATTAGGATTGTTAGGAAATAGGGCTAATAAGTTATTTGATATTTTGTAGCATTATATATATTTTATTGTATATATTTACACACACTACACACCACACTTATGTTTAGTTAGGGATTTATTAGGTACACTTTACATAAAAGGTAATTACTCTAGATTTTAATATTTTGCTAGTAATTATTCATAATGACCATATGGAGTCATTTCAGTCCAGATAGGTGATTAAACTTGATGCGTTTTATTATAGGGCTCCCATTTTGGAAAACTCGTGTGGAACTGCCTGGCTCACTATCTCCGTAAAAAGAGGTAGATGCCGTTTAGGGGGAATTTCTTATAAATACCTGCTTAAACACTTTTGGTCAGCCATTCTAGTGTGTAGTACGGTTGAATATTATTATCTCAGAGATTTTATTATTTAACTTTGTATTGCCAACTAAATGGTAAAACAGGCTCCGACCTCTCCTTCGGGACTTGGTTAGAGCAATCTTACGAGTGGTCCTAACTCATATCATGTATTTTGGGCACAAACATAATACATGGTATTGGTGAAATTGTCCTCTTGTGTTTATTAAATTATTATGATCCTCGCTGGATTGATTTATTTAAATTAACTTTTAACCAAATTAAAGTCTAGAATACAAGGTTTTAAGGTATAAATAAACATTTAAAAGGTGTTGTTTCATTTCACACTGCACAAAAATCTTAAATAATTTTTACACGTAGTTGCCTAAATTGATTGCACCGTAAGCAAACACAAAGTTACTTAACTCTAAACGATTCTATTATGAAATAAACTATATTATGATCTTTAATTAAGGACAAGACATAAGTCTTCTCCTAAACATATTTATAATAACTCTAAACGATTCTATTATGAAATGAATTATATTATGAAAAATTATCTAGATTACGTTACTAAGTCAATTTATAAGAGTATAGAATAATTTTAATTTTTTTTTACTAAATGAAATGGGGGCGAATTTAATTTTGTTCATTGAACTTGAAATTGTAGTGAGAAATGTGGTTTATTTCTATTAATTATGTCCAGCAGTGGACTGATACGGCTGATGATGATGATAAAAAAGGGACTTATGACAATTTTTTTTTAAGAGATTCATTTAGGGATTATAAAATTGATATTAATATTAACATAAATGGGTTATTTAGTATTCAATCCATTAATTATATTATCTATAAAGTGAACAAAATTTCAACTCTGAGAAGTTTAATTTTGTACAACTACGAACGATTTTAGTTAATTGCAAAAAGCCAACCATTTCTTTTACAAAACAAACAGGGATTTGAATTCAGGTAGTTGCTCAGTACAATAGAGAACGTCTGTTAACAAGTCATGGTTGCAAAAACAATACATACGGTCATAAAAAGGGTCCAGGTCATTTCATACAAGATAGGTACATGTTCTTGCACATTTTGCGTTTAAGATTTGAAAAGTTGTAAAATAAATTAATTTAAAAGTCGTTTAGTGTATAACATGGCGAATGTTATGCATGAGGTTATTGTTATTGAAAAGTAATTTTCGTAGTTGTCGTAGTCTGGAATTTAGTGGGGGCGCAAAAAGTAATGTAAAAATATTAATCAATTAATCATTTTGCTTGTTTATTTTATGCCGTGGTGGTTAAAGTGTTGAGTCTTGGGACATAGCGGTCCGAACGTTCAGGTTCGTTCCCGGTTGTGTCAAGTTGTCATCAAAATCTAATATTTAGAGATTCATTTGGTTGAGACTAAATTAGTGATTAACACATTTGAACAAAAAAAAATAATTTAAAAGTGTTCATAATAATAATAATATTAGAAGAATTCATTTACATTAATTAGTATTGAGGTGGTTCCTTTTAGTTTTATAAATTATCACTACGGTAAACTTCGTAATAATTTAGGGGGCGATTGTGACGGAACCAACCCCACCCAACCGCAAAATTATTTTTCGAATCTAATAAAATTCTATGTTTCTAATACTAAAGAAATCCATCACAGCGCCCTCTATGTTGGGGCCAAAATATTAACTAACACGTTCGGGATTTCTAACGATTCACTTAGGTAGGGCGAGTTGTTAGTTCGCGAAGCAGACGATAGATGGCAGGTTCATTTACTGTATAGTACAACGGAAAGGAATAAGATGGCGCTTTTTGGTAGAATGGTGTTGTAATAGACCGCAGATGAGGTTTTTTATAAATAAGGGATCTTGGTCACGCCCCGTAATCATCCCATACGTATGGTAATATGAAAAGTAGGATGGTGGGGGCTTGATTATAAAAGGCAAAGTTCAGGAATATTCAGGAAGAGAGCGAGGCGCGATTTTTAACGAAGAGAGCGGGACGCGATTTTGGTACATTTAATTAGTAATTCAGTATTCACTTTCGGAAGTTCAGTGTTTCAGTGACAGTGATAAACAAAAATTAAATAAAATCAGAATTGACTACAGAAAGTTCGAAGGCATCGTTCGGTCTGCTTTCTATTAACTCTACCGATAGAGTTCGGGCGCGTAAATAAATCTTAAATCATAATCAAAAGAAGGAGAAATACACAAGTAGCAGATATAACGACTTCGAGGGAAAATTGGGTTTGAATCCTCTGATTCAGACCGCAAGTAAGACGGTTAGGGTGGATAGGAGTAGGAATCCGGATTTAGGTCGTAGGAAGTTTGGTATTGATAGGACGAATAATAGTTACTAATTTTATTGCATGGCTATGCGGTTTTATTTGCACGTATAATTTATTGGTGTTTAATGTATAAGTTAAATTATAAGATTTAGTCACAATACTCATTCATAAACTACACAAGTAGACAATACACATGAAACTGCCATAAAATTATAGAAATGCTATTGGGTTCGATTCCCAATCAGAACAATAGAAATATGAACAATAGAGATGGAAAGCGAATTATAGAGTGTTAGACATACAAGTATACTAAGTTCGGGTTCGACTCCTGAACTTGTAATAATTTTAAATAACAAGTAAATTGCAGTGTTTGGGTTCGAGTCCTAAACAAGCTATTATTTAAATACAAACTATACGATGGAGTGTTGGTTAGGGTTGTAAAGGTACGGGTTCGATTCCCGGACATGAACTTTATAATATAAACTAATGCATGAAATACATTTTATGTTAGATATTGAAAATGAATCAGGATTTATGTTGAATGAGTATTTGTACTAATTTATTAGTTAACTATAAAGTAGTTTATAAGACAATAGATTAATCAGTACAGCTGCAAAATGTAGGAGGATTAAACGGGTTCGATTTCCCGATTAGATGATGATGTTGCTGATGATGATGATATTTATCTGACTTCTGGGCTTATTTCACAATGAGTCAGTTAAGGGTTTTAGTCTAAAGACACAGATTTATAGTTATTCCAGTTGGAAATAAGAAAACAACTAGGGTCAACCTAAACAAAATACACAATAGGAAAGAAACAACTGGATATTAAATGCGTTAGTTATAAGTTTAGAGTGTAAGGTTATTAAAGAAAACATTTAGGAAGTTCTAGGTTCGATTCCTAGACTTATCAATTTCTAATAACAAATTCTGAGGCCTCAGTTTAAATATAGATTAGGTAGATAAGAGATATGGTTCTCTTTATATTAGGTTCAGCTAGTAAATTGCACCGGTAACATCTGATATTAATTACAATTTCATGCTAAATCACAGTATGTGAAGTATATAAAATGAATTACCATGAATGGATAATTCTTAAATACCTTCGTATACCAACCAAACAATTTAAGATCAGTCTCAATAGTAGACTAATCTATCCAATATAAATTTATAAATGCTAGTACTAGACAGAACGTCCAATACTAAATGAAACTCTTTAAACCTAATGGTTATAATTCAATCTAATGTTCCATAGCTGAACATGACGATGATCAATGATTATGATGATGAGAGTACTCCATCAAAAATATGAACAAATAATACAACTCCACATAAATATACCAATAAATGATTTAATCATTATAACTTGCAAGTTATTCCCAACGATATGGCTATACTTTGGTACTTGTACAATATAGGCTGAGCTATCTGAGATAGTGTTGACTTGCCTAATTATATTGTATTTGTGCTAATAGTATAAACCAATCGGTTACTTTGTGTATATTTGGTACATCCTCGGCTGAGCTGAAATATTCAGTGTTGACTTGCCAAAACGAGGAATGTGCTACTTATGTACAAGGTAATTACATCTACAAACCTACTTAATTCAGAGTTCAACTTAGTACGATTTATTTGGTAAATATGAATCAAACAAATTCTCATTGTAGCTATTGTTACAATACTGCAATGTTACATCCGGTTTGACTTGTGTATCTCTGTGAATGGGGGCTGGTGGCATATGTCATTGGTCAAATCTTACAAATGTTAGGGACCTGTCATACTTGTTAGTTTACTTGGTACAACTTGGATGAGCTGTCTGTTGATCTCCTAAAATGGAGGTAGGATGGTGTTGACTTTCCGTATTTTTTGTGCCTGTATCTAACTGTATGGCCATCATTCGCTAATCTACGGTACCGTGGCAGTGTCGGCTGGTCTTTGTTCACATGAGATATATTGGTGAGATTGGATGTATTCGTAATTGATTAGTTATTTGTATTTGGTACTAAGGAAAACTCTCTTTTCATAATATTAGAATGGCCTTACGGTCATATCTATATGTCCCCTTTTAATCTTCGGGAGGAAAATAATAGTAAGGGCGATTTTCCACCAACTTAGAAGCGGGAAGGGGGCTTCTAAGATATCCCCAAATAAATATCTTTCTAAGATATCCCCAAATAAATATCTTTCTAAGATATCCCCAAATAAATACTTTTTTAAAAAGTATCCGCAAATATACTTTTCTAAAGTATCTGCAAATTGACACTTTTCCAAACTTTCCACAAACTTACTCTTTCCTAGAATAACTAAAATTACTACATTTTATTATTACTCGAATTCAATCAAATCAATTAAGCTACAATGATCATTTCATATTCGAAATGATCCCAATTTAATTATGTTAGAATCTTATTGAAGATGTGCATAACACGAATGATAAAGATTCCAATATTATTTATCTATGATAGATATTTTGATATACCTTTCTTGCCGGTGTAATTTAACTTATATTTAATAGATATTCGTTCATTTAAAATCTAGTTATCCTATCTCACATACAATTCTCACTAGGACGTTTACATACCTATAGTTATAAATATTTAGTCATAGATATTTAGTAACAGATTAGTTATTTAGATTTAAGTAATTAGTTGTAGATTAATTTAATTAATTTTAACTTCACAAGGCTTTCGACATACGCTTAATCTGAACTCAGCTACCTTCATAAAAGAATTTGATTTACTACAATTATAAAACACAACGTAATAAGGGTCCTACAATCATACTAGACGATCACAAAGATATTCTATCTGGCCAAAATAATTGTTTCTCTACTTACTTCGTAATAACTATTCGTTAAATGCACATATAACTGCATGTTTAAGTTATTTAATATTATTTATTAATGTAGAGAAGTAACGACGAGGGGATAGAGGGTGCCAGCGAAGGGGGGGATCGTTACACTATCTCCGAGAATTTTGAACCGATTTGAAAAAATCTTTTTTGTTCGAAAGGGTGTACCTACTTTCGAGTTGGTCCCATTGTCACCACTCAATGAAGTTGTTTTTTTTGCTAAAAATGCTGTTATGTTATGTTTAATTTGTTTGTGTTGTTACTTTACAATTTTTTACCAATGCTGTGTAAATAAAATATTCTTATTATAAACGTTAAGACCGCCCGAGTTGTATGTTTGTTCTATGTTTTGTATGTAATATGTTTTATTGTAATGTCTGTGTTTTTGTGCACTAAAGAGTATATTTCCTTTCCGTCACCGCACGAAACCTTTTGACATATTTCTGTAACTTCCAATGTTCGTCTTACAAAGTTAGCGCGGAGGAAAATTACTCAACACCCACTGGACAGACGCACCCGAATCTCAGCCCAACCAGAACTCAATTATGACAGGAATAAAGTGAGTTAAGAGTGTGTTGTGAGTAATCCGAAGTGTTGGAACAATGTAAGTGGCTCTCGACGTGACAGAAGCGATTGTTTGCGAGAGTGGGCGAGACATTCTGCTGCCGAGACCGCAATCAAGGAAAATATACAACCATAACCTCTTTTAAAGATGTAAGGGAGCGACCTATAGCCTTTTTGCAAAAGCTACCTTCACTCGCCTGTGGTGCATCCTGTCGAATAACAAACGAGGCTCTGGCAATCGACTGGTGACGGTATAACCATTACGATTGAAGCAGCTAAATACCTCAGGCCGATGACGGGCAGCAGCGTGACCGGAGCGGAGAGCTACGCCTTGCCATACCCAACTCGCCCTTTTTTTAGACGGAAATGCATTATACATCTTCACGCCGGCTTCGGCGTGGTGTGTAGGATTCACACCTCCCGGGATGGAAGGGCCTACCCACTAAACTCCTCTGTGTCGCCAGTCGGCAGTAACTTGCAGGGACACAGACCCGCCTGCCCTGGCTGGCCAGATCGGCCGGCACTCCTGGTCCGGGGAGGGCAAATACCCAACCCACCTATTTTTTTTGTTTCACTGTCATGCCACCTCCGGGGGGAGGTGACATGGTGTGTGGGACTCACACCTCCCGGAATGGGAGGGTATACCCACTAAACCCCCCATGTGTCGCCAGTGGGCAGCAAGTTGCAGGGACACGGGCAAAGCCGAAGCATACCGCCGCATCCCTGCATGCCCTGGCCAGCCGCAGATGATAAGCGGCCAGCACTCCTGGTCCGGGGAGGGCAAATACCCATACCCCCGGCTATACCCAACCCGCCTGCCCCAATTGGCGGGTACGGATAAAGCCTCCAGCTGTTTGCCCAAAGTGGCGAATAACTGGAGATGCCAGTAGACTGCGATACACTCAATATGATGAGTCATATTTTTAACTAACAATGTTCTCCTGACCGACATTCGGCAACGTCCGACCACCAAGTAATTAATCAGATGACCGGAAACCGTCGTAAAGCATATTGTATTAAGTTTCATTTAAACGAAGCAGCGAACGAAAAACGGGCATTAAATATTGATTTACTCGGAAAATTTAATAAACTCCAAATGTTGTTTGCTTATGATCCTGGTTGTAATTACTGCCGTGACGTCACAGGCCAAAGGGTAGCCCCAACTGGACCCGCATCAATATTTCATCGGCGCGTTAGTTAATATGAATTTAATCTGACTTTTATCGGGGCCCGACATGGAAAACGTTTTATTATCAAATTACGGGTAAGAGCAATCTGTGGGTTTATTTGTGCTATCGATTTTGTGTGTAATTTTGTTTGCGTAATCAATTTTAATATACAATAAGTATATTGAGGGTATTTTCTTTTTCTTAAAATAGAGCATTATGGATCAGATTATGTATTACTTGCAAAATAAAGAGCCCGAACATGGAACATACACATTTTACCACTTTGGAAGAGTCTCTCGCGCAAACTATTCAGTTTAGAAAAAAAATGATGTCAGGAACCTTAACATCATTTTCAAATACCTATCCATAGATATCCCACACGTATAGGTTTGATGAAAAAAAAATTTTTGAGTTTCAGTTCTATGTATGGGGAACCCCAAAAATTTTGGATTTTTTTTCTGATTTTATTTTAGAATCTTAATGCGGATTACAGAATACATCTACGTACCAAATTTTAATAATGTAGCTCTTTTAATTTCGGAATAAACTGGCTGTGACATACGGACGGACAGACAGACAGACAGACATGACGAATCTATAAGGGTCCCGTTTTTGCCATTTTGGCTACGGAACCCTAATAAAAAGGAACTTACTGAATAATAAATCATACACTCCATAATTTTAGCGATAAAACACCGAAAGACAAGAAATTGCTGACCGTTAACGAGCCGCAGCATTACCGGAGCAAGAAGCTACGCACTGCGATCGCCAACCCGCCTGCCCAGCGTGGCGATTATGGGTATATCCCTTAGGGCCAACATCTGGAGAGGCCTATGTCCAGCAGTGGACTGCAATAGGCTGATGATGATGATGAAGTTACTCGTACCTATATGTGATATTAAGTGCTGTGTGTTTTCTTAATAAATAAGAGAGGTAGGGCATAGCGAATATTCGCTCGAATTGAGCTGCCCGTCCGGGGAAGGACCTCCACCCTATAGAATACCGCAGCCAAATGACCTCCAGGTCGTGTTTCTGCCGGTGAGTAGGGTCTCCGGAGCTCGTGGGGGGTTAGGGTTGAGCCGGCATGGCAGTGGCAACTGACTAACCAGTTACTTGCCAGTTGTCACAGCGACTTGGGCTTCTCTTTCGCTTTCTACCAGGCGTAGGGAAGCCATTATGTCGAGCTACTATAAAAAAAAAAATTAAAAATATATATATTGGGAGTACTCACCATCAACACTAGGCTTCTCGCACACGAAGTAGTTGTGCTCCCGGCAGCCGCGATCGTTCCACATGAAGGTGGGGGCGGCGGGCGGCGGCCGAGGGGGGAACTCCCGGCGCGCCTCCACGCAGTCCTGGCCCGAGGTGCCGTCGTCGTTGGGCTGGCTGCTGTGCTTCCTCCAGCCGGGGAACCAGTCTGGAAAGGAGGGAGCATGAGAATAAAATAAATAAATAAATAACCCAAGACATGCCACACAGCGCCATCTAGCCCCAAACTAAGCCGAAGCTTGTACTATGGGTGCTAGACAACTGATAAACTTACTTAGATACATTTTTTTTGTAAATAAATACATATTATACATAGAACACACCCAGACCAATACAAACAGACATGTTCATGAACACAAATGTTTTTACTGTGCGGAAATCGAACCCACGACCCTTGGCTCAGAGGGCAGAGGACACTACCTAATGAGCCATCGAGTCAGTCAATAATATAGTCAATTATATCGCTACAACATCTATGCATACGGTGCTTAGTTCTGGATTTGTCGTTTCGACCTAGTTGTCACCTAAGTATGTAATTGTTCTATAATTTTACATCTTTTTTATTTTTTGTTCGTGTATATGTCAGACTCTGGAACGGACTACCCGATAGCATCCGTAGTGCTCCGAGCAGGGCGTCATTCAAAATAAGGCTCCAAAAATATTATTGGCTCCAACATTCGGTGCAATAGTTCCTTTTATCAGTTGTCGTTCTAATGTGTATTATTTCTTATAAGTATGTCTATAGTATAATGTATAAATATTTATTTATTAGTCTATTTTATTCACAATTATGGATTATAAAATATGTATGTTATTTTATAAACTATATTTTATTTATTTCTATATAAATGAATATCTATATACATATGTTTTTTTTTATTATGTACGTATTATTATATTAATATTTATTATTATATTTTATTACTTTATTATTATATTGTTGTTCTATTATATTAATTTTTAAATTTTGTTTTTCAAACTTTTTGGCACACTACCCTATTGCTAGTTTCTGCTTAGCCCAATGGTTGACTGGTAGATAATGCCTACGTGGCATTAAGTCCGCCTTTTGTACACTACTTTATTGTGCAATAAAGATTAAATAAATAAATATGTTTTATGACTCCTTTGTGTTGGAGGAACTGACCCCAGGATCCCCAAGATACAGGGGTGTCCCTAGTTTGGGGTCCGTTGCTTCATCTATCTTGACACCTTAGCATAACTCTTGTTGTAAACTGAATATTATGTACCGAATGTGTTTTGAGAAATAAATTAATAAAAATATTATTTAAAAAAATATTAAGTATTATGGGTATATCTTCCAGATGTTTGCCCTAAGTGGCGAACAACTGGAGAGGTCTATGTCCAGCAGTGGACTGCAATAGGCTGATGATGATTATTTTTGACCCCTATGTATTTGACCCTTGAAATAACCCCATAGTCTTGCAAAGTGTCTGTTCATTTAAAATTATAAATCTTTAACTAATTTATTAGTATATTTTTCATGTCACTAGATTACAGTACAGTCTCTCTGTCGTTTTCAATAAGCGCCGTAAAAACATTTGAAAATCGCTCTCTGTTTTTTCAACCATTCGACGTATATCCAATTTTCACGTCAACGGGAAATTTTCCAAACTGCATGCACCTATCTAAAGAAACTTGTAAAAAAGAACACGGACCAGATCCCAATGGAAATATCGGAAATGTCGGGAGCAACGTGGCTGCCAAAAAAATGTCAGTATTGTACGCGCTGAATATTTTCTATTCCAATACTAAAACTTCCTAGCTATTCATATTGTTCGTGCGGTGACGGATGAAAAATACCAATCATCGTTCCATCTCTTATTGTGGTTGGTGTCCTAAGAGTATAAGTAAAGGACTTCTTAACATTTCATATTTCGAAGAAATGGAGCGGTGTAACAGACCATATTTTGTTTAATATTTAATATCGCTACTACTCCATAGACGACATTATGAGTATAAAAGCAAAGACCGAGTGGCACTCATGTAGTTTCACCGCGCACCGATAGGTGGCTCTGCGTGTATGTTACATCGTGCAATCGTTGTGATTCCTAGAATGATGACCACACCAGATATAATTTTGTTAATTACAAGGTTAGTTCAAATACTCGTCGCTAGATGAATTGTTTCCTTTTGCATCACCGCACGAAAGAAACAAATAACGGTATTTCAATAGAGATGCGACGTAACCAATGTTTAAATTTAAATTTTACGACCTCGGCTACTGTAAAGCAGTTAATTAAGATCTTCAGGTCATATAAACCATAATCCGTACCTAAAAGTGAATCTGTATTTTCATTAATATTGTTAAGAGGAAAGAATTACTTGTTTGTATTCTGCGGGGCTATTCTAAATGCGTTCGGAAAGATCTACCTCGGAAACAAGAGCGATCGAATCGAACAACCTTCGCACGAATTGAGCCGCCCGTCCGAGGAAGGACCTCCATCCTATAGAATCATCATCATCCTAGCCTTTTTCTCGATTGTGTCAGTGTCGGCTTCCTAAACTGAGAGATTTGGCGAGGGCTAAGCTTTTACACAGAGCGACTGCCATCAGACCTCCGCAACACTTAGGATAAGCTATACCCATTCCCAGTTAGGCTCAGAGTTATCATCATCTCTGATATGATGTGACGACTGCTATCTGAGTTGGTAAAGATAGCACCCGGGGCCAACAGCTTAACGTGCCTTCCGAAGCACGGACGAAATCGGTGTCAAATTTTGGTCACCCATCATCGGATTGACCGCGCCAATGGTTGCACAACGTTGCGATCATTGTTAAGCGTACAAGAGCGCGGCGCCACCGAGCTCCTCCATCCTATAGAATACCGCAGCTAAATGAACTCCTTGGGGTACGGTTCCCGAAGCTCGTGGGGTGAGTGCTGCATCAGCAGCATAAAGGTTGATAGGTGAATGACCGGTTACTACCCCGTGGTGGTAGCGACTTGAGCTCTTCTTTTGCTTTCCATCAGGCGTCCCTACTCTTGATGCCATTATTAAATAAAATAAACATCAGACAATATCACATACTTTGCTTCAATCCTAAAGTAAGTAGCTTAACCACTTGTGTTATGGGTATCAGAACACCCATTTCGGGAGGTGTGAGTCCCACACACCATGTCACCTCCCCCCGGAGGTGGCATGACGGTGCCTAATGCATTCCCCTCTAAGAAAAAAAAAAATGGGTATCAGAACAAGGAAGGTACCACAAATAAATACTTAAATACAAATATAAACACCCAGACACGGAACAAACACAAGTGTTCATCACACGAATGTTCGTCCCGGGTGGGAATCGAACCCACGACCATTGGTTCAGCAGGGGTCACTACTGTAGCGGCATAAAGTAGCAGTTTTGCAGCGCACGCAGTTTTGTATTGTGCGCTGCTTAATAGGCAGTCGTTCCCCGCCACGCATTCCGACCACTCGCTATCAACATGTAATTCATTGTATTCTACGGTGCACCAAATATATATTTCTATTGGACTTTGGACATCTATCATTTACCACACCGCACAGAGGAATCTCCACTTCTTCGTACCCCCCACTACCAATTGAGCCACCGAGCCAGTCAATAATACACATAGCCTGATAATAATTATATCATCAGGCTATGTCGTGCTACCATAAAAAAAGCATCGGAAAGTTAGTACTTCACAAAAAGCATTGTGATAAACCACTCGGTTTTCAATATCGGATAATAAGTGCGCAACTCGGGCGCGGTCTAATAATCCCTCGGGCTTATTAATATTAATGCCGATCCAAGATGTATCGGTATTTCCCGTTTGTTCCTCATCTATTGTTTCTTACCGGTTCTCGCTTATAAGTCTTACAATACCATTGTGCGGAATTGATTACTATAATGATTAACGCCGGAGGCGTGTGTGAAAAGACGCGGTGAGATCTCGTAGGGAATTGTACTTTTAGGGGTACACTAAATGAAATAATGAAATGGATGGTCGAACGTCTGCCACAGCCAATTTGCTATTGGACCAAATGCGGTGAAATTTGCTATGATGGCTAACCCGGATGGCCATCAGGATCACTTCTTTGCCGTAACCTCAGACGTGCAAAGCTTTTTTGTTTCCGGATATATATTTTATACTAAGTAATTATGCTAGTCTAATAAATGTTAGTAAAATAAATCTTGTTATCCATAGTGCTGTTTTATACAATGTTCCAGAGTCTTGTAATAAAAAAGCAATAAAATCCTTCCTCTCCATATAGTACTCGTATCTAATAAATAAATAACACAGTGCTATCGGACATCCGTATATTTCCGAAAATCGATGAACATTGAGTCTATATTTCTCTCGGGGACGAGACGGTTTTGTAAATCCGCATATTAGATCCAAATTGTCAAAGTTTTCGCCAACTATCGTAAAGTTTCCAATGCGAACTGTCAAATTCTCGAAAACTAACGTCATTTCTATGAACGCTTGAGAAAGTTTCCGAATCAGATCCAAATTCTAGATTGTGAATACTATTAACACGGCTGAAGGAACTCTATTACCAAGAGGACCCAATAACTTGACTGCATCAACTCCCGGAGCATAGCGGAATTCCTTCCCAGGACTTCGTCTAGTTTAGAGGTTCTCAAACTTATTGCTTTCTGCCCACTTTGTACAAAATACATTAAATATTGCCTTTAGCACCCCTGTTTAAACTCATTTTCCTGTTTCGCAGCGTTACAGTATTCACTAAAATAATTTTTATTCCCGTGCGGTGACTGAAAAGAAAAAAAGTCGCCGTCACATATCCCGTAGGTGTCCTCTATGGAACTAATAAGATTTTAGTTTAGATCATGGAAGGTAAGGCTAAACTGGGTCTTCTTAGCAAAGCGAGACAATATTTCACACTAGCCCATCGTCTTTAATTATACAAGGCACAGGTTCCTCATATGGAATATCGTTCTCCTCTATGGGCGCGAGCATCTTATTATCAACTCCTCCCCTTTTTCTGGAGCCCCTACTTCCAGCGCCCACACTCCGCCCACGCTCGCGGCCATAACAGGGGTCATTATCGCCCACTTTGAGAAACACTGTCCTAGCTGAATTACTTGTCTTTTATATCTCCACAGTCGACTAATGGCACACTTTATATTCCGGTGCCTTTTAAATTAACTATTTTAACAATTTTATGTTTCGCTCCGAATGCAATTCTAGCTTATACCCGTAATAGAGTCCGTCAGTGTATCTTACGAGTTTTAAAAGCAATTCATTTTGTTGGTAATTTATTAAAAGCAGACATCTGGCAGTTGAAACTGCTTAATAATTACTTCGTAGAAATGAACACTTGCACACTTGCTGTATTGTTTAAATATTACGTTCTTTAGGTTGCGTGTCCTATTGTGTTGTTAATATCTTTTGCCGAATAACAAGCGAGGCGCTGGAAACTGACTGGCAGTATAACTATTACAATTGAAGGCTGGATAACAAACCCACACAGTCCAATGACGGGCAGCAGCGTCATCGGAGCGAGAAGCTACGCCCTGCGATTGCTAACCCGCCTGCCCAGCATGGCGTTTATGGGTATATCCTCCAGATGTTTGCCCTAAGTGGCGAACAGCTGGAGAGGCGTATCAACCAGTCGACTGCAATAGGCTGTTGATGATAGTCTTAAGTCCCAAATTTCTAGACAAAATAGTTAAAACAATGCGTTTTGGAGCATATGTATTATTATGTCAAGGTTAGGGCATCAGGAGGTTATATGGGAATAATCAATGAGCTCTACCACTATTGGTAAAGACCTTGACTGCACCTCCATCTTGGGGCAGTCGTGTCCCACATACCCCGCCACTCCTCCAAGTGGCAGGGTAATCGCATTTTCCCAGGACTAAGGGCGAAAAGGCCGTGACTTCCATCTTGCTTAGGCGGGCAGCTCTAGTGGTGTCACGTCGGTCCTAGTTCCTAAAAGTTTTTCTTCTTCTTTGTTCATATTTTGTATGTGACTCTAATAAACGTTTTTTCTTTCTTTATTCTTTCTTTCTTTCTTAAAGCCTTAATTATGGCAACCACCCCATAGGGCTTAACGAAGGAACCAAGGTTTTAGTGTGTATTTCCTGCCTCACTATCATATTGAGGTAAGGAAGTCCCTTTCTCCACGATGGTAGTGAACCACATACAACTTAGGTATACACTGGTTCAAAGAAACTTAGACGCTCGGTTCGGAAGTGCATATCGAGGGTATGGAAGTATGCTATTCTGGTAGTGGTAAGTTATGCAGCAGGTAGACGGGTTTAGTTGTATACCTTGATTATTCCTAGGTTATTTTAGGTAGTAAGACCAATCCCCTTATTATTCCAACGACCTTCATCAAACAAAAATTACCTTCCTTTATATAATAATTGATTACCTGTTGTTAAGAGCCACAAAAGAAATAAATTGAGACGCCGAATGATGGCTTTCATTAAGGGGTATTTGTTCTCGGAATTGTTTTTTTGCGGCGAGAATTAATTACGGTTTTGTAATTAAAATCGGGAACTGAGATGGGGCAGTTCGTCACGATTGTGACGTACGCTTCGAAGAATCGCGTTATTAATGGGGAACATTCATGATTATTTTTCTTGTTCTAAACTAACACATTCGTATAGAAAGTAGATAGATAATCAAGTATTTTTCTAATAAAAATAACAATTGTCTCCTCTCCGAAATTCGGCGACAGTCCGTTAGTTGACTAAAATCACCAAGGAGACTGGCCAAGCGCGCAGGTAATATTGAAGTGCACAAGCACTGCAAGCACTCGGTCTCAACTGCTTGAAAGAGAGGTAGGGCATAGCGAATCTTCGCTCGAATTGAGCCGCCCGTCCAGGGAAGGACCTCCACCCTATAGAATACCGCAGTCAAATGACCTCTGAGTCGTGTTTCTGCCGGTGAGTAGGGTTTCCGGAGCTCGTGGGGGGTTGGGGTTGGGCCGGCATGGCGGAGGCAACTGACAGGTAACTGACCAGTTACTTGCCCGTTGTCACAGCGACTTGGGCTTCTCTTTCGCTTTCCGTCAGGCGTAGGGAAGCCATTATGTCGAGCCACTATAAAAAAAAACAGTCAACTTAAACTGCTAACTTTCAGACTCCGGGACTGCTATTGGGTAATTTCTTGTCAGAAAAACCTGGCACTTTGCGGTCCGAGCCGGGATTCCAAACCGGGACCTCTAGGTTGTCAGGCACATTTGAGACAATAACTGACTAGTTAAGAAACATCTAGAAAAATATCGTATATCCACATCGTGACATGAAATAAGAAATACTGAAATCTAATTGTATTTAGTCTACATAGCTCAATAATTCGTAACTGTTTATATATGCCTGTTCCGAACGAATTTCGTATTCGCGTGTAGGAATTTCTCAGTTAAATTTTCATACAAATGTTTCGGGCCACGCGATACCGCTGTTGTACAACGTATTTCGGGTTCGCGTTACACCAAGATATTTCAGATCTTACTTGAATTTAATAACAATTATGTTTAGACCGGGATGTAAGGGAGCGGCCTATCATAATTTCGCTTCAAGCCAATCAAACCTGCCCCTAATACATCCTGCCAAATAACAAACGAGGCACTTTTTAGGGTTCCGTAGCCAAAATGGCAAAAACGGGACCCTTATAGATTCGTCATGTCTGTCTGTCTGTCTGTCTGTCTGTCTGTCTGTCTGTCTGTCTGTCTGTCTGTCTGTCTGTCCGTCCGTATGTCACAGCCAATTTATTCCGAAACTATAAGAGCTACATTATTGAAATTTGGTACGTAGATGTATTCTGTGAACCGCATTAAGATTTTAAAGTAAAATCAGAAAAAAATCCAAAATTTTTGGGGTTCCCCATACATGGAACTGAAACTGAAAAATTTTTTTTTCATCGAACCTATACGTGTGAGGTATCTATGGATAGGTATTTGAAAATGATGTTGAGGTTACTAACATCATTTCTTTCTAAACTTAATAGTTTGCGCGAGAGACTTTTCCAAAGTGGTAAAATGAGTGTCCCCCCCCCCGTAACTTCTAAAATATGGGCATGATAAAACTGAAAAAAATATATCATGTGTATCACTATGAAAACTACTAACGAAATTTGGTTTGAATGAAATCTAGCCCGTAGTTTTTTTTTAAACGTCATAAATCAAATTACCTAATGTTTTCATTTAATTAACTCCAATATAATAAAACGTAAAGAAAAACATTTATTTAGCTGTATAGTGGTACGGAACCCTACGTGCGAGAGTCCGACTCGCACTTGGCCGGTTTTATTTTATCATGTGTTTGGCTTCTATTATAGGGTGTAAGAGTCCGCGATTTGATACGGACCTAATAATATTACATAATAAACTTTTTGTTTCGCTAATTTTGTTACTAATTTATATTGTACTAGCTTTTGCCCGCGACTTCGTCCGCGTGTTTAAATTTATACATACAAAAGTTTTTTCCCGCTAACTCCCGTTCCCGTGGGAATTTCTCAAAATACAGCCATAACTAAACTTTATATTTACTAAGGTACCTGCATGCCAAATTTCAAGCGTCTAACTTAAGCGGTTTAGATTTTTCATACAAAAGGATTTTCCCGCTAATTCCCGTTCCCGTGGGAATTTCGGGAATTCCTTTCTTAGTGCACCCCTACGGTACCTAAGCTACGTCCCTTCCAAATTTCAAGTGCCTACGTTTAGCCGTTTGGGCTGTGCGTTGATATGTCAGTCAGTCAGTCAGTCAGTCAGTCAGTCAGTCAGTTTCTCCTTTTATATATATAGATTAATTATTGGGTGGGTTGGGTATATCATATTATATTTTATTGAGTTGTAGGTAACAGACTGGTGGTATAACCACCACAATTGAAGGCGTAGCTAAATACTACAGACCGATGACGGGCAGCAGCGTTACCGGAGCGAGAAGCTACGCCCTGCGATCGCCAACTCGCCTGCCAAGCGTGGCGATTATGGGTATATCCTTCAGACGTTTGCCCTAGGTGGCGAACAGCTGGAGACGCCTATATCCAGCAGTGGACTGCAATAGGCTGATGATGATGACGTTTAAACCACTAGTGGTGGGTTAAGATCTCATCGTTTTACTATAGAGAACCTTACGTCAGTGTGCCTAGCACGAACATTTTCGAAAAAGTATGCGTAACGTTACCGTAAACATTTATATGAAACTTGGTACAGCGCCCCTATCGTGCGTAAGAGGTACTACGTGTACGTATGTTAACGTAGTGAAAATTATCGCCCTGTTTACGGTTACGTTACGCATACTTTTTCGAAAGTGTTCGTGCTATGCACACAGTAACCAAAACAATCTTTTTGTCTTTTGCGCCATTGACATAGTAGAACTTTTTTCCGTTGCTTCAAACTTTTAGTTATCATTGTAGCCAAAATGGAAGGGAAAAGGTGGAAGAGTAAAGAAATGTCAATATTGTTGGGAACAAACTTACCTATACCTATAGCTATCTTTAGAAATCTAAAAATAACACAAAGTTATCTACAAAGTGTCTCAGTGTAGCCAAAACCATGTCAGAACTGTTTGTAGAAAACTTTGGATTCTATCCGTTCCAATGTGTTATTGACAGCCGTTTATGAAATGAATTTTGAGCAAACAGGAATTTCAGTTCCGCCCAAAGTGAATTATTAAATCGATTTAACAATAGCGGCTGTTTGTAAGCGAAATTGGATGTTTTATTTTTGAAATTACACACCATTCGGGCCTACTGTAGGAGCGTTCTTTCAACAGTATGGTATTTTAGCGACATGTATGTAAAATTTGATCGGCAACCCATACGCATTATATACGTATACTATGATTGTGAATTGTGGTGTTTATTGATTCTTTACTTAGACCTTGGTTTGGTGTTAAATTGTTTCTGACTGTAGTAATGACTCTATTGACTTAATTATTTGTATCCTATTTGCATGCCATGGTTTTGGTGACAAGTGAGAATATTGATAACACTGTAAGATTTTATGTACCACTTTTCTTGCAAATAAAAACTATTCTATTCTGTTCATGCGGACGAAGTCGCGGGCACCGCAAAACCAGGGGCCCTACTACAGAAAACGAAAACGATCGTTCGTTGAACGGATCGCGTATTTTTGCCCCATAAATCCCTCTCATTTGTCCCTCCCGTGTTCTAATAAGAGAAGTAGGGCGCTTAAGAGAGGTAGGGCATAGCGAAACTTCGTTCGAATTGAGCCGCCCGTCCGGGGAAGGACTTCCACCCTATAGAATACCGCAGTCAAATGACCTCTGGGTCGTGTTTCTGCCGGTGAGTAGGGTTTCCGGAGCTCGTGGGGGGTTAGGGTTGGGCCGGCATGGCGGTGGCAACTGACAAGTAACTGACCAGTTACTTGCCCGTTGTAACAGCGACTTGGGCTTCTTTTTCGCTTTCCATCAGGCGTAGGGAAGCCATTATGTCGAGCCACTATAAAAAAAAAAAAAAAATATATCAATTAAATTGTTGAAAATCGACGTTGACGAATTTTAGTTCGTATATTCGAACACGGGAGGGACAAATGAGAGGGATTTATGGGGCACAAATACGCGATCCGTTCAACGAACGATCGTTTTCGTTTTCTGTAGTTGGGCCCCAGGCGCGCACTACGAGTTTCTCGCCACGCGGCAGAAAAGAGCAGCGGCATAATGTCGCACTATAACACTGTACCAATTATATTGTGCGCACTTGACGGAACACGCTACAGTATTACACGCTAGTGCGCACCTGGCCTAAGAGACATGAAAATCTTGTCTCCTCCAGTGCTAGTCAACACCCAAAGTTACCGCGGGCCCAAACTTGTTGCGCTCAGCCTTCGCAGCTCGGCCCGCGCAAATTAACTTAGAGTCGCGAGGTGCGTCCCGTGACGTCACTGCGACGCGGGTGACGTCACGAGCCAGGTGTAATGTCGTTGGCACTTTGCGGTAATTGCGCGGTGATTTTATGTAATTTGGCGGTGAAGTGTGGTACGAGTATGAGAAATAAAAGAAAATGATTTAAGCCTGATAATAACTAAGTAATGTAATAAAGAGGAAAGGTTTGTTTTTGTGTGTGTGTGTGTGTATATTTATAATGTCACATAAACTCTTTCTATTTTGCCGGAATATCCAAAACAATAATTGGACCATGTTATTCAACAAATCAGCGGTAAGTCTGGGCTAATGAATGGTAATGTCAACCATGTCAAAATAATATGTTGCCATATAACAAAATATTCAAAATGTTTTGCTCTACTTACACCATCATCAGCCTTTCACAGTCCACTGCTGGACATAGGTCAATTTTGAGATTCTGACATCAAGCACTTGCCAGCCATCTTGCGCAAATCGTAGCTCCATCTGGCCTGAAAGAGTTCTAAAATACTTTTGCCGAGAAGCGGAATCCATTTTAGATCTTGTTTACCCCTAAGTCATTGGTTCTAAGACTAATTTAGCAAGCGCACTCCCACATCAGCTTACTAATCCCACAGGATTCGAGTATATGGATGACCTTGGTTCTCTGTCGGGTCACCTCGCTCCGGACCTGATACCGCAAAGAAACGCCGAGCCACTACCAATATTAAAAATCCTAACACTATTATCTACCAATCAACATACTATAAGGTTACCCACAACCTCACAAGCCGCCTGTACACGCAACGCCATGAATAATAATTCACAACAAGCCTGCAAATCTTTTGTTTGTTCGCCGGATTACATTTACTACGCCCACTGCGTGAAAAGGGTATGTTGACGTATAATATTGTTTGATAACAACTATAGTGCAGTCAATGAAGCATTATAGGTCCGAATTTTTTTACTGTGATCCGATTTGCATGAAATTTTGGAATTAGGCTCATCTTACCATTAACTTCAAAAGTGAAAATGATTTGAACTCCGCCACCACCATGGGGGTGGTTGCCACCCCTTCTCGGGGGTCAATGGTTGTTTTTTCAAAATAACCTCGGATATCGATTGAAGATCTAATTTTAAGCAAAAAAGTTCCTATAAAGTTTCTCGAAAAATCTAATACTTTTCAAGTTATTGGCAATTGAAAATTCGCAAATTTTTCACGATTTTCATCAGTTTTTTTCAAATATCTCCAAAAATATACGTTTTATCGAAAATTTTATAAGGAACGAAACTGTAGCAGGTAAACAAATGAACAATTTGGTTTTTTACAAAGTATTCTAAGTGCAATATTAGGCTAGATATTAAAGATCAAAGCCGTTTTTTATTTTATCTGAAATTTCATCGATGTAGTCAATGCCATCTAGCAGCGAGCAAATGCATTTTATGCTTTCTAATCGAAAAGGGTTTTGTAGTGCTTGAAATAAGCTTTAAAATGAGCTTTATCAAAAGTCTTTTGCACGTAAAATAAGTGAGCTATATTGCAAATAAGCGGAGCATCGAATGTTTTTTCTTTTCAATCAATGGGTTTAAATAAGTGCCATTTCCACCAAAACTAAAATTAATCATATTCCGCCTAGAATTAACTTTATTATGAAGAGTTTTATAGATTGTATTAGTTTGGCTGCTTTAGGACACATAGTTTTCAAAAAAGTCACGATTGAAAAAAAATCGAGAAGTATGGCATCTTTAGAGAAACGCACGAAGCTCGGTTTCTATGTGTGTTCCAGTGGCGTGGCAAGTCGGAAACATGCTACGAACCTCTAGCCGTATAAAATAAAAATAAAATAAATAAATAAAATAATTTATTTCTGCAAATAGATTTACAAGTAAATTCTTTTGCACGTCAAACTTTTTTTCCTTTTTTCAAAAAAATACATAATTATCATACTTTTGATATCATACATTAATACAATATTTGTTAAGTGCAGGCGAGCAGCTCATTATGTCCATGTAATATTATCGTCTAGGAAGTCTTGTACTTTATAATATCCTTTTTTCATTAGGCATGATTTAATATGAGACTTAAATCTATGTATTGGTAATTCAACAATATTCTGTGGTACTTAGTTAAAGAATTTTACACTTAGCCCAGCAAAAGAATTGCCAGTTTTATGAAGCCTGAGGTTTGGAACAGCAAGTTTGTTCTTGTTTCTTGTGTTAAATTTATGGCAAACAGCATTTCTTTTGTAAATATGAATAAGTATTCCTTCCCAATAAAACCCAAGACATGCCACGAAGCTTGTATACTACTATGGGTACTAGATCTTATCAACAAACAAACAGCTATAACAATAAACTGATACTTTAATGAGACAATTTCACGCTAGCTCCAATTACAAGTAAGTTTGTTAGGAATGGAAGCTTTTAGCAATTCTGTTAATGGCGGCCCTGTAGTTGTCCCATGGAATAATTGTGTCGTAAATTAAGATAACGACAGCGTAACTCTTGTTTACTAGATTAGACCGATGGCTGGTGCGATAGCACAACAACTAACAAGATACTGTGGCTGTGTCTGTCTTAGTAGATAGATAGTAGCAGGCTATAGAATATTATCATCTTTTTGCTCCAATCCAAACTCACCTGCCCGTGGTGCATCTTGCAGAATTTCTTTCCTACTATCATAGTATTTAGAAAAGAAAAGTATGGAAGCTCACGGTCGAAGAACTAGCTGTGCCAGCGGCGTCGCACGCGTGGATATCGGGTCTACTTTATAAAAAGGTCTGCTTTATCTAGGTCATCTATTTGTCTAGACTTTGCGGCGTCAAGTGACGATTTACAGGGTCCCTTTGGAATATTACGTTGATGTCGGGATAATGATAGGACGATTCACGTAATCACGGTACTTCAAGGTAGTTGGATATTTATAGGAGCTTAGTTGGCAAAGGTTTTTTTAGGAGGATGAAAGATTGTTGCCATGTGGTCATTAGTTGGCAACCTTGGTATTTTTGTCCTTATGTTAGCTTATAAGTTAACATAATATTTTTTTTATGC
Organism: Conogethes punctiferalis; assembly: GCA_031163375.1. NCBI lineage: Eukaryota > Metazoa > Arthropoda > Insecta > Lepidoptera > Crambidae > Conogethes > Conogethes punctiferalis. The sequence goes on along the minus strand of CM062089.1, from coordinate 15,791,944 downwards.
ATTATGGATCTATCAAAACGGCGAAGATTACGAATAAGTAGGTACATACACAATGACCAGGGAACTCAGTTATCTCTGTAATACACTCGGCTGGCCCCTAGTAATCCTTTGATATGAAACTGAATAATATCGACGTATTACAGTAATTATTGTGAAGGCATTAGTGAGTAAATATACTTAGTTCGAATCTGTGGTTCGAATAGGAACAGAAATTGGTTTCGTATTTAATCAATCATCGCGTCGGCGTTAATCCCGTTCTAATAATATGTAATTTAATAGTAAGTCATTGTTATATAACCCAAGACAAGATATGCTACGCCAGGCCACACAGAGCCGTCTAGACCCAAACTAAGCCAAAGCTTGTACCATGGGTACTAGACAACTGATAAACTTTCTTAAGATACTTTTTAGGGTTCCGTTGCCAAATGGCAAAAACGGGACCCTTATAGATTCGTCATGTCTGTCTGTATGTCTGTCTGTATGTCTGTCTGTATGTCTGTCTGTATGTCTGTCTGTATGTCTGTCTGTATGTCTGTCTGTATGTCTGTCTGTATGTCTGTCTGTATGTCTGTCTGTATGTCTGTCTGTATGTCTGTCTGTATGTCTGTCTGTATGTCTGTCTGTATGTCTGTCTGTATGTCTGTCTGTATGTCTGTCTGTATGTCTGTCTGTATGTCTGTCTGTATGTCTGTCTGTATGTCTGTCTGTATGTCTGTCTGTATGTCTGTCTGTATGTCTGTCTGTATGCCTGTCTGTATGCCTGTCTGTATGCCTGTCTGTATGCCTGTCTGTATGTCTGTCTGTATGTCTGTCTGTATGTCTGTCTGTATGTCTGTCTGTATGTCTGTCTGTATGTCTGTCTGTATGTCTGTCTGTATGTCTGTCTGTATGTCTGTCTGTATGTCTGTCTGTATGTCTGTCTGTATGTCTGTCTGTATGTCTGTCTGTATGTCTGTCTGTATGTCTGTCTGTATGTCTGTCTGTATGTCTGTCTGTATGTCTGTCTGTATGTCTGTCTGTATGTCTGTCTGTATGTCTGTCTGTATGTCTGTCTGTATGTCTGTCTGTATGTCTGTCTGTATGTCTGTCTGTATGTCTGTCTGTATGTCTGTCTGTATGTCTGTCTGTATGTCTGTCTGTATGTCTGTCTGTATGTCTGTCTGTATGTCTGTCTGTATGTCTGTCTGTATGTCTGTCTGTATGTCTGTCTGTATGTCTGTCTGTATGTCTGTCTGTATGTCTGTCTGTATGTCTGTCTGTATGTCTGTCTGTATGTCTGTCTGTATGTCTGTCTGTATGTCTGTCTGTATGTCTGTCTGTATGTCTGTCTGTATGTCTGTCTGTATGTCTGTCTGTATGTCTGTCTGTATGTCTGTCTGTATGTCTGTCTGTATGTCTGTCTGTATGTCTGTCTGTATGTCTGTCTGTATGTCTGTCTGTATGTCTGTCTGTATGTCTGTCTGTATGTCTGTCTGTATGTCTGTCTGTATGTCTGTCTGTATGTCTGTCTGTATGTCTGTCTGTATGTCTGTCTGTATGTCTGTCTGTATGTCTGTCTGTATGTCTGTCTGTATGTCTGTCTGTATGTCTGTCTGTATGTCTGTCTGTATGTCTGTCTGTATGTCTGTCTGTATGTCTGTCTGTATGTCTGTCTGTATGTCTGTCTGTATGTCTGTCTGTATGTCTGTCTGTATGTCTGTCTGTATGTCTGTCTGTATGTCTGCCTGTATGTCTGTCTGTATGTCTGTCTGTATGTCTGTCTGTATGTCTGTCTGTATGTCTGTCTGTATGTCTGTCTGTATGTCTGTCTGTATGTCTGTCTGTATGTCTGTCTGTATGTCTGTCTGTATGTCTGTCTGTATGTCTGTCTGTATGTCTGTCTGTATGTCTGTCTGTATGTCTGTATGTATGTCTGTCTGTATGTCTGTCTGTATGTCTGTCTGTATGTCTGTCTGTATGTCTGTCTGTATGTCTGTCTGTATGTCTGTCTGTATGTCTGTCTGTATGTCTGTCTGTATGTCTGTCTGTATGTCTGTCTGTATGTCTGTATGTATGTCTGTCTGTATGTCTGTCTGTATGTCTGTCTGTATGTCTGTCTGTATGTCTGTCTGTATGTCTGTCTGTATGTCTGTCTGTATGTCTGTCTGTATGTCTGTCTGTATGTCTGTCTGTATGTCTGTCTGTCTGTCCGTCCGTATGTCACAGCCAGTTTATTCCGAAACTATAAGAGCTACATTATTGAAATTTAGTCCATAGATGTATTCTGTTAACCGCATTATGGTTTTAAAATAAATTCAGAAAAAAATCCAAAATTTTTGAGGTCCCCCATATATAGAACTAAAACTCAAAAATTGTTTTTTCATCAAACCTATATGTGTGGGGTACCATTTTTTTCTAAACTGAATAGTTTGCGCGAGAGACTCTTCCAAAGTGGTAAAATGTGTCCCTAATGTAACTTCTAAAATATGGGCATGATAAAACTGAAAAAAATATATGATGTGTATTACTATGCAAAATACTAACTAAAATTAGTTTGAATGAAATCTACACAGTAGTTTTTTTTAAACGTCATAAATTTAATTACCTAATTTTTTTCATTCAATCAGTGATACGGAACTCTACGTACGCGATTCCGACTCGCACTTGGGCGGTTTTTGTAAATAAATACATTACATTATTATACATAGCAAACACCTAGACCAATACTACAAACAGACATGTTTATGCACACAAAACGTTTATCATGTGCGGGGATCGAACTCACGACCACTGTGACAGGCAAGAATGAATCTATATTTTCGTCAGACATCAGGTGAATTTTTGCCAAGCGCAAAATCATAATGAAAAAATAGAAGATATACTGTTATATTACGAGATATACTTGTATTCAAAGCCATTACAACTTGCAAACAGTAGGAATACACATTCAAACTACTTTATAACAATCATGCATAAACCGACGCTTGGTCGAGAGGCGAACTCCAGACCCTTCAGAGGCCGAATAATCATCCGGCGAGCCCTCACAGAGGACGAGAGGTTCGGCACTCGAGGGCGAGGGTCCCGACCAAACTACATTCATGTAAGTCCCTAAACTCACTCGGTTAACTGACTTTTAACATCGGATATGCGTATATCGTGTGAGTAGGTAGCCTAGTGGTTAGATCGTCGCTTCACACACGTGAGGTCGTCGGTTCGAATCCATGCGGGGCACGCACCTCTGGATTTGCAAAAATCTATGTGCGGAATTATAACACTAGCTTAGCGGTGAAGGAAAACATCGTGAGGAAACCTGCACATCCAGTTTAATTCTGAATGTGTAACCATGATCCAAATTTGTCTAGTTCCCCTTTCTGAAGGTTACGAAGGTCAGATGGCAGTCGCTTCACCAGACTCGCTAAATCTAGGATCATGGTCAAAGCGGACCCTGGGCCTAGAGGCACAAACCGGGACAATGCTAAGAGGATGATGATGATGATGCGTATATCGTGTACGGGATGATAAACAGTATTACTACATCTTCTTGCCTAATAGAGATGTTTTGGGGGTTAAAATAATTACATTATATTTAGTCCGTGTTTTAGATCATAAAAATTGTCCGCAAGTCCTCCGACTGTAGGCTTCTCTTTCGTTTTCCATCAACCAATGGGAAGCCACTATGCTGTGCCCCCATAAAAACCATTGTAGTACCTTAATTTCGCCTTCCTCAACCACAGATAGAATAAAGATACTTTGTAAACAGACTGCTCACTTCACATTCTTGCTCCAACCAACTTTTTAGCCAGGAATGTTCGTCAGTCATAAAATAAAGCAAGACTTTAAACTTTATTGGTCACAATCGTGTATAAGAGGACGGGCCATCTTGAAAGCGTGCTCAAAGTGAAATGTCATTGAGCGATAAGCGCCCTCGGAGGACGAGAGGGCTCGGCACTCCGCACGACCCGAGGGACGCATCGCAGTTGCGCTTATAATAAAACAATGTGGTAGGAGATCTGGGTAAACAGGGAAAGGTTATTTGAGCTCATACGTTGTTTGCTTATGAATCAATAGATGAAGACTGAAAGTTGAAAAAAGTTTAACGGAATTTAGGATCTCCGACTTTTTGTTAGAAGCCCCGTAGCAAGCAGCCGTGGCTTTTCTTTTGGAACCGGAAGGGGTACCTCCGTTGTTCCAAAGTGGCATCAGCATCACCGGAGCGCAGAGCTACGCCCGGCGATCGCCAACCCGCCTGCCCGGCTGTGCGGCGTAGCGGTTATGCGTGAAGCCTCTAGATAGGTAGGGCAGAGAGGTAGGGCATAGCGAATCTTCGCTCGTATTGAGCTGCCCGTCCGGGGAAGGACCTCCACCAAATGACCTCCGTCGTATTTCTGCTGGTGAGTAGGGTCTCCGGAGTTCGTGGGGGTTAGGGTTGGGCCGGCATGGCGGTGGCAACTGACAGGTAACCAGTTACTTGCCAGTTGTCACAGCGACTTGGACTTCTCTTTGGCTTTCCATCAGGCGTAGGGAAGCCATTATGTCGTGCTACTATAAAAAAGAAAAAAAAAAGATGTTTGATCAAACCGGCGATCAACTGGAGAGTCCCATGTCTAGCAGATAACTGCGATAGGCTGCTGATACTGATGTATAGATATGGTGTGGTTTAAAAGTGTCTACATTTTTAATAGTACAACTCGGATATTCAAGACTTAATCCTTTCCGAGGATTCCTTGGAGCATCCTTGCAAACGGAAAAGGAATTCAACACTCGTTGCATTATAGCAGCTTCCTACAATTCCAGTCTCAAGAACTATTATGTGATAAAACTCGGTCTGTGCAGAGCGCCTTGCATTAAGCGTTACTGCTATGTGTTAATCTTTTATGCTTTCTTTTATAGCTCTCTTAATAAGGCTTATAAAACCTTATTTTGTTTTGAATAGTTTCAGGTTGAAGGTGTACTTTGAGGTTATGGTTTATCCCCAACACAATCTTTAAAAAAGCGTCATCGGCCTATGGTATTTAGCTACGCCTTCAATAGTGTGGTTATACCCCCACCAGTCGGTTGCCAGAGCCTCGTTTGTTACTCAACAGGATGCACCACGGGCAGGTGAGGGTGGCTTGGAGCGAAAAGATGACAGGTCGCGCCCGTTTATCCTGTTTATATACTGCTTACTGAAGACTTATAATAGACTCGTAGACCTACGAGAATGAACTAGCTCTTCAGCAAAAAGTTTCGTAAAGGATCTATTCCAGAACATATATTTACCCCTTTCTACAACATGGGGTCCTGTAAACGAAGCGTGAAAAGTATCTCGGCAATTTATTTACTGGAAAAGGTTACTTGCTCGTTTTATAGCGACTTCCACTCTATTTAAGCTAAAAACAGGCGGAAAGAATCCAATATGCTGGGACAATACAAATAAAAAATGGATCGCTGAAAACCAATTAATAAAAACTCGAATTGATTCACATTCGAGTCTCGTACGAATGATCAAAATTCATTTTTAAAATAGCTTTAAAATATTATATTATAATAGTATATGAATAGTCACTAACTCAGTTTTTTGTCATTATCTCAGTAATTAAACATAATTAATTGAAAGTAATAATATAGTCTTATGTGTCTCTCTATTCTTTAAGATATTTATGCAACAAAATTAAAGTTGTCGTTTTCTAAAATGAAGTTATATTTTTTTTTGTTTTATAAAACTTTAAACCGCCATAACTCAAAACACGTCATGACTTATTTAGTGACTTTTCGCTCTACGGCGACGAATTATATAGTATAGATAACCGAGGCAAAGTGAGGGAGGGCGGAGTTGCTAGTTCGTTATATTTTGGCGAAATAACCAAAACATAACCTCACAACTGGTGCAAGGACGATGTTTTTAATCAACATTGTACAAACTTGGAGGTGTTGGAGGCCATTGGGCGACGTCATCTTTACTGGCGGTATGCTCCCGTTAATTTGGGTCAATGCAGGTACGAGTATACTCGTACATGGACTATCAGAATAGATGCAACATGATTTTTTGCACTGAACGACAATAAAAGTCCAAATTGGCAATAGAACACTTATAGTTCATTCGCGTTAAGAAAATAGTGACTCATCACCGACTGCCGGCCAAGCCACACCCCCTAGCCAATTAAAACGCTAGAAATTATAATTTCTGAAATAATTAATTATTATAATAATTTTAGAAATTGGGGGTGTGGCTTGGCCGATTTCTAGCGTTTTAATTGGCTAGGGGGTGTGGCTTGGCCGGCAGTCGGTGATGAGTCACTATTTTCTTAACGCGAATGAACTATAGGGCTACAATCACTAACAGTTTCTGTTAAAACAGGATGCCTAACCAGAATCTATGGAACGTTTATATATTAATTACTAAGTATATGTACCTATATAAGAAAGAAAGGAATGGAATTGGCATTAGATTACTCTGATTACACACAGATAAATTAGATTACACTCTAAATTAATCATATTAATTACTTTTAGCGCCTCTATGCTGATTAGTGTAACTACTCTTAGTGAGATTATGTTGATTACACACATACACACAGATTAATTAGACGCTAAATTAATTATATTAATTAGATTAAATGTCTCTATGCTGTGTAGGGTAATCTTAATTTATAAGAGACATTTGACAGGCTCGGTGGCCCATTTGGTAGTGACCTCTGCTCTCTGAGCCAAGGGTTGTGGGTTCGATTCCCGCACAGTACAAACATTTGTATTCATGAACATGTCTGTTTGTATTGGTCTGGGTATTTCTATGTATAATATGTATTTATTATTTACAAAAAAAAAAATGTATCTACGTAAGTTTATCAGTTGTCTAGTACCCATAGAGTAAGCTTCGGCTTAGTTTGGGGCTAGATGGCGCTGTGTGGCCCAGCGTGGTGTGTCTTGGGTTATTTATTTATTTATTTTAGACCTGCAAAACCTGCAAAAAGGAAGGTCGGACAGATTGGTGCAGACCAATCCGTCCGACCTTCCTGGTCATATCAAGGCAAAATTCAAGGATTTTGTTATGCGTGGATATTGTGTGTGACTAGCACCTTGTTGTACCACCTCCCTAGTCCGCACCCGAGTCCAGAAGTCCAATAACACTCTTTTTTTTATTATTTTTATAGTGGCTCGACATAATGGCTTCCCTACGCCTGATGGGAAGCGAAAGAGAGGCCCAAGTCGCTGTGACAACTGGCAAGTAACTGGTCAGTTACCTGTCAGTTGCCACTGCCATGCCGGCCCAACCCTAACCCCCCACGAGCTCCGGACACCCTACTCACCAGCAGAAACACGACCCGAAGGTCATTTGGCTGCGGTATTTTATAGGGTGGAGGTCCTTTCCCGGACGGGCAGCTCAATTCGAGCGAAGATTCGCTATGCCCTACCTCTCTTTCATTATTGCTTTACTACTACTGTACATTATGCAGCATGTCCCAGAAGACAAGATGCATACGGCAACGCTCTATAGAACCTAAGAAAGGAGCAAATAACTTACGTGCATAGGAGAAAGGCAGCCCATCCGACCAGCGGAACTCCCCCTCTTGAACGGCGTCTGTCGCCCCGATCCAGTACACGTCGTCCACTCCGCCGCCGGGCCTGCAACACGCATGCGCATTAGCAAACCCCTAACATTATTTGATTTGATTTCCGTATTTAGAACAGGACCACTCCTTTTCATCCCGTGGGTTTTGGTCATCATCAACCCATCAGGTGGATGAAGAAGGTCAATATTTAACCCTTAGAGAATGTAGATAAACCAAGTCTAACCCGTTGGTCAAACCCAATTTAGATGTACATAGTTCGGCAGTTCGGCGTTCGAGCACGAAATGGTCAAAATTCAGTTAGCCTGTCAACTACCAACTCTTCTAATTCTACCAGATAAACATAACATTTTGCAGATTAAAGGTTAATAAATCAGCTACAAATGCATGAATTAAGTGGGCGGAGGAAGCCAGATCAGACCGCAGTCTCAGAGTTAAGTCTGCCTCCCTGCGACCTTTTAAAGTAGGTATTTTTAGCACAACAAAATTCATTATGTTCTAAAACATTCTACCATATTCGAAGTCCACATCCCAGCTTGATATCCGCAGACCCGATATAATTAAAAAGAAGCAGTTTAATTACAATTTCATTAACGTTACAGTCGGTAACTTTCTCATTTTCTTAAAATAATTCGGTGTGACCTTGCCGGCTATTAAAAAGTAATTAATATACTCGCCGAGATGCAAAGTAACTGCTTTTGGATTAAATCTCTGGAATACGTTTCACAAAGTAATTAGTGAATAAATAGTAGTTTAGTGCCTTGGGGGATGGGGTAGGTTAATAAACTGTATAAGACTGCGAAAAGACCGCTCAGGTTTTTCTCAAGAGAATACATTATGGGGCGCTTCAAGTCAAAACCAAAAACAGGAGTCAAAATAGAGTCCGAATCTGAAATGATTCGCTAACAGTCCATAATAAGTTTTTAAAGGGCTGGCAAGGCGCATGCAATGCCCTTAGAGGCGTTCATGGGGCTTTGTCAACCATAGTAGTATAAAAAAAGAACTCACGCGTGTATTAACATTTGGTCCATAGTCTGCTGCTGTCTCTCGTTCAACACGCTCGCCAGATGTCCTCCCAATCGCACACACTCAGACTCCGCCTGTCTCCACGCCCTCTTGGCTTCCCTCACCGCTGATATGCAAAAGTCACCAGACAGCACCCACCCATAGCTACAATGCCCCACCAGCTCCTCAACAGCCTTATCCATCCACCACACCTTCAACCACATTGCCGAAGAATTCTTCTTCGCCAACACGCTTATATTCAGACGAATCGAATTCGCCTCGGAAATTATCTGAACGCTACGCAGGGGGTCCCCAGGCTGCGAACAGTGCTTCCACCTGGACTCCCCATCTTCTAATGTCAGCTCCATCCCTCTACACAGAGCCAGAACGTCCTCATGTATCACATTGGACAAGTCGTTCTCTCTCGTACTATTTGGTCCCGTGCCCATTTGTAGGTGCATCGCCACCCGATTCCCGTAAGGTAAATGTATCCTGTAGGAGCAAGACAGTTTCGTGGTCGGACCGATCTCGAACGAGCCGTTATTCGCCGTCAGTAGAATGTCGTGGCAGTGGTCTACTAGACGGTAGGTCGCGGCGAACGAGGGTCGGCCGTGCAGTTCCATTGTGGGGTTCTTCGAAGTGGACAGGTATGTGAATCTCCTGTTTGGTACAGGTATCTGTTCCAGCTTTCCGCAGAGCGTTGGTGTGTTTGGTGCGAAGCGTATGAACCCATTTGCGCAGGGTACGTTTAGTTTGTGGAGTTCTATGAGCAGGGCGTTTTTTGGCGAGGGTTGGGGGATGATGAGGCGGCAGCCGTGGGTGCGGGGGAGGTGTCCTGAGTGCACCCTGCCGCTCCGGACTACCCGCAGTCGAATAGCGCATTCTGCAACAAGCAAGGTTGAATTTTGTTAGTGCTATAAAGATGAGTGGTTATGGTTTGCGGTTTATGCACCGTAAAGGGGCAATCCTGTTTGAGTGCGAGTTGTTATTATTACATTGTAATTTTATGAGATAGGTTTATGTTAAACATTGTAGGTTTTGTATTAAATGCGGTTCTGCCACGTGTATTCGTGTAGCAGATTATGTTTTGGATTAGCGATGGCAGTTCGTTAGGATAAACATTGACCTATGAACTTTATCAAAGCTGTAGGTAGGGATTGACCGCTACTCAGTTGTGAGATACCCAAGACATGCCACGCGGGGCAACTTAGTGCAATCCATTCCAAGCTAAGCCGAAGCTCTTACTATGGATACTAGACAACTGATAAACTTATATGTATACTTTTTTTGTAAATAAATACATAGCAAACTCCTAGACCAATACAAACAAGCATGCACACATGTGCAGACTTGCTTGTTTGTATGTAGAAATGTGTGTGAATAAAGGTTTGATAAAAAAAAATTCTCAGATGATGCTTAATGCTTATTTTGGGAGTATCCTCGATACGCATAACGCTGGATTGCTCAGTGAAATTAACTTGAGTGATTGAATCGATTCAGTTTAGGCTCTCACGCGTGGAGCAATGTATTCAAATGATTGATGTATTCAGACAATTGATGGAACTGCCATTCTGGTGTAGGTAATAACAATTCGATGAGCTTAATGGTAAGTATAATTTATCTTAAGCGTGAAGGATTTTAGATAGGATGTTGATTAATATGTAAGTTGTAGCGCGCGATAATGGAAAGGCAGTGGCCTCCCCTCTCTCGAGTGACATTCCGCGGCCTCGGCGCATAGTACGAGCGCCTCAGCGTTACAGAGATAATGACGAGATATAATCTGTGCGAGAGAGGGAATTCTAGAGAGAGCGCGGGATTTTACGAATAGAGGCTAGGACAAATTTTATTATTTTTTTCTATTATATTAAGTTTCTGTCTGTAATTGATTAGCTGTAACTGAGTATTAAATCTCCTGGAAAACTGTTTATCTGAGTCTTCTTTTCAATCAAGAGAACCCAGCAAGTAAATGCTACAAATTGGCTGCCCAACTTTAGGCCTTGATTGATTTGAAACAAAAGCGAATCGCTTCTCAGGAAAATGCCTCGAACAAGGAAGAGTTCCCGTCGGGAGACGCAATACCTAGATCCTGACTCGGAGGATCAATTTATACCAGCTTCCAGCGTTGCAGAGATGCTACAAGCAATGCAGCGGTCTCAAGCAGAAACTTTAGAGAAACTTATTGACCGAGTAATGGTGCGCCAGAGCGTATCTCCACCCCTGGAGTCTTCTGTTGTAGTACCTGCCTCTGGCAACTTCGCGAACTGCAGTGCACGCTTCTCCGGCGAACCTCAGGAGTCAGTTGACGCTTTCATCGACGCCTTAGAGAGTTATAAGGAGTGCACATCAACGACCGACGGTAATGCGCTTCGTGGCATGTCCATGCTGCTCACCGGGTCTGCTGCTGTGTGGTGGCAAAGTGCGAAGTTGGAGGTAACGTCCTGGCCGGATCTGATCAAGAGACTTCGCGGGGCGTACGGCGACAACCGTCCACCGTATAAGATTTATAAAGAACTCTTTAGTCTTCAACAAGGTGATGAAAATACAGACTTATTCGTAGCGAGAGCTCGTGCGCTACTTTCACGGCTCCCTACAGGTGATGTATCAGAGAAAGCAAAACTAGACATGGTTTACGGCTTATTGGATCGTCGCATAAGAAAACGAATTAGAAGGGAAGAAGTAAGCACTTTCCTAGACTTGCTGAATTTAGCCCGCTCAGTGGAAGAGTCGCAGACTGAAACAGAAAACATTACGAAGGAAACTGCAAGTCAGCCTGTCTTCGAAGCTCGCACCAGCACCGGCCCGGCTCCGGCCGCAACGGCTCCGCCACGTCGGTCATCGGCAGCGTACACCCCGAGATCACAGTCTGCGAAACGCGTATCCTTTAAACATTCTCCTCCTAGTAATTCCATCACTGTACCTAATAACAAAAATGTACCCAGTAGTTTCACTGTAACAAGTAGTAATCCTATCAGTTGTTATGGTTGCGGTATGAAGGGTGTGGTGAGGTCGCACTGCAAAAATTGTAACAAACTTTCGTTTTCGGCTTTTTATCCTGAAATTGTAGAGTCCGCTGAACATGAAATTTTAATTAATAACATTACTCCTGCACATAGTACTCCAATTAATGAATGTTTGAATGAACAATTGAACGAGACACTCACATTTCATTCTACCATAAACAATAAATCTGGTTATTCACCATCGACAACTCGTACAAACTTTTCAAAATTTACAGCGCCGGACTCTGGCACACAAAATGATGCGGACAATGTTTTAAATAAGTCCCCGAACTACCATAATGAGTCCCAGGCACAAAACTATCTTCCACTCGGTGAGGATTCGTTAGCGTTCTCTAATTTAGCACGTGATAGTGATAATAAAATGCGAAGGCCGATTCTAAATATTGGTATTCACGGCTTACGGGGAACGGCCCTCATAGACACCGCGGCGAAATGCTCTGTTGCAGGAAGCTCTTTGTTTAGGATACTTAAGGAACACAAACAAGTTTTTACATCTAAGCAAGTGAATGTAAAGCTTGCTGATGGTACTTGTCGACTACGAGATATTTTGATGACCTCTGTTGACGTTACTATCGCACCAGGTAAAGTTTTTCATATTGATTTTATGGTATTTCCGGATGCCCAGAGTAATGATACTCTTCTTGGCATTGATTTCTTGAAGGTGTCGGGTATGATATTTAATTTTGCTTCGCATAAGTGGCGTTTTGCTGATGATATGCAATATTATCCTTTGCAGTATGAGGATAAAGCCAATAATGTTTCGCCTATAAAATTATTTTGTGTTTCGCTTAGGGAGGACGAAGGCACTTTGCTTGATGGCGAACAAAGGCAACAACTCTCCGAACTGCTATTTAAGAATGGGGACATCTTTCAAGCAGGAGGAGGGATTACAAATTATGGAGAACATCGTATCGATACCGGTACCCACCGTCCAATTGCCGTACCGCCATACCGTCTGACGCCGGCAAAAAGGGCAATTATGGAAGTAGAAGTCGAGAAGCTTCTCAAACAGGGTATTATCGAAGAATGTGAGTCTGCATGGGCGGCCCCTGTGGTTCTAATACCGAAAAATGATGGTACTCACCGGTTTTGTGTCGATTACCGCCGCCTAAATGCTGTGACAAAAACGGATACTTACCCACTCCCGGTTATCGAAGACCTTCTTCATGCCACTAAGCGTAATTGTGTCATCAGTGTAATTGATCTTCAGGCTGCTTACCATCAAGTGAGTGTAGCAGAAGAAGATCGTGACAAAACAGGGTTCATAACACCTTTCGGGACATTCCGTTTCACTCGCATGCCCTTCGGCTTAAAGAATGCCCCGTCAACCTTCCAACGTCTCATGGATAGGTTCCGGTCAAGCGCTTCATTGCGTGACATCACTCTTCTATGCTATTTAGATGATCTTTGTGTTATATCAGAAGGGTTTGAACAGCATTTAAAAGATTTACAACTTGTTTTCAAACGGTTGGGAGAGTTTGGTCTTCGTGCCAACCGAAACAAGTGTGTTTTTGCTTCGAGTGAGGTGAAATACTTAGGACATGTTATCACCTCACATGGAATTCAACCTGATAATGCCAAAATACAGGCTATAACACAGATCGAAGAACCCACTAACTTGAAGAACCTTAGAACTTTCCTACAAACATGCGCTTGGTTTCGTAAATTTGTACCAGGATTCTCAGACATAGCTCAACCGTTGACCAAACTGACGCGTAAGAACCAGCCATGGGAGTGGAACGACGAGCAACGAGCTGCATTTAGCGAGCTTAAAAGGCGACTAACCACTGCACCTATATTAATACAGGCAGACTATACAAAGCCTTTCATTCTGTGTACGGACGCTAGTAATTACGCACTCGGCGCAGTCCTCCTTCAGGGTGACAATCCAGCAGATGAGCGGCCTATAGAGTATGCTAGTCGTTTGCTCACCTCAGCCGAAACACGTTACAGCACGACTGAGCGCGAGGCCTTAGCTGTGGTTTGGGCTGTGGAGAAATTTCGTCCGTACATTGACGGACATTCCATTATTGTACGAAGTGATCATCAGCCTCTTAAATGGCTCCTTACATTGAAATCGCCAAGTGGTCGATTGACCAGGTGGGCGCTTAAACTTCAGTCTTTTGATATTCGTTATGAATACTCCCCAGGAAAAATGAATGTTATTGCAGACACCTTGAGCCGATCAACGTATATTGTGGACGACCAGCAAGATTGTGGAACATACGCAGTCATTATTGACTTCCCACAGATTAGCTCAACGGAACTCCGTTCGGCTCAAATGGATGATCCTGATCTGAGGAAGATTATTAAGGAACTAGAAGGGACCGACATCTTAGAACCCACACGCTGGTTGGAACGCGGATATCTCATGAACCAAGGGATTTTATACCGCTATGCACCCGATGTTGATTCCGAAGAACCTCAGCTAGTATTACCCGCTTCAATGATTCCTTCTGTTCTCAAGGAGTACCATGATGCACCCACTGCAGGTCACCAAGGTGTGGAACGTACCCTTGATCGGCTACGTCGACGATATTATTTTACCGGAATGAGAAGATGTGTCGCCGAGTATCTTAAGAACTGCTTGGAATGTCAGCGCTACAAATTTTCAAATCAGAAGCCTGCGGGACTTCTGCAGACACCAATTCTTAATCAACGTGGTGAAGTACTGGCTATCGACCTATTTGGTCCTCTCCCTGAGGGTGAAACTGGAGAGAAATGGATACTTCTTGTAGAAGACACCGCAACACGCTGGGTAGAGTTATTTCCCCTACAGGATGCTACTGCTGAAGCCTGTGCCACTGTCCTTATTGAGCAATACTTTCTAAGATATGGATTCCCTCGAAGAGTAATTTCAGACAATGGCGTGCAGTTCGTTTCAGCTATTATGCAACAGTGTATGTATCTCTTCGGCATTAAACAAAATCTGATTCCCTTATATCATCCGGAAGCAAATCCGGCTGAAAGGAAAAACCGGGACCTAAAAGTGCAGCTGGCCATACTTGTTAAGTCTGAACATCGAACCTGGCCCAGACATCTTTCCCAGATTCGTTTTGCATTAAATAGTGCAACCTGTAGTACGACTGGTATGAGCCCAGCTTATATGATGTTTGCACGTGAGATGCGAACTCCGTTGGATACACATCTTGACATGAGGGCAATACTAGATAAAGATAATTTTGTTCCACAGATGACTCCGTATCTAAGGAAATTCGTTAGCACCCTCCAAGATGCAAGAGATAGGATTGAAAGTCGCCAGGACTATCGAAAGGAAGGAGCTGATATGACAAGACGACCTTCACCCGTCTATCGACCAGGTGATCTGGTTTTACTCACCAGTCACTCATTAAGTAATGCCTCTAAGGGTGTCACAAAGAAGTTTATGCCCCAACGCGACGGACCTTACGTAATCAAACGGCTTGTTAGCCCTACAAGCTACGAAGTAGTCGATCGTGATAACCAGGTGATAGGTCGTTTTCATGTGTCTGATATATTTCCGTGTGTAGGACTCCAGCCACAACGTTCTGTGCCTGTCCAGCCGCGACGACAGCGGGGACGTCCGCGTATACGTAAAACCTCACTTAACCCATCTAGTACGCCATGTGTTACCAACTCACCATCGGGTCGAAGTGGTGACTTGGAGGAGGAGAGTGTAGCGCGCGATAATGGAAAGGCAGTGGCCTCCCCTCTCTCGAGTGACATTCCGCGGCCTCGGCGCATAGTACGAGCGCCTCAGCGTTACAGAGATAATGACGAGATATAATCTGTGCGAGAGAGGGAATTCTAGAGAGAGCGCGGGATTTTACGAATAGAGGCTAGGACAAATTTTATTATTTTTTTCTATTATATTAAGTTTCTGTCTGTAATTGATTAGCTGTAACTGAGTATTAAATCTCCTGGAAAACTGTTTATCTGAGTCTTCTTTTCAATCAAGAGAACCCAGCAAGTAAATGCTACAAAGTATATTTTGTTCATAAATTAATTCAGCTGATGCACGCTTATCCTTACAATACTAAGATTTTCTTTTGATTCCTTCCTTACTAGTGGCAGGGGCATCTCACATGGCGATATACGTTGCTTTTTAAATAGGTATAAGGTCACAAGCATTCTTGGTGCTTCAGATCAATACAATACCTATCTAGCTACACAAAAAGTAAAAGCAAGTTCAATACAGAGCGCAAAATAAAATGTTCGAAAATATCTACGACCAATATGACAACTGGCTTGTCAAAAGCAATAGGTACATAGTACCATGGACGTATAATTATACGTCCATGCTTAGTACAAGCTTCGGCTATGTTTGGGATTAGAAGACGCTGTGTGGTTGCCCCTCTAGCCCACTGTGACAGTGACTTGGCCTAGCGTAGTATTAAGTAATAAAATGCAATGGTGCGCTACTGGTTTTCGAATTTAAAATATTGTAAAAAATCAGATTGATTCATTCCCTTCAAAATTGGCAATACATGTTCAAACTGCTTCTGATAATATGAAAATATTTCTACAAGTATTATATTCACATCCATGCTCACTATGCATCCACTGTTAGGAAAATATTTCCATTCCATCCCATACCGTGCCCAGTGTGCACCCTGTTATACAAATGTTTCCCGCGACCTTTCGCTAAATGTCGTATACATATTTGCGTTATTCGACGAAACGTATGTAGTTTTATGCTATGCTGCCAGTATCCAACTAGATGTCCATGAATTATTTATTTGGAATGGGGGGAAAGGGCCAATCTGGGAAATAACGTAGCTGCATTGGAAATTACGCTTTATGTAAGACGGCGAGTAGGTTTTAATGTTGTCTATGATATTTACCTATAATAGAATACCACAGTGTAGAACACCTATAGACGCCGTTTACATAGCTGAACCAAAGAGAATTTAATAAATTCATAATGCTTATTTTCGATCGGATTCGGAATCTTTGAATGAAACCTAATTACCTACTGGTATAAGGGTGATATTATCTGTGTATTATCTATACTTCTTTACTAATACGAGTATTATAAAGAGGAAAGATTTGATTGTTTGTTTGATACGAATAGGCTCCGAAACTACTGCACCGATTTGAATAATTCTTTTACTGTCGGAAAGCTACACTAACATCAAACATAGGCTATATTATATGTATTTACAAAAACATTAGGGATCCGTGCTAAAAGTTTATTATTAATGTAACCCAAGGTGTGAAAAACGTGTATTGAAAACGTTTCAATTGCAACCTAAACTGTTATGTCATGTAAATCAATAACATATTTGAAGTCGTACTTTTATTGTTACTAAATTATAAATACGCATTAATTGGCGCTTATCTAAAATACCCGAAGCGAAACGGTTTGCTATTGTACCTATATAATTATTAATGGAAATATACATAAGAACGAAATTATCAAGAAACTTGTATGAATAAAAATAATCTTAACTAATATTATCAAGCTGAAGAGTTTGTTTGTTTGAACGCGCTAATCTCAGGAACTACTGGTCCGAATTGAATCTTTTTGTGTTGAATAGACCATTTATCGAGGAAGGCTTTAGGCTATATAACATTACGCTGCAACTATTAGGAGCAAAGAAATAATGGAAAATGTAAAAAAAACGGGGGAAAAATAACTATTCCACGCGGACGAAGTCGCGAGCACAGCTAGTTGTTCCTATATAATTAATTCATGGACATAAGAACAAAATTATAAAAAAACTCGTATGAATACAAATAATTTCAAATAAAAACCTTCACTATCTTTGTATTATCTCTGAAAGGGAGAAACTAATTAACAGTCTGACAGCTCCGCCATTAGCATTCAGCCGGCTCTTGCCGCTAGTTTTACACGCAGTTATGTCACTTGCGCAAAATGACATCCGACGAGGGGGAAGTTCCTGCAAAGTTTGAAAAAAACTCCGCGAAGAAGTTGAGTTTTAAACTGTAAGCTGTCTATGACGTTAAAATTCGCGGTGGAGCTTATTAAAGAAATTTGAATCTTTATTGTAGCAGTCATGTACTGTCTTCCCAATCCTATTAGCAAATGTTCTCTACCTGAAGGTTGTCAAGAAAGATCGCTGCCAGAGATAAGACCGCCTTTATTTTTTGTTACTTTTTTCCTATAGGCCTCTCCAGTTGTTCGCTACTTAGGGTAAACATCTGGAGGATATACCCATAATTACCACGATGGGCAGGCGGGTTCGCGATCGCAGGGCGTAGCTTCTCGCTCCGGTGACGCTGCTGGGCAGTTACTGACTGCTATATAGATAACACTTTGTCAAAGCAAAAGCAAGAAAAGACAGTGTATTTATTGAAATAAAATACCTAGAACAGTAGGAACTAGATGCCCTATTAATCCCGTGACACACATACAAATACTGCGCTCACTGTACTTAATGTGTTCTCCTGGAATTTCCACGAACAAGACGTGGATAAATGGAGAGCGATGAGAAATGGCGTTTTACAATTTGGCGCATCTGGCCTCGTTACCTGATGGGGGATGATGCGGCGAAACCATCCCCCTGTTCAAAGGAATTGCACCATCATTTTTGTTTTGGAGCCTCAATGCTATAAAAATAAAAAACTAGAGGAGTTAGATTACGATAGCACGGAGACACTTTTTGACAGGCTAACATGACACACACACACACACACACACACACACACACACACACACACACACACGCACATACACACACACAAACGCAGACACACACACAATTATTATTCATATAAAACATTAGATTAGTATAATTTATTTTTCAATGAAATTCAAGTTAATTTAATTTCTAATTAATTTCATTCAACTTAATTTAATTTAGATTTTGTTAATTAAATTTTATTTTTGTCTGTAAACTTATTGTTGATATAATGTAATGGGGTGGACTGAAGCCTGTAGCACAGTTTATACTACCACAGGTTTCAGTGCGTCATTGTAAAATAGGTTAAAGAAATAAGTTTATTAATAATAAAGATTTATTAATGCAAAGCCGGATTGGTGTAGACGATTAAAGGGTTATGCTCAGTGTAGAAAAGGTGGTGTTGTTGTTATGTGGCGAAAATCTGCTTACCTCCGTAACGTATACATGTAGTGATTGGTTTTAAAGCCTACAGATTTGCTTAAAAATTTCGTATATGCCGGTTGGCCGGTGTAGAGCCAATTTTTTTTTATAGAAGCTTGACATAATTGCTTCCCTACGCCTGATGGAAAGCTAAAGAGAAGCAAAAGTTAGCTTGAATAGTTAGTTACTTCAGAAACAAATGCTGTACCCATTATTGAATAACCTCATATGTCATTTGTATAAACCTACGTACAATGCATGGAAGTATTAAGTACTACGTACAAACTTCCATGGTACAATGTCGTAACGAATAACGAATGAAGATCGATGGAACTTCATATGACGTATCTTACCGCCGGGGAACTATTTACAGAGAATTGGTTTTCTAATATGAAATTCCTGCTCTTTAGAGGGACGCAATATCGCTTAGTGTGGGAGCGTCAAATGACGATTCTGCAAGAGTGGAATTCGGGTGATTTTGTTAAGTGGTCTAGAGCACAGAAATAGTACAGAATGTTACAGCGACATAGTCACTGCTGACCGTTTGCCACTCTTTTATTCATCAGCCTCTTGGAGTCCACTGCCGTCATCATCATCATCATCATCAGCTTTTATCAATTCACTGCTGGACATAGGCCTCTCCAAATGTTCGCCACCTTGATCGATCCTAGGCTTCTTGCAGCCAGCACTTGCCAGCCGTTCTGTGCAAATCGTCACTTCACCTGGCCTAAGGACGTCCTATACTACGTTTGTCGAGACGCGGTCTCCACTCCAGAACCCGTTCCCCAACGGTAATCAGTTCTGCGGCTGATTAGTTCAGCCCACTGCCACTTCAGTTTACTAGTCCACTGCTGGACTTAGAACAATTGTTGGCCACTTCGCTCAATCCTGGGCTTACATCTAGCCAATGCTAGCCAAATTTTACTTGATAGAATAGAATAGATGATACGGTGGCATTATTATTTTTGTATGAGGGATGTAAGGGTGCGGCCTATCATCATTTTGCTCCAAGCTAACTTCACCTGCCCGTGGTGCATCCTGCCGAATAAAAAACGAGGCGCTGGCAACCGACTGGTGGCGGTATAACCATCATTATTGACGGCGTAGCTAAATATCACCGACTGATGACGGGCAGTAGCGTCACCAGAGCGAGAAGCTACGCTCTGCGATCGCCAACCCGCTGCCCAGCGTGGCGATTATGGGTATATCCTCCAGATGTTTGCCCTGTGGCGAACAACTGAAGAGGCAGTCCAGCAGTGGACTGTGATAGGCTGATGATGATTATTTATTTATCGCGACTTTTGGCAACATTCATATTGTAAGTATAGTTTTATAACCACCACACTCTTTGTAAACAATTCATAAATGCGGGCAGCATTGCAAACGGAACTCGATCCTACACTCATGATAGCTAGGAACAAGCATGTATTCAATTTGCCTAATGTTCCATGAATATTTCCAAAGAGAATTTGTTTGTAGAGCATCGCCCACGGACGTATATCAAGGATAGAACGGACGTTGTGGCTTATTTTTGTACAATCACAGCGTGTTACTGTGTACGACATATTGAAGCGTACGAGAGTGAAAAAGATGAACATTTGTCCTTAAAACTTGTCCTTCTTCAAACGTTGTCTAAAGAGAACTCTTTCCTCACGGTAGGCAGTGGCTAAGCTGAGCCCCTGGCATTGCAGAGTCTATGAGCGGCGGTAACCGTTTAACATCAGATGGGCCGCTTGCTCGTCTGCCACCCACAGCAATAAAAAAATATATTTCATTAAATTACACCAACAGAATTATGTACAATACATAACAATGAAACACAAGAGAAAGAAATGAAAGCTTCAATTAGATTGCGCGTACCCCTTAAAACGAGCGCTAAAATATATTCTGAACTTGTAATGTGAACCAAAATTTACGTGCGCCTGGCCATTTACGCCTGAAATTTTACAAATCATGCACATTAGTGCAAGATTTAGTCACGTTTTATCACACACAAGACCGTTCTATCCTTGATACACGCCTGCCTTATCTGCTATCCACTTACATGTAAAGTGTATTGGATTGATGGGCATTTTCTAGGCCCGTTGTACCATAGATCAATGTCTGCGGTAAAGAATAAGTAAGTAGGTATTGAGGGTGTATTGAGATTTGTTCGGTGGACCGTACTATGTAGAACTTTTTTATCTATTGATTTTTGCTATGTGGTTCATGAGAAAGTTTTTATTATGGCATGGGGAAACGGACCTGAAGGTCACATGATGGTTAGTGATCACTTCAGCTCATAGATATTGCAACCCAGGGGAGTCACAGGTGAATTGAATAGCTTATAGTTTTATAAGTACTAGCTGTGCTCGCGGCTTCGCCCGCATTCACGTAGGTTTAAGAGAGGTAGGGCATAGCGAATCTTCGCTCGAATTGAGCCGCCCGTCCGGGGAAGGACCTCCACCCTATAGAATACCGCAGCCAAATGACCTCCGGGTCGTGTTTCTGCTGGTGAGTAGGGTCTCCGGAGCTCGTGGGGGGTAGGGTTGGGCCGGCATGGCAGTGGCAACTGACAGGTTACTAACCAGTTATCACAGCGATTTAGGCTTCTCTTTCGCTTTCCATCAGGCGTAGGTAAGCCTATAGAATTTATTTCTTATTTATTTATTTATTATGTCGAGCTATTATAAAAAAAAGGTGTGTCACAGAAGTGTTTCTTAAGGTAGCCTATGTCCTTTCTTAGGGTCTAAAGATTGTATGTGCCCAATTTTAATCAAAATCGGTTGAGAGGTTTAAGCGAAAAAGCGTAACAGACTTTTACATTTATAATATTAGTAGGGATTTCTCTACCTTTTTTGTACCTACATTTTGTCTTTTGTTTGGGCGTTCTTATAAACGATGCCAAATATTTTAATGTTATTAATAATGAAAGAATACAGTAAGATTTCCTTTATATTTTCTTTAAGCTCTCAGGCTTTAGAATGAGCTCACCATCGAGGCTCTCCCCCGACACTTCAGAATGGGGTCCTTCAAAATGGTTGTGAAGAGGTTTTTAAAGGGTAAGCAACGCGCGTGTGATACCCCTGGTGTCGCAGGTGTCCATAGGCTGCGGTAACCGCTTAACATCAGGCGGGCCGTAGGCTTATTAGCCACCCCAGTGGTATAAAAAAAAGCATTACTTCCTAAAACAGTCGACCAATGCATTTTTCAGGACCTGAACATCCCTTGAAATAGCACAGGAGAGCGTCGACCTCTCACTTAAAATGGTTGAAATTAAATTGTGCACGGAAATAATATTTCTCCTAGTAAAAGCTTTGCGTTGTCATCTAAGCACGAGGGGTAGGGTTGTCGACTTACATGAACATTTACAGCCGTATTCATAAACGTTACTATGCGAAGCGTGGACACAGTGCATAAATAATAAATAAATAACCCAAGACATGCCACGCTGGGCCACACATTGCTATCTAGCCCAAACTAAACCGAAGCTTGTACTACATATGTGTACTAGACAACTGATAAACTTACTTAGATACTTTTTTTTGTAAATAAATACATACCTTTACACAGTAAACACCAAGACCAATACTAAAAGAAGATAGCTTGAAAATATTTTAAGTTTTTTTTTATGCGAGAGGCGGCACACGAGCATGTGTGATGCCTGATGGTAAGCAGTCGACACCGCCCATGGACACTTACAACTCAACCGAGTTTAAGGTCGCTGCCGGCCTTTTAAATATGAATACGCTCGCTTCTTGAAGGTTTCCAAGTCGTAGCTGTTCGGAAATACTGTTGAAGTTTAAATAAAAGCTAGTAGAAATGTGAATAAACGTTTTGACACCCCTAGATAAATGGGTTCGTGCCCGGAGGGTACGTTACTCATATTGTGTAACAGTTACATTTTATGCTGGATATCAATTTAAATGTTACGTTATGTGAAAGCATCTATAAAATAGTTTCATGATAGTTTAAATGGAAGTAAAGAATTGTTTATACAGCGGTAACTGTATGCGTTACCTATATCGTATTTTATTCTTCACTAGCTGTGCCGGCGGCGTCGCACGCGTGGATATCGGGTTTCAATAATAACGGACTTCCATAAAATTTTAAGTTAGACCTTTAGCAATACATTGGTGAAAACCGCATTCAATTTCGTGCAGTAGTTTTTGCGTGATGCGCGATCAACCATACAGATAAAAATTTCTTCCGTTTTCCCAACATTTCCCTTCACTGCTCTGCTACTATTAATTGGAGCATGATGAAAAGTATAGTTTAAGCTGCCCAAGAGTATGAAGAATAATTGTACCAAGTTTCGATAAAATCCGTTAAGTAGTATTTGTTTCTATAACGAACATACAGACACACAGACAAACAAAAATTTTACTGATTGCATTTTTGGCATCAGTATCGATCACTAATCACCCCCTGATAGTTATTTTGAAAATATATTTCATGTACAGAATTGACCTCTCTACAGATTTATTATAAGTAGGTATATAAGATTTCACTCAAGTGTAGCGCAGTTCACACTGTGTGTTTAGTAATAAGACACGATGTTCTATCTTATAATACATTTCCGTGGAATACACCTCCTAGAGTGGAAGTGGTTTAAGAAAAATACTGCTGTAAGTGAAACCCATAATCTATACTGTGCTAGCACGATCAAGGGTTCCGGATGCAATGTCTCAAGTGGCGGGAGAGACCCTATATCCGGGTGTATTATCGGACCGGGCGTCGCGGACCGCGCTATAGATCCGCGGAGGGCCCTGCTTGAGGCCTGACTTATTATCCCGGGGAAGGCTTTGTTAGATGGTCTCTTTGTAGCAGATTCTATAACGTGTTGAGTGATTCGCCACTTTGGTGTAAGTTGTAGGGTCATCATCAGCCTATTGCAGTCCACTGCTGGATATAGGCCTCTCCAGTTGTTCGCCACTTAGGGCAAACATCTAAATAGGCTTTTAAATAGGATTACGCTCGTTTCTTGCAGCCTCCCAAGTCGTAGCTGTTCGGAAAGACTGTCGCAGAGAGTTGGTTCCACAAAACCGATGCGCGAGGCAAAAAGCTCCTCATAAAGCATACAGTGAAGGATCGCCCACCATCGAGATGATAAAGACGGAATTGCTATTGCTCTCCGTGGTATCATCTGATGGACGCCGAGCCGTTATTAGTACCTAATAACTATCATTGTTTGTCATTTATCATTAGGACCACGATATTGCTCATTCCGAGACAACAAAAAAAACTCATCATCATCCTAGCCTTTTTCCCGATTGTCTCAGGGTCGGCTTCCCAAACTGAGAGATTTGGCGAGGGCTAAGCTTTTACACAGAGCGACTGCCATTAGACCTCCGCAACACTTAGGGTAAGCTATACCCATTCCCAGTTAGGCGTCAGAGTTATCATCATCTCTGATATGATGTAACGACTGCTATCTGAGTTGGTAAAGATAGCACCCGGGACCAACAGCTTAACGTGCCTTCCGAAGCACGGAGGAAATCGGTGTCAAATGTTGGTCACCCATCATCGGATTGACCGCGCCAATGGTTGCACAACGTTGCGATCATTGTTAAGCGAACAAGACCGCGGCACCACCGAGCTCCTCATCAACAAAAAAACAACTATTTTTATACAAAAATCCTAAATCTCATGCCAAATATTTTGCCTCACAAGATTAATGTTTCCGTTTGTGTTCTTTTGTTCTTGCATAATAGGCAATTATTTATAACTTCCTTTGAAACCCAATATCAGAGTCACAAGGGGAGTTATATAAATATCTCCGAGGCGCTCCCGCCTGATGGCACAAATAACCCTTTCAAGGATATTAATATTAATAATAGTAGTATCCTTCTGTTCCTGTCATATTACCTACTTGATAGGCAATAAACATTATCTCAGGATAAGCACTGTTTATAAGTTACGTAATGGCATATTTTTTTTATGGAATAGGGGGCAGACGAGCAAGCGGTTCACCTGATGGTAAGTGATAACCGCCGCCCATGTACATCTGCAACATCAGGAGTTACAGCTGCGCTGCCGGCCTTTAAGAAAGAGGTGTGCACTTTTCTTGAAGATTTGGGGGTCGTATCGGTAGGTATATAATAAATACTTCTAATTTATGCAAGAGGCGACAGACAAGCAAGTGTGATGCCTGATGATAAGCACACCGCCCATGACACCCTCAACTCAAATCGAGTTCTGGGGTCGCTGCCAGCCTTCTAAATATGGATAGGTTCTTGATGGTTCCTAAGTCGTAGCTATTCAGAAAGACTATCGCACGAACCGAGGCAAGAGGCAAGAAGCTCCTCATAAAGCGTTCATTCAAGAATCGCCAACCATCGAGATGATGAGAATGGAATCGTAATTGATTACGCGTGTAATACAGACATCTTTGTACCTAGTCTCCACTAACATTCAAAAACCACCAATTTATATAGACTTCAGTTAAGTTCACTCATTTATTTATTAACTGAAATTTGTTGCGAACTATCAAACGCTTAGGTTCACTATCATCGCTTCCAATAAAATTCCAGTAATAAGTATTTCTTATTTCTAATTTTCAATTCGGTTAGCAATTTATTTGTGCCAGATTCAATTCTACCTATATCTTTCCATTGTATTCTAAGGTTCGTTAAGATTTCTATTTCCAATTTCTTGCACGATTCTCCTAATTTTTACCGCATTAGGAAAAATCTTAAAAAAAAAGAAACGAATAAATCGGTAAAGTTGGCGCAAACTTAAAATACAGCCGGTGGATTTCTCGTAGATTTCTCGGAAATTCACGGAAACCGATTGCTTCGTTTGAGGTGAATACCGGAGCTTTACTTTTGGCCAAAAATATCTATGATCTTGATATTTATTTGAAAATGAAAATAAGAAACGTGATATTCATTCGAAAAAAATATCTCAGATGCTTTGGTTCAAAAGTAACGTAACGTTGTTGAATAATTTTGCAATCTTATTCCAATAACATTCGTATGCATACAACTTTTTTATATATTGGCTCAGCATACTGGCTCTCCATCACCTGGTGGAAAATTATAAAGGGGAGCCCAAGTCACT
Organism: Conogethes punctiferalis; assembly: GCA_031163375.1. Lineage (NCBI taxonomy): Eukaryota > Metazoa > Arthropoda > Insecta > Lepidoptera > Crambidae > Conogethes > Conogethes punctiferalis. Next base: position 15,766,306 of record CM062089.1, on the reverse strand, counting down.
TTGACAACGAGCGGGAAACCATAGTTTCCAGTTAGTTACCACCAGGCCAAGATGCTTCTTCATTTGTGTAAAGGAAGCATAGCGACATCTACTCGTAGTCCCAAGCCAAAGCTTGTAGGTACTATAAATAGGAAACAACTGATAAAATGTCCAAAAATATTTTTCCAGATCGGACCTGCGACCATTTGCCGCGAAATTGTACAACAAATTAAAGAATTATCTATCTATTAAAGAAATAGATAGATAATTCTTTAATTTGTTGTTGTAAAAAAAAGCATTTTAAAAGTTTGTTATTGCTTGTACTATAAAAACTAAAAAATAAAGCGACTTTTTAAAGCGAAACTCCGAAAAGGCGGATCTGTTGATACGGGACAAGCAATAAATTGGTTTAAGTACGGAACAAATCTGAATGATGGTTAATTGGCTTGGGAAGCCGTCGTTTTACGTTTTTAGAGCATCTAAAAATACAACAGGGAATTCAATTAATTGCCTCCGAATTGGCCTATGGGATAAAGTAATTAAAAATGTATTGATCGATGGCGTGGAATACCTTTGGGAATGATGGTTGCTTGAGCGGTGAAAAAAGGCGCATTCGTCAAGGCCATATTACCCTAGTTTAGTATGGGCTCGAGGCTCTCCGGGGGAGTCGTGGTAGAGTCCCTTCTAGGGGATCCAGACTGCCCTAGGCTTGGCGGCGATGGAGAATCACCTTGGAGCTTAGCGGGATAACTTGGCACCGCACACCGGCGTCTACATCCCCATTGTAACCGCCGAAGGTCCTTCGGATTCACCACAAAATAACAAACAAAAAAAGTAGTTTAAGCCACCTGGTGAGGATATACTTATGTATAATATGAGCTGTTGATGATACAACCATATTAGGAGACTTTTACATTGCATTCCTTGCTTGGCATCATCACGAAGTGGCGCGAATATGACATGATGGTATGTATTTTTATGACGTAGGCTTCCGCTAAGAAAGGACTTTGATCAACTCTACCCTCAAGGGGGTAAAATAGGGGATAAAACTCTGCGCCCTGCGGTATGGGGCGTAGCATACTGCCGAAGTATCCCTGCCTGTCGTAGGAGGCGACTAAAAGGGCCTTACAGGCTGTGGCGCGCCTAAATTGGGCCCCTTTGCGCTCCGGTTACCGGCCCCGAGGAAGACGACGACATGTGGCTTCGGGCATATTGGTCAGTGGCGTCGTGGATCGCAAGATGCAGGGAGGACACCACACCGTCCTCCCAAGGTGTGCCGTTCACGCTGGGCGGCGCAGCGGTACCACACTGTGGTGGGTTGTGTCGAATCCCTCCGGGCATCCTGACCCTCCACAAACAGAGTGCTCGTAGCGGACCACTGTCGGGTTTAGTGGGTATTCTCCGATAGATAGGAGTGAGCCCCACGTAACCCAGGTGTCCCGTACCCAGGGCCCTGGTGTATGCGTCAAGGCATTCCCGACATTAAAAAAAACACACACATTTAAAGTGATTACTATATCAATTCATTTATTTTCGTACGGATAGTTGCGTGCCTGTTCAAATAAGTGAATTCATCAAATTAATACTGCTAACCATGGCAAAAAATACATTTAATAAGCATTAACTGGGCAAAATTTAAATTCAATATTTGCTTCAGTTATCGTACTAAAAGCTTTCGACCTATAAATTTAAACGCGTTGAAAATACAGGATCATTATTAAAGGCTTAATACAGGTATTTGTGAGGCAAATTAACGTTGTTCCGGCTGAAAAATGCTCACTTTGAACGCAAATTGAATGAAATGTGGATGTTTGCAGAATCGCTTGTTGAAAACTTTAATCACTAACGTGGCTATTTTTAATTGCATCTGGCCAAGATAACTGCAAGCTGCTAGATTAATTGTAGGTATGCACTAAAAGTGCCACTATGTTATTGCTACATCTTCTTACTATCTTCTTATTCTATAACGAACATACAGACAGACAGACGGACAGACAGACAAAAATTTTACTGATTGCATTTTTGGCATCAGTATCGATCACTATAATCATCTCCTGATACTTATTTTGAAAATATATTCAATGTACAGAATTGGCCTCTCTACAGATTTATTATAAGTATAAATATAGATAGATAGACAATAAAGAAATTTTGAATATTGAATTTAAAGAAATATTGAATTTAAAAAAAAAATGTCGTGACATTTTTTGGAGACAATTATTATGTCCTTCAAAGTCGTAAGTAGTATATAACTTTGTTCTATAATAGTTTTGCAGCGCACGCGATGTAAGAAATCTTTTTTGTAATTTTTTTAAACCTTGGGTTACATTATTCGAGTTTTAGTATGAACCTCTAACTTTAAACAAAAAATAGCCTAGATGAAAGGATTTTTCAAATCGGTCAAATAATTTCGGAGCTTATTCAATACAAAACAAACAAAAAACAATCGACCCTCCCCTCTTTATGATATTAGTGTAAAGATAACTGGCCACAGAACAATCGCACGATGTATCAATAGATAACGTATAAAGTTGTTTGCAATCGTTGGCGACTATTATTGCCTTTCAACGGAGAAACAAAGACTAACAAAGTAGTGACTTCGCTTTGTTTGCCACTGAAGGAGCTTTTATCGTCATCTAATACTGATACTGGTTTCTTTTATTTTGTTCATGGCCACACAGCGCCACCTAGTCGTAACTAAGCTGAAGCTTATGGGTACCAGATAACTTATAAACTCTCTTAGATAGTTTATTTTGTATTATACATAGCAAATACCCAGACCTATAAAATCAGACATGTTGTGTTCATGCACCCATATGTTTGTAATGGGCGGGAACCGAACTCACGACCACTGCGCAGAGATAGTGTTCGTTAGGTAGCTCTGAATCAAACTGGTTGCCTATACTATAGTGTAGCTCGAGGGACGCCAAAGTTAAAGAACTAATGCTGAGTTTCTTCACAATTCCATCCTCATCATCTCGATGGTTGGCGATCCTCCACTGTACGCTTTATGAGGAACTTCTTGCCTCGCGCATCGGTTTTGTGGAACCAACTCTTTGCATCAGTATTTCCGAACAGCTACGACATGGGAGCCTTCAAGAAACGAGCGTACTTCTATTTAAAAGGCCGGTAGCGACCCCAGAACTCGATTTGAGTTGCGGGGGTGTCTATGGACGGTGTCGACTGCTTACCATCAGGCATCACATTTGCTCGTCTGCCGCCTCTTGCATAAAAAAAAGAACTGAAGTGAAAAAAAATCATTTAATATAAGGATAAGAAATATGTGACGAATATGTGACTGTAATGTGGAAGGGACGAGGCGCCAGAAGAAAACAAATGCAAATTTTAATTAAAATAAAGCAGCTTTTGTGTAAAAGAGTAACAGACATTCATCCATCCAAACCAACTTTCTAATTTATTATATTTAGTAGCATAGTTCCTGTCCATTCCAAGAATTACTGAACAAGTTCTCTTACGAAAACGCGTGAACAATTCGACCAAAACGAAAAGTATTTTCCGCTTCAATCGTCGTTGTAAACGAACGAGAAACCTAGCTTTAACTTTGAACGAGCTTCCTAGAAACGTTACAAAAAAGCAAAGAAACAGCCTAGCGTTCCTACGTTGTAAAGCAAAAAATATCCACTTTTCACCACAAGTCATCACAACGACTCATATAAAACTAAAATTGAGATAAGACGAGTCACTCCTTTGGGAAATTCATCGATGTTTGCGTGGTACCGTAACGTTTGTCATTGGTAGCAGACTGTTTTCGTCTCTACTTCTAAGCATTAAGGTTGATATTCGGTTTGGTTCTCTGAAGCCGTGGCTCGATGAGCGACGGAGCGGAAAGTGCGAAAATGAGCGAAAAAAAGTCTAACAGAATCGCAGATGGGGCGAAAATGGCGAATGGGCGGTCGGATTATGTGAGGATGCAGTCGTTATGCTGAATTAAAAGCGGTCGCGGGATGTGACGAATGGTCTGACACGTTACTGTTTTATACGACGAGGTTCCATCTTTATCATAAAAGCTAGTGTTATCCAAAATACTGCTAAAAACATAGCTGTTTTGGCTATTATCAAAAAAGGAAAGGATACTTTTTTCTCGGTATTTTTTTAGGTTAACTCCTTTTATATAGTACTAGTAGCCCGTCCCGGCTTCGCACGGGAGACTCATTTTTCTACACCTTCGGTTACATTGTTCAAATTTTACCAAGGATCCCTAATTTTTTTTCAAAATGAAATGTAGCCTATGTCAATTTGGAAGAATGTAGCATTCTATTGGTGAAAGAATTTTTTAAATCGGCCTAGTACTTTTTGAGGCTATTCATTACAAACATACAAAAATAGGTACAAATCTTTCCTCTTTATAATATTAGTGTAGAAGTATAGATTAGAAGCGAGCTACGTCAAGCACACAGGCGATACTCCTAGTAGCACGAATTTCACGATGTAAAAGTGATAATCATCGCTCACTTCCTAAGGGTAATTGCTTGTCAAGAAAAACCAGAAGCACTTTTTTTTATAAAAAGCTCGTCCAGGTCGCCCTCACTCCACCTGATGGTAAGCGGTCGTGTGGTTCAAATGGTAGGTCAACAGGCAGAATAGGACAAACCCACCGCGCCTGTCGCCCTCACCCTGAAGCCCCACTGAGATGCCGTTTCAAACCCCGCCTAAAGAACCCAGGATTGTAAGAGGACGGAAATAAATGAGCTGGAAAAGGGCATTCCATGACTTAATGGCACAGGGCAAGAACGATGAACTAAACCTTTTGGTGCGCGCCACTATCGTCTGAATGGTATGCAGATGACGCGAGCACGTGTTGTTTGGCATAGCAAAGGAGAGATAAACTAATCCCAATTAGAATAACTCTTCGGAGCATTCCCCATTGAAGAGACTGTAGAGAACACTAAGACTGGCAATGTATCTACTGTTAGAGAAGAATAATCAATGGCTGCGGCACAGCACTATTTGCCACGCTCAAGAGTCACCGCACTAACGTTGACAATTGAGGTTTGACGTAACGGTGACACTGACAGCTGTCATCGAGTTCCCGCTGATTATTACTTTTCTCTCTCTCTGGTTGAATGAGTTTTTGTAATTGGATTCTGTAAATAAATACTTTTAGATTATCAATTCTTGTGTTATCACTACGTAGTTGTAGAGGTTCTAGGGTCTTAATCACCTCTTGATCCTCTAAGAGGCGGAGTGAAGGTGTCTAATGCATTCCCCTCTATAAAAACGATGTCCTAGCCTAATGCATTCCCCTCTAAAAAAGGATGTCCTTGCCCCATGCATCCTCCCAGTAACAATCATGTTCATCCAAGCTTCACTCATATAACAAACCACAAAATATCTAGAACAAAGTTTTAAAAGTAGTACAATTTAGTACCCACATACGTGATAAGATCAAAGTGAAACTTTTGCCTCAATAGACGCAAAAGTGGAGACATGTTTATCTGAAGTTAGTTGCCGAGTAAAGACCTAGATAACTTAGTCTAGGCCGAGTCTGGGACTTAGATAAGCAACGGTGAAAAGGCCTATGAAATATTGTTACACGAGTAGGAACTTTATATGTTTTTGCAGATGCCAGAATTCTATTCAGATGTTAAACAAATTAGTGAAGTATTTTTGTTACTCTTGATCATTATATGTTTCAAGTTATTTTCCTTTGCCTTGTCTATTACTTGTTAGAATTTATCAAAGACAAAGCTAATGACTATTTGCAAATAGGCGGGTAAATGCCCAATTATAAGTCTTGGGAGTTTAGTACTCGAGAAAATTTTCAAACAATGTTTATTTTTAACTTTTGATTAATATTTTTAAGTACAAAATATACAAATATTTCTACCTTACTATATTGTAATGTACTTCCCTGTAACGTTTGTGTTTAATGCAATATAGAATATACATCTATATTTCTTTATGTGCATATTTTAATTAAATCTGTTTGAAACTGGTCAATGTTATGGATGAGTTAGCTTTTTCAACGCGCAGCGCATCTCGCTTGGCTATCATTCAGCGAGGTAAAGTAACCAGGCAGCTTGGTATCACTGCCATTAAGACCCATTTTACATAGTAGTGTTTGTTAAGGTTGTTAGGTTTAATGGATATTTTACTGTTCGGTAGAGCCTAACGGTAAACCTGACCTATCCTGTAAACCTGCAACACGATTTTAACCTATAATTGTCATCAGTCTCACACAAATAATAATTGCACTACGCCATACTTGTGTTAGTATACTAATGTTTGTGATACGAAACGATGAACGTGACTTTAAATCGTGTGATTAACTTATTACTTATGTATCCAATAATCTTAGTAATTAATTACACAAGTTATATTTCAATTCAGTTAATAAGTAAATTGGAAAATACTTACCTAGTCTTAAAATTTTAGTAAAGAACACTTGGTATATGGTGGCACTCGATGTTTTCCTATAACGTAACCTGAAACAATAGAAATATATCATTAAAACACATATACGTATATATAGTACGACCTGAATATCAACAATAGTACATATAAATAACCAAGACATGCCACGTTGGGCCACACAGCGCCGTCTAGCCCCAAACTAAACCGAAGCTTGTACTGTGGGTACTAGACACCTGATAAACTTACTTAAATACATTTGTTTCAGTAAATACATTACATTTGTATTGGTTCCGTGTCTCGATTTTTGTATTTAAGAGTTAATTTGTGGTACTTTCGGTTTTCTTACCCATAACAAATCTCCTGAAGCTACTTACTTTTAAATAGGAGCAATGTTGGTATGTAACATTGTCTGGTATTTCATCATCAGCCTATTGCAGTCCACTGCTGGACCTAGGCCTCTCCAGTTGTTCGCCAACTAGGGCAAGCTTCTGGAGGATATGCCCATAATCGCCACGCTGGGCAGGCGGGTTGGCGATCGCAGGGCGTAGCTTCTTGCTCCGGTGACGCTGCTGCCCGTCATCGGCCTGTGGTACGCCTTTTGTCGTGATGGTTTTACCGCCACCAGTCGGTTTGCCAGAGCCTCGTTTGTTGTTCAGCAGGATGCACCACGGGCAGGTGAGGATGGCTTGAAGCGAAAAGGTGATAGGTCGCTCCCTTACATCCCTGTCTGGTATTTATTTATTTATGGTTAAAGAATTTTTATTTCCAATAAGAAAATTTATAAATACTGTCTCGACCACGGAGCAAACACGAAGGTATTTACTATTGAAGTTAAACTAAACTAAGTTAAATTAGCTAGCGTCGATCCGTGTTAGAATTGAAAAACTATTTAAAGAAACTGTAATTAAATGGCTACCCACGTATTCGGCTATTTCCACTACGATATACATATATATACAGTGAACTTGCCACGAAGTAACAATTAAGAAGTCGGTGATCCGTCAGTCAGCCCGTCTGATTAGAAGTCTGATGGATAGCCGGGCCATGAACCGGCCTTTGTAGCTTCGACTTGTAAGCAGACCTTGAATATGCATTGTTTAGTGGAAGGTCAAGCAGATATCCTCGCTCGGGCGAGATAAGGAATACAGATGACTTTTTCTTGCTTTAATACAAGCTTCTTCGTGTGAAAATAGAGCGCGAGGTATTTTTTTTAACTTAAATGACGCAGGCTACATATACTTCAAAATAATAACAATCTTAATACCAGCGCCGAGTTGAGACTTAAATAGGAAGCGAAAATAATAATGTCACGCTGGGCCAAACAGCGCCACCTAGCCCCAAAATAAGCCGAAGCTTATACTATGGGTACTAGACAACTGATAAACTTATTTCAATAATTTTTTTTTGTAAATAAATACATATTATACATAGAAAACACCCAGACCAAAACAAACAGACATGTTCATGAACACAAATGTTTGTACTGTGCGGTAATCGAACTCGACCCTTGGCTCATAGGGCAGAGGTCACTACCAAATGAGCCATCGAGCCAGTCTAGAAAAAGCAAAGCTTTTTCCGTGCGGAGACGGCAAACGTATACGGATCAAGATAGATCATCATCATTATCAACGTATCGCAATTCACTGCTGGATATAGGCCTCTCCAGCTGTTCGCCACTTTGGGCAAACATCTGGAGGTTATACCCGTAATCGTCACGCTGGGCAGGCGGGTTGACGATCGCAAGGCGTAGCTCCTCGCTCCGGTGAAGCTGCTGCTCGTCATCGGCCTGTGGTATTTAACCACACCTCAAATTGTGATGGTTATACCGCCACCAACCGACTGCTGGACACCTCGTTTGTTATTCAGCAGGATGCACTACGAGCAGGTGAGATTGGCTTGGAGCGAAAACATGATAGGCCGCTTCTTTACATTACCATTGGCAATTCCCGGATATAGGTATATGTGGTACAAACATACAACAACAAAAACCTCCTTCTTTTTTAAGTCAGTTGAAAATAGGTAGAGTGCTCCGAACGACTTTTAAATTGCCAGTTACTTCAAGTTAACTAGGAGCTAAACAACATAATACTGTAAGTGTTTCATTCGATTCTACCTGCGATAAAATAGTAGGAAGCTTAGTTTATGTGAAGCAATTAAACCGTCTGGGACGCAATTTCGCTAAAAGTGGCCTGACGGGGATATAAATTAGTTGATTAAATGAGGTCATCTGGACCTTGGCAGTGTACAACGATGTACGTGGGGGTACAAATTGTTGTACCCCATTTAAGTAGGTACATTGTTGGACATTGGTCGTATTTTCTATTCTTTTTTTAATTATTGAATGGGTTGACCCTAACTAGCTTGATGTTAATGGTCCCGCCATTGAACGACGATTTTGATGCGGTTTTTTAATAGATTTATGTGTATCTATATATCGACTTGGCGGGAGCACCGCCGTGCCCCCCGATGCCTATAGTATTGCACCCGTACGAAGCCGGTTGAATCTTGTAAGTCTTCCACAAAGATTTGCTTGAGAATTGCGCATTTGAACTCTCATTCCATACCAGAGTGTTATGCATGTGAATAAAACATTTGTCCCCTCATCGCATATTCTAAAGGTCAAAATACAAAGGCCTGAATCCCGAAGAAATATTGTTATTTTATATAAAAGGAATATCTGTATTAACAATGGAGGGAGATGACAATCCTGCAAATACGAGTGTGGCCATGGATTTTGTTTGGGATACGGAATATGCATGCATAAAGAGTGCATCAAATACGAGTATAATGGGTATTCGATAGGATAGTGAAGATTCTAATTTATATCGATATCCTAGAACATAGCAATACTATGGCACGAAAGCAATAGACGCCCACTGGTGGACATAGGCCTCCCCCAATGACATTTATCACTTCCCACTCATCATCACCCTATTGCAGTCCACTGCTTGACATAGGCCTCTCCAGTAATTCGCCACTTGGGGCAAACATCTCGAGGATATACCCATAATCGCCACGCTGGGCAGGCGGGTTTGGCGATCGCAGGGCGTAGCTTCTCGCCCCGGTGACGCTATTTAGCTACGCCTACTAACGTGATGGTTATACCGCCACCAGTCGGCTGCCAGCTCCTCGTTTTTTGTTCAGCAGGATGCAAAACGGGCAGGAGAGAGTGACTTGAAGTGAAAAGTTGATAGGTCGCTCCCTTACATCGGGATGAGATGGGGTAGCCCTGTCTCAAATTTGGAAACTACACGGTCCAAAGTATATAATAGAATTTCACGAATCAGGCCTAATACAACTGCAGGTCATTTGACAAATAAGTCCAATACCTACCTGCTTTACTAAGCCACATAAGTCTACACATGATTTTTAATATGAAAAAGATGGTTACCCTATGTATAAAAATCATAATATGCATAATCCCCAAAAAATGTTTGCGATTTACTTTCGGCCCCGCCATTCGATACTAAATTTTATCTTAGCCGTCGTAATGTTCTCGGCTTCTTTGTCCCGCTGAGAATTCTTGGCTGAACATTTGTAAGATGATTTCATTATTTACGCTTTATGTATGGTTACACTTATATTTTAAATTAGCTGATGCCAATGACTTCGTTCACATAAACTTTAGAATAAGTATCGCTTCTACTTTCATAGTGCAAACGGCTAAACTATGGAACTCTTACAATCCTAGGTTCTTTAGGCGGTCGTGAAACGGCATCTCAAGTGGGCCTTCAAGGTGAAGACGATAGACGCGGTGGGTTTCTCCTATTGTGCCCATCGACCTAACATTTGGACCTCACGACCGCTTACCATCAGGCGGAGTGAGGTCATCCTAAACGCTCTTTTATAATAAAAAAAAACTTTGCTGGGCTCCTTGCTCTATGAGAGGTAAATTCATCGATAGGTACGGCTTGCTGGGTAAGCGGTCTCTACCAAACACAGAAAGTATCGCTTATAATCAAGCGAATTGTAGTCAAGCGCAACCTATTTCTGCCTGTTGCCGCAGAGATTTGGGCCCCTTTTGCTTTCCATCAGACGACGCAACTAATGCGCTACTATAAAAAAAAACTTACAACCTTGTTGTGTAGGCGGCTTTTACGATCACTAGACCAAAGAAGCACCCTGATCCTTTAATACACTCATGAATAATGTTCACGCTACCGTACGGTGTGTCCCCACTGCCACAAAAACATCGTTTGTCTCCATCAGGGACGCTTTAAACTATGCTCGGGCGCCGCAAATGACGTGTCCGTTTAGGTATTATAATGCCCTTTCATAACTCACCCGCTCTGTACAAAGGGAATCACTCTGTGTCACTATCCGGGCAGACACAGTGTAGGTGGATACACAGTGTTGTAAGCGTACACATTAAATAATAATAAATAAATGTGCTAAATTAATTTAAGAGAGGTAGGGCATAGCGAATCTTCGCTCGAATTGAGCTGCCCGTCCGGGGAAGGACCTCCACCCTATAAAATACCGCAGCCAAATGACCATCGGGTCGTGTTTCTGCTGGTGAGTAGGGTGTCCGGAGCTCGTGGGGGGTTAGGGTTGGGCCGGCATGGCAGTGGCAACTGACAGGTAACTGACAAATTACTTGCCAGTTGTCACAGCGACTTGGGCCTCTCTTTCGCTTACCATCAGGCGTAGGGAAGCCATTATGTCGAGCCACTATAAAAAAAAAACACCAATCCATGTTATCTCAAACTAAGGTTTTCTTCAAGTTTAAGATGTTATTTTTGTTGACACATTGGATGGATTAACCATTGCAATGGTTTCTTTATCCCACCTTCCCTCTTAGGCTACAAAACCACACGTGCTAGCCTATGTTGTCACAGTTTCAGAAAATGTTTCTTCGTGAGCAAAAAGGTTCGGCAGTTGTTATCTTTGCGGCATCTTTAAAAAGAACTCATTACTGGTGCATGTGTTTCCTCCTTCCTTTGATAAGGGGTCCTTTAAACAGGGCGTGAAGAAAGCAGCTACTGAACTGGTTTGGTGTATGATTCTCTTTCGCGTTCCAATAAGCGTAGGGAAGCAAATTACGCCATTCTATCATAGTTTATTGTGCTTTAAAAATGAAAATGAAAAAAAAAATTGTTTAAAACAAAAATTAGGTTAGACAGTTATGGGTTGTTCAAAGCGATCCTACTTCTATTTACTCCACTGTGGCCCATACTTTAGCGAGTCGTTTAGCAAACGTGACATAGGATGTGATGTGACTTTGTGCACCGATGTGACATCCAAAAATGGGTTTAATTTACTTTGCAGCGCTCCCGGAATGAAGTGCACTTTGTTTTATGTGCAGATCGGAATGCGTAGCATTTATCGTCTGTTTATGTTATTTCGACCCACAGAAATGTAATGGAAATAAGATACCATATAAAGTAATACGTCTGAGAACTAAGGTAACCGACATAGCTACTTGAATAAGTAAGCTGAAGTGGCAATGGGCTGACCACATTTGCCGCAGAACTGATGATCGGTGGAGTAGGAAAGTTCTGCAGTGGATACCGCGTGCAGGCAAGCGCAGTGTGGGACGCCCCTCAGCTAGATGGAGCGACGATCTACGCAGAGCGGCCGGAATCACTCGGATGAGTGTTGCTACCGATCGAGCAGAATGGCACAATGTGGGAGAGGCCTACGTCCAGCAGTGGACTGCCGCACTCTGCCAATGATGATCATGAAAATATACATCAAGTGGCCGCGTTTATAAGATCGCCTTATAGGTATCATCCTGTAGTTGGCGTAGAAAAAGACTTAGGGTAAGTATATCAGGAAACGGGCAAGCCGCCCGCCAAGCATATTAAATAAAAAATATCTGTCTATATATCGTCATGTCATTTTATAATTTGAGGTCGACTTTTAAGACATACACGGGAAAATATGGGCGGCGATTTTCGGTCACCTAACGGAAATGATTTTATGAATTTTATGATTTTAATGAACAAAAAAATAACGAAAGTCATTAGTCTATCACACAGTATACATCATTTATAATAAAAAACAACATTCGCTTATAAAAACACCAGGTGAAATATTCCATCAGGGTTTGAATCTCCATTCTCAATAAAAATTGCGGTACACCGCTAACGTATGCGCAATATTCGATACAAATTAGCCTGTCCGAATATTGATTGAGTTTTAAAAGCTTCCAGAATTATTTATTGGTGGGCTCTCTGTGGGCGACTGGGATTTACATCCTTTAAACTATAATAGTCCTTGCTTGTACAAGCATAATAAAAACATGATTTCCATAATGGAATAACGATTTTTCGTCATAAAAAAATCTTCACCTTTTTCACCTACTGAGCTCGCCAACCCACCTGCCAAACGTGGTGACAGACAAATGCCTCCAAATGGCAGTTGTCGTTGGGGGAACAGCAGCAGCAGTGGATATTTTAAGGCTGATGATGATGACGTTCCCATTTTTTCTATGTCGTTAGAGTCGACTAAGCGACTTGTACAAATATACGGGCCTACGGGGGATATGTAGTTGGCAGTTGCGTGGTCACTTTTTACTCTACTTGTGTATAATATGTATTTATTTAAAAAAAATATATATCTAAGTAAATTTATCAGTTGTCTAGTACCTACCCAAAGTACAAGCTTCGGCTTAGTTTGCGGCTTGATGTGTGGCCCAACGTGGCATGTGTTGGGTTATTAATTTATTTATTTAGGTACTTAGCGTTTTGTGCGCCAGCGTGGGTTATTTATTTATTTACTTGGCGTTTTGTGCGCCAGGGTGGGTTATTTATTTATTTACTTGGCGTTTTGTGCGCCAGGGTGGGTTATTTATTTATTTACTTATCGTTTTGTGCGCCAGTGTGGCATGTCTTGGGCTATATAAAAAACCAGATCATTAGCGTCCAGACACAAAAGATTGTTGAAAGATGGTTAGCAGAGTATGTTTACGCACAATAGAAAAACGCCAGCACTTCGTGGTTTCACAAATATATTCACAGTGACAGACAGAAAAATAACAAGAGCACAACACATCAAATAGAATTGTCTAAATTTCATATATTAAAGTAGCCAGTATTAATTGCACAGCGCATGCATCCTCCAATACGCCCTCTCAATTTAAGCTGGGCTACTTCCTATACGCCCTTACTCGTGTCAAGTGCACGCATACATAACCCTCAAAAATATTAACACTCGGCACATGAAACAAACATAAATTTTTGCGGCTTACTGTACATAAAAACAATACCTGAATAAAAACATGCATAACAAAAACAATTAATATTCTACCTAGGCAAATTATTACATTACCTATTCAATATTCTAATAACAAAACATACATGAAACAAAAAAACACTAAATATCTAACTAATCCGCATAACAAGAGCACAACACATCAAATAGAATTGTCTAAATTTCATATATTAAAGTAGCCAGTATTAATTGCACAGCGCATGCATCCTCCAATAAAGATATCCAACAAATCTCGATAACTGATTTCCTCTAAACTTTCAAGTCCGCTGTGTAAACGTCGTTGAAGAACAGAAAATGACCCGCCGTTCGCTTCAAAACTAATTAAAGCGCAAAGTCAACTTGAGCTGGCAACTTTGTCAAGATGGATGGCACTCCCTGCCCCGTGGGGCTGAAGTTTCACGGCCACGCTGGGACTAAAATTGTCCACGAGTTGATGTATCGCTTCGTTATGGTCATTTTCGATATTAACAGTATTACGGAAGGAACAGAATGTGTCTAAGTAACTTTCAATGAAACATTCTTGGATAGAGAGAGAGGTAGGGCATAGCTAATCTTCGCTGGAATTGAGCCGCCCGTCCGGGGAAGGACCTCGACTCTATAGAATACCGCAGCTAAATGACCTCCGGGTCGTGGTTTTGGAAGAAGGGAACACGCGCCAGCAAAGGTTTCCACAGCCTAATGGTCATTTGGTGTTAGTTGCCTACTATGATAAAAAAATTCCTAAGCGTGTTATGCAATATACCTATTAATGCTTTTATTTAATTGAGATACTGAGAAATAGGATTTGCAGATTACCAAGAAGCTTGTGACACACAAAATTATATTTATTGATGTACATTAAATTATATACCCTTGTGAATTTGGTTTCCTCTACCTGAAGGTTGTCTGGAAGAGATCGCTACAAGCGATAAGACCGCCTATCTTGTACTATGTTTTGTTTGTGATATGTTTTCCTGTAATGTCAGTGTTTGTGCAATAAAGAGTATCTATCTATCTACATTATGCTATCCTGATGATGAGAAGACTATATGAGTTCAATAAATTGAGCTGGTGTAAGTATCTACTACTAACTCCGCCATAGACGGTCCCAAGCCCGGTTGCGAAAGGAGGAGGGTTGGCCTGTGATCAGAGCGTGTCCAAAACATCTAGGACAAACAGCCGTAAAACGAGCCAACGCCGAGCAGTAGGCGGCGGTTATATAACCTACTCGATATCTAAGGCCACGGAGACCTTGGGGACTAAATACCCCCTAAAAGACCCGACGTAGAAGGTAATGGGAACCCACTACGATTATACTCCCAAGAGAACTCCTTATGATGATCAATATAAGAAGCGCTGATATGTCGGATGATCCGGCTGACCCCCGGCGCCCGCCGATGACCGGGTTGGTGGGTGAGAAATATGCTACCGAAGAAGACTCCTCTTTAGTGTGTCATCAGGCTACTGAGGTAGTTAATGCATCTGAGGACAACCAGAAACCAACTATACGGTCCAAGCATCGCGTAGGGACTTGGAACGTAAGAGGTCTACTAAAAGCGGGGAAACTCGAGATAGTAGAAAAAGAGATGGAAGAGCATCACCTCACTATATTAGGACTCTGTGAGACCCACATGAAAGGAAAAGGTCACTTCCCGACACAAACTGGGAACACAGTCTACTATTCAGGTCACGATACTGAGAGCAAGAATGGCGTAGGAATAATAATACCACGCAGAATTTCGCAATTCGTCACTGGCTATAATACCCTAAGCGATAGAGTAATGACCATCCGCATAAATTGCGTCCCACTGCCCCTTAACATCATCCAGATATACGCACCAACAGCTCAGTCATCCGAAGAAAATATCGAGGAATTTTATGGCCTATTGCAAAACGCATTGAATAACATCTCTAAACGCGAGATAATAATTATCCAGGGTGACTGGAATGCCAAGGTGGGGAACACGCACGTCGACGACCACCTCCATCACGTAATTGGGAAATATGGAATGGGCAGTAGGAATGAAAGGGGAGATAAACTTATAGACTTCTGCGTAAGCAACAGCTTGACATTAACCAACACTTGCTTCAAGCACCACAAACGTAGGCTATTTTTATTTTTATTTTATTTTTATTTTATTTTATTTTATTACAAAATCCACAGCTCTTAAACTAACAATTACAGAGTCTTAATTTTATCTTACAGCTAATAACGGATTTTAATTTTATTAATTTAAAACAATGACATATGGAACAACGGATTGAGTGAGGTTGATGCACACATATACGCAAGATATTTAAGTAAATAACTAAAGGAAATTATAATAATAATAATAAATAAATATGCATAAATATACCTACATAAAAATACATATGTATAATATATTAATATATATTTTACTAGCTTTTGCCCGCGACTTCGTCCGCGTGTTTAAATTTATACATACAAAAGTTTTTTCCCGCTAACTCCCGTTCCCGTGGGAATTTCTCAAAATACAGCCATAACTAAACTCTATATTTACTAAGGTACCTGCATGCCAAATTTCAAGCGTCTAACTTAAGCGGTTTAGATTTTTCATACAAAAGGATTTTCCCGCTAATTCCCGTTCCCGTGGGAATTTCGGGAATTCCTTTCTTAGTGCACCCCTACGGTACCTAAGCTACGTCCCTTCCAAATTTCAAGTGCCTACGTTTAGCCGTTTGGGCTGTGCGTTGATATGTCAGTCAGTCAGTCAGTCAGTCAGTCAGTCAGTCAGTCAGTCAGTCAGTTTCTCCTTTTATATATATAGATAATACCATACCTATATGATTTATTTACTTATAATGAAAGAATGCTGACAATTTCTTTTCTAAAAGATAAGATAAGCTATACACATGGATATCCCCCGGAGACCGATATCGCAACCAAATAGACTACATCGCCATCGCAAGTCGATGGAGGTCATCCATCACGAACGCAAGAACCTTTCCAGGTGCAGATTGCGGCTCCGATCACCAATTGCTAGTTGCAGACCTACGAATTCGCCTTAAATCCAGTGCTAAAAAAACGAAACGGGTAATCAGACTAATGCCACAGGAATATAAACACTTTCAGGAAAAGACAGAGCCTGAGCTCTTGGAACTTCCCCGGGGTACTGATGCAGATAAACAATGGCACCAGTTTAGATCAAAAGTCGTCAGTGGACTAGACTCCATAAGTAGAAAACCGGATACCAGAAAGATGTGGATGTCAGATGAGGTTTGGTCAAACATCAAAGCGCGTAAAGGACTAAAGAGTGGTACAAGATCAGAAAATTATAAGCAAGAATACGCCCAACTCTCCAGACTGATTCAAAGGCGATGCAGAAGGGACAAGAACCAATACCTTGAAACTATCTGTACTGAGATCGAACATCACGCAGAAAAGTACCAAACGGCTGACTTGTTCAGAAAAATCAAACAGATAACGCGCAACGTCAAACCGTCATTATGGGCCATAGACGACAAAAATGGTAACCCAATTCATGAAATAGCCGACATTACGGAAAGATGGAGAGAATACTGCGAAGAACTCTATAGTGAACAACCCCCTCAGACGCCCTCCACAGTTGCGATAGCAATAGAAGAAGATTTAGAACCAGACATACTTCTATCGGAAACCGAAGAGGCTATTCGCAAACTGAAAAAGAACAAAGCACCAGGACCTGATGGAATCACGGCAGAAGTTTTGAAAGGTCTGGGCCCAAATGGAGTTGCATACTTGCACGCGATCTGTAATGAAATTTGGCACACCAAACAATGGCCCTCCGACTGGGTGCACTCATCTATCCTCCCTCTTCACAAGAAAGGATCGGTACGCAACTGTAGCAACTACAGAACAATAGCTCTGATCTCGCATGCAAGTAAAATTCTACTGCACATCATAAATGCGAGACTTCGATCTTTTCTTGACTGGCAAATACCCCAAGAACAGGCTGGGTTTGTCAAAGGGAGAGGCACCAGGGAGCAAATTTTAAACATCCGACTCATTGCGGAGAAATGTTATGAATATAACACCCCAACTTTCATGTGCTTCGTGGACTATCAAAAAGCCTTTGATTGCGTTAATTGGGTTAAACTATGGCAAGTGCTGGCTGAGACAGGCGTCCCTAATCATCTGGTAACACTGATTCGTAATCTATACGAGGCTGGATTTGGTACTGTCACCGTGGGAGATGTAACATCAAACCGGTTTAAGTTTCAAAAAGGCGTACGACAGGGATGCGTAATCTCCCCTATTCTTTTTAATATATACGGAGAATACATAATGCGAAAAACGCTAGAAAACTGGGAGGGTGGCATTAAGATAAACGGAGTCAAACTATCGAATCTTCGTTACGCAGACGACACCACACTGTTAGCGTCATCTGAATCTGAAATGGCAGAACTACTGGACCGCCTAGAGTCTGTGAGTCTAGAAATGGGTCTAGCCATAAACAAATCAAAGACCAAACTCATGGTACTTGACCGGTTCGATAACATCCAGCACTCTAACCTCCTGCAATCATACGAGATCGTGGACCAATTTCAGTACTTGGGGTCTACAATTACCAACAAAGGAGGCAGCGAGCCAGAGATTAGAAGACGAATTAGCATGGCTAGAGCAGCAATGACCGAACTGAACAAGGTATGGAAGGATAGAAACATCACGAACCGAACTAAAATACACCTCGTTCGTACACTTGTCTTTCCCATCGCCCTCTATGGATCTGAGACGTGGACAATTAAGGCCTCTCTTAGGCAGAAAATCGACGCCTTCGAAATGTGGTGTTGGCGCAGGATGTTGAAGATACCTTGGACTGCTCGTCGTACTAATATCTCCATCTTGCGACAACTAAAACTAGAGAACACTCCACGCTTGTCCACAATTTGCTTGCATCGCATATTGCGTTATTTCGGCCATATCGCTCGCAGGGAAGATAATAATCTAGAACGCCTTATAGTGACTGGGAAGGTGGAAGGAAAGAGACCTAGAGGACGGAGTCCCATGCGATGGGCAGACCAGGTGTCGAAGGAGCTGGAGATACCTGTCAGTGCCGCAATCCATCAAGCGTCGGAACGGAACCGATGGAGGCAGCTAATTGACAAAGTCAAAAGGAGCCACGATCCTCAATAGTGAGGGATACGACTGGAGAGAGAGAGAGAAGTATCTACCCTAGGTGTTCAGCCATGGACGTTAAACTAATACGCAGTCACGCTGCGTTAGACAGGGCTAGGTCTCTAGAGACTTAGCGTCTTAGGGACTCTAGATTCGCTATTGAGTTAGTAGTGCAGTCAATGAAGCGAAAAATACGGGCTAACCTCCGAATTTTTTTACTGTGATCCGATTTGCATGAGATTTTGGAATTAGGCTCATCTTACCATTAACTTCAAAAGTGAAAATGATTTGAACTCCGCCACCACCATGGGGGTGGTTGCCACCCCTTCTCGGGGGTCAATGGTTGTTTTTTCAAAATAACCTCGGATATCGATTGAAGATCTAATTTTATGCAAAAAAGTTTCTATAAAGTTTCTCGAAAAATCTAATACTTTTCAAGTTATTGGCTTTTTTGAAAACTATGTGTCCTAAAGCAGCCAAACTAATACAATCTATAAAACTCTTCATAATAAAGTTAATTCTAGGCGGAATATGATTAATTTTAGTTTTGGTGGAAATGGCACTTATTTAAACCCATTGATTGAAAAGAAAAAACATTCGATGCTCCGCTTATTTGCAATATAGCTCACTTATTTTACGTGCAAAAGACTTTTGATAAAGCTCATTTTAAAGCTTATTTCAAGCACTACAAAACCCTTTTCGATTAGAAAGCATAAAATGCATTTGCTCGCTGCTAGATGGCATTGACTACATCGATGAAATTTCAGATAAAATAAAAAACGGCTTTGATCTTTAATATCTAGCTTAATATTGCACTTAGAATACTTTGTAAAAAACCAAATTGTTCATTTTTTTACCTGCTACAGTTTCGTTCCTTATAAAATTTTCGATAAAACGTATATTTTTGGAGATATTTGAAAAAAACTGATGAAAATCGTGAAAAATTTGCGAATTTTCAATTGCCAATAACTTGAAAAGTATTAGATTTTTCGAGAAACTTTATAGAAACTTCTTTGCTTAAAATTAGATCTTCAATCGATATCCGAGGTTATTTTGAAAAAACAACCATTGACCCCCGAGAAGGGGTGGCAACCACCCCCATGGTGGTGGCGGAGTTCAAATCATTTTCACTTTTGAAGTTAATGGTAAGATGAACCTAATCCCAAAATTGTATGCAATTCGGTTCACAGTAAAAAAAATCGGACCTATAATGCTTCATTGACTGCACTATAGGTCCCCTTACTAACCTCGTATACTCCGTCGGAGAGGCGGAACGCGGTACCTTATAACCGCCACTCCTTCCCGTACTATGAGAGCTGTTGATAATGAACTAATTCCTACACGGTCACTTTTCCATTTTTATTTATGTCAGCCGTTCCAAAAAGTCCATATATCTAATTCCTTCACTCTTATTACTTCACGAGGTTGTATATTTCGTTTGGCAAACATTTTTACCGTGTCCCGAGTGTATTAGAACAAGTTTATGACCCTCGGAATGGCTCGTAAATAGGAAATCACGGTACAGTTCGGGATTTAGGAGCGAACACGCGGCGGACGCCGGGACAATACCGGTATTATCTTGTTCATCGTTGGCAGAACTATGCTGGAACTTGGACAAATGTAATGAGATCGGTAGAATAAGTTTTGCTTTTATGCCGGTAGTGGCGAAGTAACGTCGATTTCTTGGTACACTGATCATTCTCTCTTTAAAATATTATTAAATAAATTACCCAATATCTGCCACATTGAACCACACAGCGCCATCTAGTCCTAAATTAAGGCGAAGCTTGTACTATAGGTACACTACAGATAACGTTATTCAGATACTTTTCTTTTGTAAAAAAAATACATGTTTTACATAGGAATACCCAGACCGATACAAACAGAGATGCTCATGCACACACATTTTTGTACTGTGCGGGGATCGAACCCGTTACCACTGTGTCAGGAGCAGTGTTCACTACCAGTGAACCAAAATTGTCGTTAAGTTATCTCCATCTGGACATGAAGCACGAGAGTATTGATGATTAAATAAGAGATGATTATTGAAAATTCTGATCTGACTTAATTACTGAAAAGTCTCGACGAGCACACAATTACTTAAGACCTGACATAAGGCCAATAGTTACTAGTAATATTACGTAAAAAAAGTAGTAAGGTGTTTTTATTCACTTTGGATTTTCACCTGGTGTTAAGTGATATTGAAGCCTACGATGTGATAATAGACCACCTACGTTCTACTACAACAAAATGACTTATGTTAGTTAGTTTTATATAATAGTATGGTGTGCAATTAAAATATTTATCTATATAATGACTCGATATAAATACAAGCCAGTTACTACACTATCACAGTGAACAAGGGCGAACTCCCAGATATCCCATTTCAGATTTGGTGTGTTCCAGGATTGATGAAGAGATTTCGCGGGAAAAAAAAGGAACGCCCTTTATTGAGTTACGAGTCGAGACACTTTGGCAAATGTGATTTGTTGGCATTGTGTAGAACTTCATAGTATGACGGATAAACGCAGCTGGGGTGATAAAAAGTGGACTACTCAACTCATCCATCATCTGGTTTTAAATTAGAGTGTTCTATCTTGTTTGTTATTGCTATAAATTCTATGGAGACGTGAATAAATAATTGGGATACGCGATCTACGCTAATAATATAACGAGGAAAAGTTTTTTTTGTTTAAATGAATTAGTTCACTTATTGTAACAGTTGTGAATTTTAACGCATGGTATTTCTTATGGGGAGGAAGAAATGGTTTATTATATTATACTAGAAAAGATAAATAACTGGACCGTTTATTTTTTAGGAAGAAGATGAATAGGTATTACTAGTAGTAGTAGTAGGTAACTAGTAAATAATAGTTTTTTTGCTAAATAAAAATGTTACTTCCCAAAATATGTTGAAAGTTGTAATTTGCAATTAAATCACACTCTTGGTGAAAATGAAAATGTATGCTCAACGGAAACTTTTTGTCAGAAAATGTTCACTTCCTGTGGTCTCATATGTGTTCTAGGAGCGCCTCCCAGAACACTCAGACCGATATAATTTTAAGATACATATCCTAAATCGATCTGCCTAACCCTCTGGGAGAAAGGCGTGACATTATCCATGTGTGTAAGTAAATCGATCATATCAGGAATCGAACCCAAAACTTTCGGACGATCTGCGCTCTACCACACTGCATTGTCTCAAACCAGCAAGTTGCACCTAACTTTAGTAGGTACTTAGGTAGGTGAAAGAAAATTGCTTACACCAATTTAAACCTTATTTATTTAAGAGAATATTATTCGATTTATTGCTTCACGAAATGTGCCTAAGTATTGCCTTAACCATAAGTAACTCGTGCACATACTACTTAACTTATTTATTTCAGAACGAACATTTCTTGCACCTATTTTAAAACTTATTTCTTCAAGTGGATGTTCTTCGATTTATTGCTTCACTGAGAGTACGTAACTGGGACGCGAAAGCTGCTATACTTCGGAGTCAATCGTTGCTCTGGTCCATGAATATTTTGCTACTGAGTGAGCACACTGCGGAGTGAGCCGTAGTGCTTTTAGGGTTCTCTACCGTAAATGGAAATAGGAAATCCCTACTAATATTATAAATGCGAAAGGAACTATATGTCTGTCTGTGGGAAAGCGTAACTTCCCGCTTAAACCTCTCAACCGATTTTGATGAAATTTGGCACAGATAATCTTTAGACCCTGAGAAAGGACAAAGAAGCCTTTATTTTATTGCGAAAAAAGGGATGAAGAAACATTTCTGTGACACACCTACCTAAGCGCGGGCGAAGCCGTGGGCACAGCTAGTTTTCTATATATGTGACTGGACGAGCAAGAATTTTAAGCCAGCGATAAGCATGGTCGATGGTTATAGCTTTCCGTTTAGCTTATGGGCCTAGGAGTATTTTAGTTATTTTTGTATGAAATAACTCGTTTCCTTAACTATTTCATAGAGAGAATACTTTAGAAACTTTGTCCTATTCTAACCAAAACGATACGAACAGTGACAAAGCATACTAGTTCTGTAATTTTATTCTGTTTCTGAAGCGTTCTGAATACGGAGGTAATCGGATAGGAAATTGAATCGTCTATACTTTCAGTGAACATATTGTGCCTGAGGTTATCAGAAGCTATAAAGCACAGCTCATTTACAAGATGTACATCGTACGATTTACAGTTTCACCGAAGTGTGCCTGGCAAACCCCGACGCTGGGCGTAAAACCGGCTATATCTCCAAGTCGATCGTTTAACGCTGTAACATGAATAAGTTTGTTGCAGACGGGTTGCGGTGTGCACTACGCAAAGAAAATGCCATTGTGGTATATTTTCTCAACGACTAAAAACGATAGATTGCGTAGACTGTAAAACTACGAGTAACTAATGAAATCGATGCACTTGGTCCCCAAATCAAGTTCCAACTTACTGTCTAATGCATATAGACTATTTCATATTTATTTTTGGAGAGATTTGATAGATTAGGGCAGATACCTGTAAAAAGTATTCTAATAGAATGGGCCCGTAAATCATTGGGCTGATGACTTTAGAAGAATTGCTGGCATTGGCTGGATGGGGCTAGCCCGGTGTATAAAAATGTGCCACTAATTGAAGGATGAATCATTTTTTTTCAATCAATCAGTGATTAGTGAATAAAAAAATATCACTAGAAGCTTCGAAGTCAGGAAGTCAGAGACACCACGTTAAGCCAGAGTACCCAGACCAATACAAACCAAGACATGCACACAAATATTTGTACTGTGCGGGAATCGAATTCATGACCCTTGGCTCAGAACGCATAAGATGTCACTATCAAATGAGCCATCGAGTCAGCAGATTTGAAACTAGATAGCGCGGTGTTTCCTTTTCTATAGCTTAGCATCAGACCAGTTGCGATTGATCTCATCAGCATCATCATCAGCCTATCACAGTCCACTGCTGGGCATAGACCTCTCCAGTGGAGGATATACCCACAATCGCCACACTGGGCAGGCGGGTTGGCGAGGGCGTAGCTTCTTGCTCCGGTGACGCTGCTGCCCGTCACCGGTCTTTAGTATTTAGCTACGCCTTCAATTGTGATGGTTATACCGCCACCAGTCGGTTGCCAGCGCCTCGTTTGTAATTCGGCAGGATGTACCACGGGCAGGTGAGGTTGGCTTGGAGTGAAAAGATGATAGGCCGCTTCCTTACATCCCGTTGTATGTACGAGTATATGGAACAAATACAAATGTTCATCTCACGAATGTTTGTCCCGAGTGGGAAACGTAAACCATTAGCCGTGTGTGGGAATGGACCTGTGCAGTTTTTTGTACCTGCGAAGGCGATGGTCGACCTGCGCAGACGTCTCTGCACAGGTGGCCTCTCCGGTAGACCGTAGAGTGTATTTTTTTTTTATAGTGGCCTGACTTAATGGCTGTCCTACGCCTGATGGAAAGCGAAAGAGAAGCCCAAGTCGCTGTGACAACGGGCAAGTAACTGGTCAGTTACTTGTCAGTTGCCACCGCCATGCCGGCCCAACCCTAACCCCCCACGAGCTCCGGAAACCCTACTCACCGGCAGAAACACGACCCAGAGGTCATTTGACTGCGGTATTCTATAGGGTGGAGGTCCTTCCCCGGACGGGCGGCTCAATTCGAGCGAAGATTCGCTATGCCCTACCTCTCTTGTGTATGGCCGGCTTAAGGAGTTTGTTTGTGATGGGACTCACCTAAACACAACACTAGTGTCCTGCTTGTCGAGGTGCGCCGCGTCAGCCAGCGCCCACTGCAGCAGCACACTGCGGCCCTGCAGCGGCCCGCTCACCACCCGCGCCGGCAGGAACCTGCAGGAGACAATAGTATTTTAGTTAAAAATAACAATTTATTTATTTTCTTTACAGTTCTGTCATATACAGTAGATACATAGGCATATAATATTACGCTATCATACAGGCAGACAATGGGACTAAGCTCAGCTGATGCTGTCGCGGGAGTGCGTCCCCGGCAGCGCTGGTTTTCAGCTTTCCCCTGCCCTCTGAGGTGTTAGTAGAGGGCTGAGTGTGTATGGCTGAGTCGTGACACTAACCTAGTTAAGCCAAGCCGTAAATATTATTTTGTATGTGTTATGGACCAAGTGATTAATGCGGGCATTATTTATAATGCTAGGGCATTATGAATAATGTCAAATTCTATTGGGCAAAGTAATAATTACTATCTAAACTTCATTATTTATCACATTGGCCGGTCATTATTGTATTGCTACTTGGAAATTAGGCAATTTGATAATAAAGCAAAGGGAAGGGACGCACGCGTACTTATTCGGAGATCGATGTATCCGGTAATGTTTTTTTTAACCGACTGCGAAAATGGAGGAGGTTCTTAATTCGTCTGTATGTATAATTTTTTATGTATGTTCACCGATATTTCCGTCAAATATATTATGTAGATGGATGTCAAAAAATTTTTTTTGTTCGACAGAAGACACTTCCGTGGTGGTCCCATTATCGCCAAGTCAGGATCTGATGATGGTATCCGGAAGAAATTGAGGGCAACAACCAAAGTTGTATGCTCATATGGTGATTTTGTTACGCAATCATAACCTACTCAGGCATATGCTTCCGGGCGTCAACATCTGGTGCTGATGATGAAGCCATAGAACTCCTTAACGGTTAGGATATAGGGGACAGTACTGCCATTGGTCGATGGGAACTAGATAGTAGTATGTACTTGCAGGGCTAATAGGGCAGCTGATTTGACAAGTAATTTGCTTGATTCTACTTCGCAACTATTTCACTTGACTTAAAGCAAATTTTTTCTTTCCTAAGTAAAACTCTTAAGGACTTTAGTTCCCATCATTATGCAATAGTGCTGCATCAGCAGTCAGAAGTAATGTCTGGCCTGTGTATCACATACACATATTATATCAGGAGTGGATGAGCTTGTGCCCCCACGCAAGCCTTACAGAGGACCAGGAGACTGCGAAATAGTTATAAAATATGTTTTTATTACTTTGCCCAAAGGGTGATAAACAATATTTATAATGCCCGATCAATTTGATTATTTTAATAATGATTATCAAATTGCCCTCTCATATTGGCCATTTATCAGAATGCCCGGGCATTATATATAATGCTACATTTATCACTTGGTCCATAACATATTATTATGCACTATATGTCATAAGTACAAAAGAAAAAAGGAAAGAAAAAAATAAAAACAAACAAGCAAAGAATTAATCAGACACGAACCATAGGTGTGTATGGTATTTGGCTGTGTGCATGTGTGTGTGTGTGTAAGTAGGTGTATTTAGTGTGTATGTGATGTATCTAAGGAAATGTAATGATGTGTATGTGCGCGCGCGCGCGTGTGTATGTGTGTGTGTGTTATTGTCATGTCATCATCATCAGCCTACTGCAGTCCACTGTGACAGCTGGACATAGGCTTCCCAGTTGTTCGCCACTTAAGGCAATCATCTGGATGATATACCCAAAATTGCCACGCTGTACACTGGTTGATGATCGCAGGGCCTAGCTTCTCGCTCCAGTAACGCTGCTGTCCGTCATAAGTTAGTGGTAGTTAGCTACGCCTTCAATTGTGATGGTTATACCGCCAGCAGTCGGTTGCCAGCGCCTCGTGTGCTATTCGGCAGGATGCACCACGGGCAGGTAAAGTTTGCTTGAAGCGTAAAGGTGATAGGCCCTTCATCATCATCTTCATCATCAGCCTATCACAGTTCATTGCTGGACATAGGCCTCTCCAGTTGTGCGCCATTTAAGGCAAACATCTCGAGGATATACCCATAATCGATACGCTGGGCAGGCGGGTTGGCGATCGCAGGGCGCAGTTTCTAGCTCCGATGACGCTGCTGCCCGTCATCGGTCTGTGGTATTTCGCTACGCCGTCAATTGTGATGGTTATACCGCCACCAGTCGGTTGCCTCGTTTGCTATTCGGCAGGATGCACCACGGGCAGGTGAGGTTGGCTTGGAGCGAAGAGATGATAGGCCCTTACATCCCATTAATTAGTTATTGTAGGTAGATGTCACTTAAGATCGGTAAAGGTATTTTCTTTCCCCGAGGCCAGGACTGCCGGTCGGATGTTTCCGTATGCTTCGGCGCTACCCAGGCTACCCGTGTCCCAGAAAGTTACTGCCCACAGGCGGCACAAGGGTGTTTAATGAGTATGCCATTTATTGATATTTCCTTTTGTCATTCCGCTTGGCAGGTGTATTGGTGTTTACTCGTATTTGTAAAGGTAAACGCTGCTGCCTATATTCTATTAGTCGTTTTTAACGACTCGGAGTAGGATGGTATGGGCCTATTCTAAATCTGGAAGCCACACGGGCCTTTATAATACATCAGGGATAACAGGCAACTACAGCACGCATCACGTATGATCAACAGTTCTCACCTCCTTCGTCTCCGGCGGGCAGCGAGCGAGCGTGCTCCCCGGCCTCTACGTTGGCGCGTCCTGAAGAAATACCCGCTCGGCCGGTACTCGTCCAGCCAGGAGTGGGAGCGCTCAGACCGCGGGACGAAGTACGGCTGCTCGTAGCAGGGACGCTCGTCCAGGGACGTCGGGGTGAAGTTACCCCGGATGAAATTGCTGACTGTCGTGTGGAGCGCGTAGTCGCGGAGCGTCACGTCTTCAGACAGGAGGTGGACTGGAAAGATAGAAAAGGGCAAATTAGTACACAAATTAAATGTACTTGTAACGAGATATTTCGCTTATCATCATCTATAGTCAAGTAAAAGAGCGTTTTCCACGCGGTGACAGTTAATTTTAGGTGTCGTAAAGATTGACTCAGGAAATTCTTAAGATGACGCTGCCGCATACTTCTATGGTACCCGTATCCCTGCAATTTGCAGCCCATTCGTGACACAGGAAGATTTAGTAGGTTCAATACTTTTCGATCAAAAGAGTAACAAACATACATCCAAACAAACTTTAAACATTTGTATTATTTTAATAAGATTTTATATATTTTGTATGTACCCGGCAGACTTTATTACAAGCGTTATAGGTATTGCTGACGTATATTATTTCGAAAAACATAATGGCAAATCATAGACGAGAGCTGTCAAAAAGAAAATAAACGAATGGACAAGGCCTTATATATTTCTATGCCTACAAACTCTTACTTCATACACTCAGCAATAAATCAAAACACACAAAACGCTCTACATCTCCTCAACAGCCCTCGCAGACTCTTTTGTTGCAACAAACTATTCTAAGCGGGCCGCTCCATTTGTACCCAGATCCCCGGATGACAACAAAAGAGTGTTCCCGATTCCCGATCGTCAATCCGATAGCTGCGTCGTTTGTCGGAAGCGCGAGCGGGGACGGGGCGAGGCGTGCCCCGAAAGTGCCCACTGAGGAGCCAATTTCCTGCGCAGCCCAAACGCGACGCGGCCCGAGCCTGCCGGATGTCTTGACCCGGCTTTACACGGTTCGACCCGGAAAGACTAGCGTGTTTTAATGTATGGGATGTAAGCGAGCGGCCTATCATCTTTTTGCTCCAAGCCAACCTCACCTGCCCGTGGTGCATCCTGCCGAATAATAAAAGAGACGTAAGAAGGCGTAGCTAAATACAGTAGACCGATGACGGGCAGCAGCGTTACCGGAGCGAGAAAATATATGCCTGGTATATCCTCCAGATGTTTGCCCTAAGTGGCAACCAATTGGAGAGACCTATGTCCAGCAGTGGACTGCAATAGGCTGATGATGATAGTATGTTTCTATCCGGCGCGAATACTTTTTTGGAAGGTAGGCCAAAGCGAGTCTTCGTTCGAATTGAGCCGCACGCCCTTATAGAATACCGTAGCCAAATGACCTCTGGGTCGTATTTCTGCAGGTGAGTAGGGTTTCCGGAGCTCGTGGGGGGTTAGGGTTGGGCCGGCATGGCAGTGGCAGCTGACAGTTATCTGTCAGTTGCCACTGCCATGCCGGCCGACCAGTTACTTGCCCGTTGTCACAGAGACTTAGGCTTCTCTTTCGCTTTCACAGTGACACACATTTTACCACTTTGGAAGATTCTCTTGCGCAAACTATTCAGTTTAGAAAAAAATTATGTTAGAAATTTCAACATCATTTTCAAATACCTATCTATAGATACCCCACACGTATAGGTTTGATGAAAAAAAAAATTTTGAGTTTCAGTTCTATGTATGGGGAACCCCAAAAGTTCTGGATTTTTTTCTGATTTTATTTTAAAATCATAATGCGGTTAACAGAATACATCTACGTACCAAATTTCAATAATGTAGCTCTTATAGTTTCGGAATAAACTGGCTGTGACATACGGACGGACAGACAGACAGACATGACGAATCTATAAGGGTCCCGTTTTTGCCATTTTGGCTACGGAACTCTAAAAAGGAAAACTGTTATCAAATAGTGTAGTGTAAATGCTCATTATCGTCTTGTAGGAGCCGGGACGTCTCACTGACGACCTGTCTCCATTGTGGCCTGGATTCCGTGAAAAATTGCCCGCAGAAATAGAATCCCATCCCGTTATGATATTGGGGGCGACAATTTGTGAGGACACTTCGATTGGAACTGTTTAGCGTTGATTTATTGCGGTTCAAGTAGGTGGTGATGATAACTATTTTACTATTATGTTTAGTTATTTCTATAGCTAAATACCACGAAACAAATACAAAGAGGAGATGTCATAAGCCACTCGGTCTAGTGATAAAATAACTAGACCGAGCTACCTAAATTTTACCAATCAACGCCGTTAGTGGGCGTGGCTTATTAATCTGCACTCGGTCGTTCTCAGTGTGCTAAATACCACAGGCCGATGACGGGCAGCAGCGTCACTGGAGCGAGAAGCTACACCCTGTGATTGCCAACCCCGTCGCCTGCCCAGCGTGGCGATTATAGGAATATCCTCCAGATGTTTGCCCTAAGTGGCGAACAACGGGAGAGGCCTATGTCCAGCAGTGGACATAGGCCTCTCCCGTGGAATTACCAACACAAATTAGAACCGAGCATAAATTTTCTGTATTTAAAACTAAACTGAAACAATTTTTACTATCAAAATGTTTTTACTCCATAGAAGAATACTTAAAAGAATAGGGAATTAATGTGACGATCTTTAATACATATTATAATACATTACAATGCCCGAAAAGGGCGACTAAGTTGTAAAGAACATAATATAACTTAAGATCTAAATGTAACACTTAGTCTGTAATAAAGAATTTGAATTTGAATTTGGACTGCAATAGGCTGATGATGATGATGTATATAAACACGTGTAAATCCGCCCATTCGTTTAAAACTACGAGCCCACAGGCCCTCCATTTTTGTCAGAGGTCATAAATATAACCCTTTACATTTCCCCGGTCCAACGAAAAGGCAAATAATCTTCACCTATTAATCGATTCAAACTGACACCGGTAAACGGTGCAACATTTATGATGTTATCGATCACTAGGGCAGCTCAGCAAAACGGTCTGAATTATTGATGCGTTGTATCTACCTTGTCACCGATGGCTCGAGGCAGCTGCCATTTGTTTTTTTAAAGTCCTTTGGTACCTTCTCGGAGGTAAAAAAACCTTTTTTTTATAGTGGCTCGACATAATGGCTTCCCTACGCCTGATGGAAAGCGAAAGAGAAGCCCAAGTCGCTGTGACAACGGGCAAGTAACTGGTCAGTTGCCACCGCCATGCCGGCCCAACCCCAACCCCCCCACGAGCTCCGGAAACCCTACTCACCGGCAGAAACACGACTCAGAGGTCATTTGACTGCGGTATTCTATAGGGTGGAGGTCCTTCCCCGGACGGGCGGCTCAATTCGAGCGAAGATTCGCTATGCCCTACCTCTCTTCTTCTACCTATCATCTTTTCACTCCAAGCCATCCTCACCTGCCCGTGGTGCATCCTGCCGAATAACGAACGAGGCGCTGGCAACCGACTGGTGGCGGTATAACCATCACAATTGAAGGCGTAGCTAAATACCACAGACCGATGGCGAGCAGAAGCGTCTGGAGCAAGAAGCTACGCCCTGCGATCGCCAACCCGCCTGCCCAGCGTGGCGGTTATGGCTATATCCTCCATGTTTGCCTTAAAGTGGCGAGCAGCTGGAGTGGCCTATGTCCAGCAGTGGATTGCAATAGGCTGATGATGATAATAGCGATTGGTACCTTTTGTACCAAGGGTGATGGAGTCAATGAGGGTTTTCTGAAAAAAAAAAAATCACCAGGTGCCACTACATAGGCAGCAGGCCCAACTGTAACGTAATTGGTTCATTTTGACATGGTACTGACATTTACATAGCAACTGACCAATCACATGATAGCAGGGCAGATAGCGCTATATATATAGGTCTACCCTTTACCCTAAGGTTGTCTGGAATAGATCGCTTATCTCGATAAGGCCGCCTATATTGCACAACAAATGTTTACTGTAGCTAGTTTTAAGTCAATAGTTTGGTGTGCAATAAAGAATAGAATATGTCTTGGCTACAATATAATTAGCGAGGTATCCAAAAAAGCAACATTTTATATCGCAAAAGCGTCCCTCATTCCGATATTTCAGTTCAACTTTATTCAAGACAACCGTGTCAAACATCTTTACCTTCAAAAGGACTTTAGATCTCTGGGGATCGTATCTCCCGATGGTACCTACACAATTTGACGTGACCCTCTTAGGGTTCAATTTAATGCAAGACCCTATCCGATATCTTATCTGGGATGTAGTATACAGTACCCTTAATGTACGCAGTGCTTTGCCAGAATGAACTTTAAGACACCGCAATAAAGGTCAGGTTAACTTTGGCTACTGTTTATGTTATTTGTAGATAAATCTATCTTCTATACTTATAATAAATCTGTAGAGAAGTCAATTCTGTACATGAAATATATTTTAAAAATAACTATCATGGAGTGATTAGTGATCGATACTGATGCCAAAAATGCAATCAGTAAAATTTTTGTCTGTCTTTCTGTCTGTCTGTATGTTAAAAAACTACTGAACGAATTTTGACGAAACTTGGTACAATTATTCTTCATATTCATGAGCAGGTTACAGTATACTTTTCATTACGCTACAATCAATAGGAGCAGAGCAGTGATGGGAAGTGTTGGGAAAACGGGAGAAGTTCTTAACTGTATGTTTGATCGCGCATTACGCGAAAACTACTGTATGGAATTAAATGCGGTTTACACCAATGTATTGCTAGAGGTGTAACTTAAAATTTAGGTACCATTTTATGGAAGTTTATTATGTTTGAAACCCTATATCCACGCGTGTGACGCCGCCGGCACAGCTAGTATTACATAATATTGTAGTTTAAACTTTGATTAGCTATGCCAATTCTATTCCCAAACAAGCGCCCACAGTCCACACCTCAAACCCACACTCCAAACTATTAAGCGGTGTCTACACCCGTTTTGTAGGTCAATCGATACCGTAACGGGAACGTTTTTATGAAACACGCTTTACACTCAAACAAAGAAATGAACGAGAGAATTTTACGAGTATACCACTGTATCGGATTCTCACCTTACCCTAACGAACTGGCCACGTTCGGGATTGTATGAAAAATGTGTTGAAACTTTGTTGATACAGCTTTCATCCGATTATGGCGCAGCGAAATGGAGATATTTCATGCTTGTTTCTTTTTTATAAAGCTCATTTGGTAGTGACCTCTGCCATCTGAGCCAAGGGGTTCGATTCCCGCACAGTACAAACATCTTTGTATCGGTCTGGGTGTTTGCTATGTATGATATGTATTTATTTTAAAAAAGGTATCTAAGTAAGTCTATCAGTTGTCTAATACCCATAGCCAAGCCATTCGGCTTAGTTTGGGGCTAGATGGCGATGTGTGGCCCAGCGTCGTATGTCTTGGGTTATTTATTGAGCAGGGATGTAAGGGAGCGACCTATCATCGTTTTGCTCCAAGTCAACCTCACCTGCTTGTGGTGCATCCTGCTGAATAACAAATGAGGCTCTGGCAACCGACTGGTGGCGGTATAACCATCACACTTAAAGGCGTAGGTAATGCGTGGCGATTATGGGTATGTCCTCCAGATGTTTGCTCTAGGTGACGATCAACTGGAGTAGCCTATGTGAGCAGTGGACTGCAATAGGCTGATGATGATGACAAAGTAATATATCTAGACACGGATCAAACACAAATGTTCATCACGGGAATATTTCATCCCGGGTGGGGATCGAAACCACGATCCTTGGTTCAGAAGTCAAGGGTCACTACCAATTGAGCTACAGGTCCGGTGTTGAGCTTAGGCCTCTTTCCTCCCTCGTTTTTTAAATAATTCCAGTCGCAAATCAAATATTTTAAAACTGCTATTCCATTCGCCGCCATCTTTTATGTCTGTTGCAATAAATATCAACGGCATCACAATTTTTTTCTTTTCACTTGTTTTTTTGCAGTTCCTTGACGTTTTGTAAGGACATTAGGCGAGTGAAATATGCGAAGGTAAAGATAAATTTGGTGCCCAGTGAGGCGTGGGACCAACTAGATTGCTTTGTCGGAGTAGACACGAAATACTGTCACTTTACTGTGAAACAGATTACATAATTTACTAGTATGTATACCTGCTTATTTTGACAGGCTCGGTGGCTCATTTGGTAGTGATCTCTGCCCTCTGAGCCAATGGTCGTGGGTTCGATTCCCGCACAGTACACACATTTCTTTTCATGAACATGTCTGTTTGTATTGGTCTGGGTGTTTTCTATGTGTATTTATTTACAAAAAAAATGTATCTAAGTAAGTTTATCAGTTGTCTAGTACCCATAGTACAAGCTTCGGCTTAGTTTGGGGCTAGGTGGCGCTGTGTGGCCCAGCGTGGCATGTCTTGGTTATTATTATTATTTTCTTAAAATATAATAGTTGTAAACGATATTATGACAATGTCCAGCCAGGTTATTAAGATATAATTCAGTTCAGAAATTACTCCTAAATTACATTACGAGTATTGTGTGAATTATTTAGGAGAGTAATTACTCGATCCATTAGTTTAATGAAAATGTACAATTCAAATTTA
The DNA here is from genome assembly GCA_031163375.1 of Conogethes punctiferalis. Classification (NCBI taxonomy): domain Eukaryota; kingdom Metazoa; phylum Arthropoda; class Insecta; order Lepidoptera; family Crambidae; genus Conogethes; species Conogethes punctiferalis. The sequence continues at coordinate 15,732,639 of CM062089.1, read as the reverse complement.
AAAGTTTAAACATAAAATGCGTCGCTAACAATCAGCTTAGTGATTTAGAAAAAAGCACATATTCATCACCATCATCATCATCGGTCTATTGCAGTCCACTGCTGGACATAGGCCTCTCCAGTTGTTCGCCACTTAGGGCAAACATATGGAGGACTAGCTGTGCCAGCGACTTCGTCCGCGTGGAATAGTTTCTTGGGTAGTGATTTTAATGACCCCAGTGCCTGGCAGCTGGCAGCGGCGCGGCGCAGATCTCGGCGCGCTTTATATACCCGCGCAAACGTACAGCAGACTCGACGTGATTAGTTAAATGGGCGTAACTTTTTTATTTATGGACCGATTAACATGAAACAAACACTAAATGTTAAGGGAAGCTTCCAGCAATATATTAGTGAAATTAGCATCTTAATCGGATACGCGGTGTCTGAGATTAGCGTGCACAAACATACAGACAAACAGACAAAAATTCCAAAAATCATTGTTTTGGGTACTATTGCATTAATAAAGGCCTCCCATAATATTTTTTCACAAATATCTTCCATGTACAGACAGCGATTCGTTACATTTTTATTATATGTATAGAAGAAGAAGAAGAAGAAGATATACCCATAATCGCCACGCTGGGCAGGGCGTAACTTCTCGCTCCGGTGACGCTGCTGCCCGTCATCGGTCTGTTGTATTTAGCTACGCCTTCAATTGTGATGGTTATATGGGATGTAAGGGAGCGACCCATCGTCTTTTCGCTCCAAGCCAACCTCACCTGCACGTGGTGCATCCTGCCGAATAACAAACGAGGCGCTGGCAACCGACTGGTGGCGGTATAACATATTCGTTTTCCTTCAATTGATTTTGGCCCTTATTTTTAAGCCACTGTCCACCGGACGATAATAATCAAGCTTAGCAACAGTCTTTGTCAACTTTTCTCCTTTTGGAAACCTTATAAGAATAAAATTCGTTATGAGGGTGAAATATGCGACAGTGAAAGTCAATTTCCTGCCCAATGGAGCGGACGTGGGCCCGTCTCGTGTGGCCCAAAGAATGTTGCCCTATTTCCGTGTTCGCCTAATTTTGTACGAAACACACCTCATTTAGTAGTGTGCCTTCATAAATTGGGCATCTTTTTTGTTACGATGTCGATATTCCGTATAAAGGAACAAACCGTGAATATTATTAAGTGTACATCTCACGGGTCATAATCATAATATCATAATATTTATTGTATTATGTGGTTACAAAAGGATGTTACAAATGGATAAGAGGTTCCTCACATAAACCTCACATAAATTGGCATGAGAGTTTTCTGAAAACGATAATCCACCAGATGGCACTACAATCTTTTTAGTTAGCCTTTACGTTTACACAAATGTTTGTACTGTGCAGGGATCGAACCCACGCCCCTTGGTTCAAAAGACAGAGGTCACTACTCACTACTAAATGACAATAAAATTCATAATCCACTTCTTACTTTGAGACCGGAGCAATGTTTGTGATGTTGACTGATATTTTTAAAGACCTTTAATTAACTATTTAAATTATAGCTGACCGCATTCTACATACAAATAACGACGAGCAAATAACCTATAATAAACTACTGCTTTTTTCAGAAGTAAGAGCAACCAAATGTACCAGTTGTATATGTAAGTTTAATTAGAACTAAATTGATCTAGTTAGCCCAGTGTAATCGAGGCAGTTAAATCGTATATGCATTTCGAGGCATAATCTATGCAAATGCAGAGAGAAAACTTATAAAACGAGTTTTTCTTATAATTAAGTATTGTAGTGTCAACGTATTGACAGGTAGATAAATAAATTAAATACATAAACTTAATATAATATAATTTATTATTGTTGCCTAAAATTTAAAACGACCCGTCATCTTTTCGCTCTAAGCCACCCTCACTTGCGTCAACCTCAGATGACAGACGAGGCTCTGAGAACCGACTGGCAGCTAAAACCATCACGATTAAACGCGTAGCTAGACACCACAGGAGGATGACGGGCAACGGCGTCACCGGAGCGAGAAGCTACGCGCTGCGATCGCCAACCCGCCTGCTTAGCGTGGCGATTACGGGTAAGTTCTCCAAAGTGATGCACAACTGGAGATGCTTATGTCCAGCAGTGGACTGCGATAGGCTGATGCTACTATAAAAAACTGTATAATTGACATTTCTATCATTCTATCATTGATTGATTTCTAAATTTAACATTTTCCATCTTCTTCTTCTTTGCGTTTCGATGGCAAATCGAAATCAAACTTGTTGTGCCTAGTGCTCCGCAGCCCCGACCGCACCCCCAGTCACGGACATTAGCTCGGTGAGCGAGCAGGTCTCTCCACTCGTGGGACAGCAGACCAGGTGAGACATACTCTGGAGAGAGGCACCACACTCGCAGGCAAGATCTGACCCATCAGAGTACCCCCACCTGTACATATTATCAACATTTTTCATTATTTACTGCAGTAGCTACACTGTTAAGGCCTTGTATAGTGTGTCAGTTAGGTAACCTGATTAGTCTTCGATGTTAGTCGACACTAATTACTGATCAACGCGCTGTGCAGCGTACCGTGATTCGAGAGCTGTGTTGTATTACCAAATGAAAATCAGCGATGATAAATGATAATTTAAATACATACAACTTATTCTTACAGCCTACACACTGTCAGATGCGGTCATCGAAATCACTCCTTCTTGAATCCTCATCATCTCGATGGTTGACGATCCTCCACTGTACGCTTTATGAGGAACTTCTTGCCTCGCGCATCGGTTTTGTGGGACCAACTCTCTGCGACAGTCTTTCCGAACAGCTACGACTTGGGAGCCTTCAAGAAATGAGCGTACTCCTATTTAAAAGGCCGGCAGCGACCCCAGAACTCGATTTGAGTTGCGGGTGTCCATGGGCGGTGTCAACTGCTTACCATCAGGCATCACATTTGCTCGTCTGCCGCATCTTGCATAAAAAAGAAAAAATACTAGAGAGGAGTATGTCCAGCTGTGGACTGGGATAGGCTGATGATGATGACGAGTTGTGTAGTGATGTCCAAGTTATACTCTCTTAAATTGACCAAATTACCGGAAATCGATCGGGAGTATTTTACTAATCTGTGCACAGGAATCTCCCGCTTATTTGTCAGTGTTGCCAACTTCGCGCGACTTCCGGAAGGCTCTAATCGCTTTGTTAGTGCGCCCCTCATTTGCTAATGGGCCGAACAGAGTGATAAAACAATTTAAGGAGATGATTTTCCGTATTTTCTTCTTTTGACACGAGTACCTAATGAAACTTTTGGTCGTGACGGATTTGTTTACTGAAGCGATAATTCATCTTTGAGAGTTTTGAATAAAGCGATTTTCTGTTTGATTGATATAATAGGGATATAAGGAACCCATATTTTGGCTCCAAGCCATCCTCACCTGCCGTGGTGCATCCTGCCAAATAACATACGAGGCTCTGGCGACCGACTGGTGGCGGTATAATAATAACAATTGAAGGTGTAGCTAAACCACAGACCGATGACGGGCAGCAGCGTACCGGAGCGAGAAGGTACGCCCTTCGATCGCCAACCCACCTGCTCAGCGTTGCGATTATGGCTAAAGCCTCCGGGTGTATGCCCAAAATGGCAACTGGAGAGGCCTATGTCCAGCAGTGGACTGCGATTGGCTGATGACGATGATTAATTTATATTCTTATACCAAGAATTGAACGAATGAAATACCTCAGACACATAATATTGTCTACTATGAAATATGAGGTCAGGTCTGTTTACTTATTTAGGTCAAACAGTATGGCGTGCTGTCAAAAGTATATGATTATGCCAACGGTAACACTCATTTTAAGTGTTATTATAATTATTATTTGTCACGACACTCATGAAATATGAACGACCCATATCCACCGCCTACACTTTACTAGACTCAACAAAACATTTTTCCATTTGAGTAAGTATGATTCTCTTTGGAAATTTTTGGAATGGCTCGAGGGCTAATTTGGTAGTGGCTTACTCCTTATAATAATATGGGATGTAAGGGAGCGGCCCAGAGATTCTAGGGTGTGTGATTCTAGTCTAGACTAGTGACATCATCATCAGCCTATTACAGTCCACAGCTGGACATAGGCCTCTTCAGCTGGTCTCCACTTTGAACAATCTGGACCCATAATCGCCACGCTGGGAAGGCGGGTTGGCGATCGCAGGGCGTAGCTCCTCGCAGCGACATGTAGTATTCAGCTACGCCTTCAATTGTGGCGGTTATCGACCACCAGTCGATTGCCAGAGCCTTGTTTGTTAGTCGGCAGGATGCACCACGGGCAGATGAGGGTGGTTTGAAGCGAAAAGATATCAGTTCACCCCCTCACATCCCTATGTAAGGGGATGTCAACTGAAATCAGACTCACCTTGACACCACATTTGTTCCCTATTAAAACCAATAAAAATATAAGATGGGAAAAGAATAAAAATATAAAAACCATTGCTCTCCTCGCCCTAGTTATTTAAAGTCCGATTTTATTTATAGGATTCCAAAAAGAGACCCATCCAAAAATACCGTCTTTGATAAATTTTACAAAACGTTGCATATTATAAACATTAATTAATGTGTCACTGTTACTCGGAATAAATAAATCAATTATTTATGAATATGAATAACAAATACTGTTTTGATCCTTACTCTTGAGAGAGCCGGATTCCAAAGGAAACTCATTTGAGGAAAAACGCTTTTTAATACAAAATTTGTATTAAAATTTCACGTTTATATTGTTGCGGTCTGAGAGCGCATTCGGTTAACGTAATTTGATTTTAATCACGGCTTTTTCATAAGCCAAGGATGTTTAAGCATTAGACGTGAAATTGATCCAATTAAAAATGCTTTTTGTTTAAACACGTTCAGTAATTTCTTTGCCTTAACTTTTTTCTTTTTAACCGCGGTGTTTTTAAATGAGGAGTGTTTGCATAATATTCAAACATTCGTTCGTGAACCAAAATAATTATACTGAGCGGTAATCGAACCCGCGACTACAGTGTTAGAGGCCACACGTGATTGACACGTGACACTATTGCAATTCCATCCTCATCATCTCGATGGATGGCGATCCTCGACTGTACGCTTTATGAGGAACTTCTTGCCTTGCCCATTGGTTTGTGTAACCAACTTTCTGCAACAATCGTTCCGAACAGCTACCCTAAACTCGATTTGAGTTGCGGGTGTCCATGGGCGGTGTCGACTGCTTACCATCAGGCATCACACTTGCTCGTCTAACGTCTTTAGCATAAAAAAAGAGGCAGTTCACAACCACAACTGATCGAAATAATTTAAATATCAAAATATGTATGTACTAATTTATTGAAAAATTTATAAATTATTATATTATGAAAGAGAAACATATTTATTGAAACAGTTTGCACAACGTTGCCCTTCTCTTCAGAAAATTACACATGAAGGTTGTCTGGAAGAGATCGCTTACTGGCGATAAGACAGGCGATCTTATCCAGATTGTACCACAAAATGTCTGTATCACCTTTTCTATTCTGTATTTTGTGCAATAAAGAATATCTATCTATCTATCATTCCGTGTCCTGTGGTAAATAAGTACTGGTTGCTGTAACGTAAATTTAATAACGTAAACAGAATCCTTTGATGACGTAATACTTAATGGAGGGCTTTTCATTCATATTACGTTTAATTAACGAGTAAGTATTCATTTGTTTAACTTTGTACTTACTTTATGTAATTGGAAACGGACTCATAGAGAGTTTCATTTGATAAATGTTAATAAATAAGTCCTAATGAAACTATCTTGACTAAATTTCGGTCTTAGGATTGGACATTGGAGTACCAGACAAACGTGGAATTATCTACCTAAATGACATCTTTTTTAGCGTGCACAAATTTGAAAACGTGATTTATTTAACTGATAACCTATTTTATTATTAAGTATCTACTGAACGAATTGGAAAGAAATAAAAAAAATATTGCTCATCTAACAGACTAGCTGTGCTCGCGACTTCGCCGCGTGGAAAAGTTATTTTTTCCACGTTTTATTTTACATTTTCCATTATTTCTTCGCTCCTAGTTGCAGTTATGTTATATAGCCTAAAGCCTTCCTCGATAAATGGTCTATTCAACACAAAAATAATTTTTCAATTCGGACCAGTAGTTCCTGAGATTAGCGCGTTCAAACAAACAAACTCTTCAGCTTTATAATATTAAGATAAACACATAGGCTACAATAATTTATAAGGATATTATTTAAGGTTTGTTTATATTTTGTAGCTCTGTATTTTTTCGCTGTTTAGCTTTATTAAGTTCACGATTAGAATACTTTTTGTTTACTAAGTAAACAATCGGCCTTCTCAACAAAGAAAATATTGGCTCCCAGCTTTGTTAGTGTTAAAATTGGCAAAGTTCTGTTTGTGAAAGTATGACGTATTGCCTCATCAATCAGCGGTGAGGTACCTTTGAGCTCCAGACAATCTTTGATACTTGGATGGGCTGTTGATCCACTTCAATTATTTTCTTTCATGTACTATATTTTTGACTGGCTTGATGGCTCATTTGGTAGTGACCTCTGCCCTCTGAGCCAAGCGTCGTGGGTTCGAATCCCGCACAGTACAAACTTGTGTTCAAATTTGTGTTCATGAACATGTCTGTTTGTATTGGTCTGGGTGTTTTCTATGTATGTATGTATAATATGTATTTATTTACAATAAAAAGTAAGTTTATATCAGTTCTCTAGTACCCATAGTACAAGCTTCGGCTTAGTTTGAGGCTAGGTGGCGCTGTGTGGCCCAGCGTGACATGTCTTGGGTTATTTATTTATTTATATTGCAAGATGATGTAGTGACCATGATTGAGAAAGGTATGCTTAGATGATTTGGTCATCGTTAGAGGGTGGATGAAGATAGATTATCAAAGAAAATATATAGTGAGTGCGTGAATGGATCTGTTGGAAGGGGAAGACCTAGAACATTCCGTGACCAAATAGGGGTCTTAAAAAAAGGTAAAATACTAAGTAGCTGACGAGCACGAACGAAGAAATTGATGAATGTGGACGAAGCAAAAGTTGTGCGCCAGTATCATAGCAAATGAACGAACGTGGTCTCTGCTATCTGTGAGAAAGGCGTCACCTTAGGTATGTTTGTATTCTACTAAATTTTGGATTCCTTTTTTAATTTAAAAGGTTACTAAAAGTTTTCCAGTTGGATGACGATCCGGAGAGCATACAATGCATCGTATGCCCTCTGAACCTCTCCTTTGTGCCCCGAGTGATGAGCACGAGGTGCGATCCACTCGTTGGGGCGTAACAGTGTCGTAGGTGCAACCTCACCATTACAGGAAGTCCACCCAGAGAGCACTCTATTGCTCTCCGGAGCCAAAAGCCAGATTTAAGAGAGGTAGGGCAAAGCGAATCATCGCTCGAATTGAGCCGCCCGTCCGGGGAAGGAGAAAAAAACCTCCACCCTATAGAATACCGCAGCCAAATGACCTCCGGGTCGTGTTTCTGCCGGTGAGTAGTAGTAGTGGTTGGGCCGGCATGGCGGTGGCAGGTGGCAACTGACCAGTTACTTGCCACCGCCATGCCGACTCAGCGACTTGGGCTTCTCTTTCGCTTTCCATCAGGCGTAGGGAAGCCATTATGTCGAGCCACTATAAAAAAAAAGTTACTTGCCAGTGGTCACAGCGACTTGGGTTTCTCTATCGTGTGCCTTAGCACTACTAAACACCTGAACCTAAATAATACGAAGGCTGTTATTAACATAAATATTCAAATCAGCGCACAATTTATTTCTGTTTTTCAAGATTACACCAGCTGAGTATTATTCGACTAATTTGTCAAGAAGAAAATTATAATTGCAAAATATTACAGAAGGTAATAATTTATGACGCCGCCTCGACTTTGCGGGCGGGCTGCACAAAAAGATTTTAACCGAGAGTCAACTTCTGACCTGAGTTTAAAAGTTTAATGCCAATTTTCGAAAAGGGGTTCCCAAGTTTAAAGCTTTGTTTAACTTAAATTTTGTTTGGCTTTGGCATACATTCTTAATGTAATTTTTTTTATTCATTTTCTAAGAAAGCATTTCAGAAGGTTAATGTGTTATAAGAACTGAGTTCTTCCGTGATTATAGCGCTTGTAAGAATGCCGCTTGTAAGAAATATCGGTATCTCAAAAATCGGTAACAACCCCGCTAATAAATATAGTTAGGAGCAGTCAATAAAAAAGGATTTAAGATCTTCATTTTCTAAATTACACCATAATATAGGTAGTTAACATGCAATTAAGTAATAATGTAGAATACCTATAAATCTAGCTGTACGAGGATTAAAACTGGATAAAAGTATTGAGTTGATGTCACCCACCCTAAACCCAGAGAGGTCATTTATTTGATACATTTTAATAAGAAAAACATTTATATCTTTCGCACTGTAGGTAGCTCTTCTCTCTCTATTTGTATAAAACAAGTGCACTTGCGCAAACTTATCATCTGTATGTTTTTTTTTTTTTTATAAGAAGAGCTTTCAGGATGACCTCACTCCACCTGATGGTAAGCGGTCGTGAGGTCCAAAAGTTAGGTCGACAGGCACAATAGAGCCCATTGCGCCTGTCGCCCTCACCCTGAAGGCCCAAATGTTAAGTAATAAAGATTTTTTATTAGGTATTTCTTATAAAAAAAACATCATAACATTCGTGTGATGTGACCTCAACCGACTAGTGGCGGTATAACCATCACAATTGAAGGCGTAGGTAAATACCACAGACCGATGACGGGCAGCAGCGTCACCGGAGCGAGAATCTACGTCCTGCAATCGCCAACTCGCCCGCCCAGAGCGTGGCGATTATGGGTACATCCTCCAGATGTTTGCCCTAATTGGTGAACAACTGGAGAGGCCCATGTCCAGCAGTGGACTGGAATAGGCTGATGATAAATGCCTCACCTACTTCGCTTTGTGTTATTAGCATCAAACATCTGGAGGATATCCTCCAGATGTTTGGGTATATACCCATAATAGGTGTTATTTATTTTTTTGTCTTTTATTAAAAATTGTCATCTATGCTCGACGTAGTCAAACATGCTGTTCACACATGTTGGTGGAGATGCAGCCTAACTTGTATCGTATTAGCTTGTATCACTAATATTGTAACTACTGTATATCCGTTGTGTGTGTCAAATAAATAAATAAATAAATCGCCACGCTGGGTGGGCAGGCGGGTTGGCGATCGAAGGGTGTAGTTTCTCGCACCGGTAACGTTGCTGCCCGTCATCGATCTGTGGTATTTAGCTACGTCTTCAATGGTGATGGTTATACCGCTAGCGCCTCGTTTGTTATTCTGCAGGATAAACTACGAGCAGGTGAGGTTTGCTTGGAGTGAAAAGATAGGCCGCTCCTTTAAATGCCTGAGGAAGGAATATTATCTATCATAGATAAGTATTTTTTGCGAATACGGGTGTACTACGCGCTACTACGCGCCAGGTTTCTCTTCTGGCTTCTTTTCTGGCTGTTTTTCTGGCTCTGGTGCCTTTTCTGGCTCTGGTGGTTTTTCGGCAGGTGGAGCCTCAGTAGGGCCAGTGCCTGGCGGAGGAGGAGGAGGTTCTGCAGGTCCCTGGTCCACGTTAGGCCTTCCCGGGAACCGGCCGTCGAACCTAGATCGGCTCGTCGTTGTGTCCTCGTAATACAATTCGTAGTACTTAGGATCTGCTGCAATCCTCCTTTGGGATTCTAAGGTTCTCGTTATTCTAATGGCGTCTTTTATGTCGACGCCCAACCTGGAATTTCCATAGATAGATAGATACTCTTTATTGCATATATAAAGAAATTACGTAGAACTAGATAAAGTTTGCAGCGGTTGGTACAATTTACGCGGCCTTATCTCTATGAGTGATCTATTCCAGACAACTTTTGGGTGGAGAATAAATATAAATATCAGAAAACATCACATACATTGCTCCGATCCCAAAGTAAGTAGCTTACGCACTTTTGTTATGGGTATCAGAACAACGAAGGTACCACAAATAAATACTTAAATACAAATATAAACACCCAGAATAGAAAATAGAAAATGGCAAGATAGAATATGGCGTTTTGTACCAAAATTTGGAAAACAACTTAATATAATAAATAACCCTGCTAACCTAACTACATAGATGACGCTGTAGGGCCCAGGGTAACTTGCAAGACATGCCACCCTGGGCCTTACAGCGCCATCTAGTCTAAACTGGACTAAAGCTTGTACTATGGGTGCTAGAAAATTGATACTTTGATATATTATTTGTAAGTAAATACATTTTATACATAGCAAACACCCGGAGCCATACAGAGAGACATCTTCATCATCATCATCATCAGCCCATCGCAGTCCACTGCTGGACATAGGCCTCTCCAGTTGTTCGCCACTTAGGGCCAACATCTGGAGGATATATCCATAATCGCCACGCTGGGCAGGCGGGTTGGCGATCGCAGGGCGTAGCTTCTCGCTCCGGTGACGCTGCTACCCGTCATGGTCTGTGGTATTTAGCTACGCCTTCAATTGTGATGGTTATACCGCCACCAGTCGGTTGCCAGAGCCTCGTTTGTTGTTCGGCAGGATGCACCATGGGCAGGTGAGCTTGGCTTGGAGCGAAAAGATGATGGGTCGCTCCCTTACATCATCATATGATACACAAATTTTGATACTGTGCGAGTAATGAACCCATAATAACTATTGTGTCAGAAATAGCGTTCATAATGCAAAGCAAGATAATTCTTCATGCCTCGTTTAAGGGATCTCATATCAAAAGCAGGTGGAAATGTGCTGGTTTACCTGACAACCTTTTCGTACATTCTCATATGGAAATGTATAGTCGAAACCTTCGTATGCTGACTCTTCAATGAGGTGTATAAGAGGTACTGCATCCTTTGCAGGTGACTAAGCAAGCCAAAACAGTATCCGATTTTGTACCTCACCATGTTACGATATTTCTTCCTTAGTACTTGTGCAAAGACTATTTTGTACCTGCGGAGAATATAAGGTGAGGTTTACCGACATGGTGGGACGATGACTTAAGAATAGAGATTGCAATAAGCCCTTTTAGACATCCACCGGGCTCGGTAGGTACGAAAACTGCGGCACGGAAGCCCCAAATTCTCGAAATCTTCTAAATTTTAAAAGAGGTAGGGCACAGGGGATCATCACTCGAAAGTCGCCCGTCCTGGGAAGGACTTCCATCTTATAGAATACTGCAGACAAATGACCTCCGGGTTGTATTGCTGCCGGTGTGTAGGGTTTCCGGAGCTCGTGGGGGGGTTTGGGTTGGGCCGGCATAGCGGTGGAGTTGCCACCGCTAGGGCTTCTCTTTCGCTTTCCATCAGGCGTGGGGAAGCCATTACAACAAAAAAAATAATCAGTGCATGAAAGAGCCTAAACTCAATTCATCATCATCATCAGCCTATCGCAGTGGACTGCTGGACATAGGCTTTTCTAGTTGTTCGCCACTTTGGGCAAACACCCGGAGGCTTTACCCATAATCACCACGTAGGACAGGCGGATTGGTGATCGCCGTAGCTTCTCGCTCCAGTGACGCTGCTGCCCGTCATCGGCCAGTGACACTCGTATTTAGCTACTCCTTCGATCGTGATGGTTACCTATGTCGCAGTCATCTGGTTGAATCTCCTAGTCAACTGAATGGCTAGCGCGTTCAATGATGACATTCGATTAAATGCCTAAAGGACAACTCGTCATGTTATTTAACGAAACGTTCAACGTCTTGACTGAAGGTCATTTTAGCGTCTATTACTATATAAAGCACAGATTAGACCATGTATGGAGTATTGCTGCCACCTTTGGGACGGATCTGCCAAATACCAACTGGCCGCCCTGGACTCGATTGAAAAGCGTGCAATTGGGATCGTAGGTGATCCATCACTAATAGAAGATAGGCTGGATGATCTTAATCACCGCCGCCTCATAGCATGTTTGTCGGTTTTTTATAGGATACATTTCGGAGAATGTGCAGGGGAACTGCATGGATTGATTCCGCCGGCTCCTTTCCATCATCGGGATACAAGACGTAGGTTGGCCTACCACCCTTACGTAGTCGACATACCTTTCATCCGTACAAAAAGGTTTGCTAATTCCTTCCTGCCGCGGACGGCCAAAATATGGAATTCTCTGCCAGCTGACGTCTTTCCTGAGTGTTACAACTTGGAGGCTTTTAAGGCTAGAGTGAATAGGCTTTATCTAAGTAAGCATGCTCCATCCTAGACCACATCATCACTTAACATCAGGTGTGATTGTGGTCAAATGCTTTCTTAGAATTAAATAAAAAAAAAAAAAAAAAAAAAAAAGCATAGTCGTTGAATCGGTAAAAGGCGACTGTGTAATGTTTAGTTTTAAATTTTTCTTTAAAGAAAGGAATGAACGCGCTAGACATTCAATTGAATAAGAGATTCAACCAGATGACTGCGACAGTTATACCGCCACCAATGATATAAGTTTATTTACCTCGTGGCATATACAAAGTGTTCCATAGCCGATATTGATCTATTCCTCACGAACTGACGTTTTTTATCCTCGCGCCATGAAAAATGCTGGCGGCGGCCACCGGTCTCTGGATTCATTATGGCTTTTTCTTTCAAAAGTTTATTTTGTTCGTCGAACCTCCTGGTTATTATTTGAAGGTCATCGTCTACTTCAAAGTTAGGTATCCCACCTCTTGTGTCGTTCAAAATGCTTTCCACATCCCGCAGCATCTTTATAGATTTGAATTCTTTAAGTCTTTTTTTATACTCTTTACTATTTTTGTTTGGTGTTGTGAACCTCCTTTTTGTACTCGTCATCATTTTTCGAGTGACCTGTTTGAAGCATGTAGTTCGTTTAATAAGCTTGTTTCCATAAAAAAATTAATTAGTCCGTCTTCTAAATTATTTAAAAATAAAAGATACGTATTTTTTAATTTTTAAATTAGAACAAAGATTACAAAGATGTAGCCCGTTAAAGTTTCGCGTGACGTCACGCCGTGCAGCATTTTGTCGCACGGCATGACATCAAACACTCCCACTCCTAAATTTTGATGCCTTGTATCTTTGTTATTTTTTGTGTAAATGAAAAAAAGGAAAAGTACGTGTTCAATATATTTTCATAATCTAAAATACGGACTAAATATAATGTAAGTATTTTGACCCTGGAAACATCCCTATTGTATACCTTCATGTTCTAAAAAGTTAAGTTTTAAGGGGTGGTTCTAAAAACGAATTAAGCAGCCCATCTGGGGAAGAACTTACACACTACAGACTCATCATCATCATCAGCCCGTGTCAGTCCACTGCTGGACATAGGCCTCTCCTAATGTTCGCCTCCTTGATCGATTTTGGGCCTCTTGCATCCAGCACTTGCCAGCCGCGCAAATCGTCACTCCACCTGGCCTGAGGGCGTTCTACATTACGTTTGCCGAGACGCGGTCTCCACTCCAGAACTCGTTTACTCCACTCTAGAACACTACAGACTACCGCAGCTAAATGACCTATGGGTCGTGTTTCTGCCGGTGAATAAAGTTTCTGGAGCTCGTGGGGTGAGTGCTACAACGGCAGCCGGGGGTTAGTTAGCTGCAGGCGTCCATAGGCTGCGGTAACCGCTTAACATCAGGCGGGCCGTAGGCTTGTTTGCCGTGATACGGTACGCCGTATCACGTAGTTGCCAATTTGTTTTTAACACAATTTTAACAAAAAGTAATCTTTGATGGATCATGTTTTTTCCCATTCCTATAACGTGGTATTCTTCATACGAAGCTGAAATTTAACTTTAATGCTATTGATAATATCGTATTACCGTCTGCATTGTAAAACTTTTTTAATATGAACATTGTAATACAAACATGGTAAAAACATTGGCGATGAAAAGGAGTAATGTCGAGTTTCGTCCTTCTCGATAGAAACCATTTAATTTATTTATTTTTAAATAAAGGATATTATTATAGTTCGTTACGTCTTTCGATAGTAGATAGATAGAGGCGTATAGAGCGACAATAATACTGAACTAATACCTACAAACATGGTAAAAACATTGGCGATGAAAAAGAGTAATGTCGAGTTTCGTCCTTCTCGATAGAAACCATTCAATTTAATTTATTTATTTTTAAATAAAGGATATTATTATAGTTCGTTACGTCTTTCGATAGAGTATCGATAGCAGATAGATAGAGGTGTATAGAGCGGCAACACTGAACTACAATATATGAAAGATAAGGTCAAAAAAAATATATATTTGCCTCCTGATAGTTGGAAAGCTGGTCTTCGATGTATCGGTACTCGTTCGGTGTGGTCCAATGCATCTTCTCCGCATCTAAGTCTCCAACTATATCTTTGATTAATTTTTCAGAATCCAGATCGAACAATCCTGGCTCTGAGCGTACAAAACATATTACTGGAAAATACGAATCTAAATTAGGCTTTTACAAGACAAAGGGTCGGAGTTGGGCCGGTCTGGCGGTGGCAACTGACAGGTAACTGACCAGTTACTTGCCCATTGTCACAGCGACTTGGGCTTCTCCTTCGCTTTCCATCAGGCACAGGGAAGCCATTATGTTGAGCTAAAATAAAAAATGACATTTTGTCATTTGGTTGCATTTGCCATAGTCACCACGCTTGGCAGGCGGATTGGCGACAACAGTAGGCTTATTTGAACCTAGTTAAACCCTGCTGCCTATTTCCTAATATTCCCCTTAGTCGTTTTCTATCATCCCCATGGGATAAGCCAGGGTGGTCGTATTCTAAATTCGGAAACCACACGGACATACACACCCGTCTCCTAATAGATTAACCGAAATTCGTCAAGAAGATTAAAATCATCATTCTCCTGGCCTTATCCCGCTCTAAGTGGGGTTGGCACAACATGTTTTCTTCTCTCCCTTTTCACTATCAGGGCATCTCTACACCTTTGACACGCATGTCATTTCTCACACGGTCCATCCATTCCTTTTTCTGCTTTCCTTTTCCTCTATATCTTTCCACAATTGTCGGCCAGGGGATTAAAATATTCTTAGAAAACTTACAATTCATTATGGTCACTATATTTTGAAAGTAATTCATAGTAACTAAAACTCTAAAACCGCATGAATATTAAATGTTATTACAAAGTTTACATAATCTTCACAAATTGGTAATCATTTTCGATTATAGCACGGCAGTTAAATATTGTAATTATTAAGTAATTATACAAGATGTGAAATGAGATATTTATGTTTTGTAGGAAGCACTTACTTATATGTGTGTAGGAAGTCACAACATAGTATAAAAGACTAGCTGCTGCCCGCGGCTTTGCCCGCGTGAATATTTGTATAAAACATAGCCTATATGTTATTCCAATGTATAAGCTATATTACTGTAAAGTTTCATTAAAATCCGTTCAGTAATTAATGCGTGAAAGAGGAACAAACATCCATCCATCTATCCATCTAAACAAACTTTCGCATTTATAATATTAGTAGGATTGTATTGTGGCAGAGTATAGTAGTGTGGCGTCTCGCCTCCTTTCATTCAACTTTTACTCTTCGCACCACGTCCCACAATAGCTTCCAGTCATCTGATAGAAAGCTAGTTTCTATGTATTTCTATGAAGAACCTTCCCTAGTTAACGACACGACGCTAGTAACGAATTCATAGAGACCAGTAGTAGTGTCACCGCGACATGCCGCGCCGTCCGCCGACGCCTTATGTCGCCCCTCACTAGTTACGAGTCGTTCAAATCGTAACTTTATTCACCATCGCACGGTGTCAAACTAGTCAGATTTAGTTTTCTTAAACAAAATTCTCTTTGGAAGAACAGAATCCTCTTTGCTTACGGTATAACAAGATATTCTTTGTCGCTACAAGCCGGCGCAAAGCTGAGATTATAACGCTCCCACATTATGTACAAGAGAAAGAATTCTTTCGGTCGGACGAGCATTTTTTCGTTTCCATTTTATTCGTTGTTTCGTACGCTAATCTCTGGTTTGCATGCTTGGAGCTGAGGTTCTCTGGGGCGGATGTTTTAGGCGTAAAGCCAGTTAGTTGTGAGATTTTTAATTCGAAGAATGCGTTGGTTGTTCAGTGTTTTGTCCCACAAGAAGAATGAGGTCGCACCACACGTGCATCTTTCGTCCCATAGAAAAAGAATTTAAGAGTCCATTTAAGAGTCCATTTAACACATAGGGGAGACCGCTTTGCCGCCTTCAGTTGATAGTCTTGTGTCCAGACTATCAGCTAAAGGTGGCAAAGCAACCTTTCGCCCATTGGATAAATCACCCGGCATAATTGTTACTTTCGACCCGACGTTACTTTGTATCCGATCGCCCCTACTACGGTATTATTGTATGTTCCCTTGTCATCATCATCAGCCTGCAAACGTCCACTGCTGGACATAGGTCTCCCACTTACGAAAAGAGATTGTCTTATTGGTAGGCGGGCCGGTGACCGCAGTAGGTTCTATTTTTACCAGGTAAACGCAGCTCACTGATGTGGGCTGATGATGATGATGAAATGCAGCTCCCCCGTTTCCTCAGTCGTCTTCTATGACACCTTCGGGATAAGTTGGGATAGTCGGTCTTATTCTAAATCTAGAACGACGCGGACAAATATGAGAAGACAATTGACCCTTATGAAGACGATTATGACCCCATCTCCTGTTACCATCATCCTATTTGGGTCATTACAAGCAATAAAATAGATTGACCATCTCATACAGCCTACTGCTTAATTCATTAGCCCCATCCAGCTCTTTAACGACCGTTGATAAAACAGAATTGTATAAAACCATAACAAAAATCTGACATTATGAACTTTTTAGCAAGTCAATAGGACATAATTTTCCCGTTATTGCGGAATCGAATGGCACACGAAGAGGAGCGTAAAAACAATAAAAAAAGCTGCCGTAAACAACCATTGGAGTTCAACCTTATTTCTATGTGTATACGAGCCACACACTTGCGTCAAACCTCCGGTTCTGGCTTATTGTTTGCATCAGGGAACAGCGTGACCTCAAACGAACCTTGATTTTTTAAGGTTCCGCACATTCTGCTTTTGAAAAGAGAAGCACTTAAGCAGTGACATTCTATGTGAATAACAACTTCCCTAACCATCTTCGGCCACAGTCGGTTATTAAAGGATAGAGCTACTGACCAAGTGCGCGGGAGTCGGGAGATATTAAGGTGTTCAAGTGCTGTATGCTACACAAGTGTCACTCTCTATTTAACCTTCAGCTTAACATGCTATCCGTTGCACGGAGATGTACTTCTTACCACATAATTTCTGAGTCCAACCTTCTCATGTAAAAAACACAAACAATATAAAAACAATTTATAATATAAAATAAATAAATAAAATAAAAATTGATTATTTCATACAAGGTCCATAATGATTAGTACCAATTAATCTTAAAAATTATCTTAGTAGGCAAAATAATTTATTTGAGTGTCTTTGGCGAGCTGAACGTAGCTCCAGTGCTGCATGATAGCACTGTCCCACGTCCAGCCTCGCCGCGACCGTCTTCAGGAGCTGTTGGCGCTGCCGGCGTACCCGCCGCGTATTATATACGCGTATATACTTGAAGAGTAGTCGCCAAAAAACCGTTAACGCGTCTGCATATTTCTATATTATGAAACACTTGAAAAAGTGTCACATTTCAGAAAAATACAAACATTATGCAACAAAGTTTGGCAAGAAATGACTTTCCGCATTCATTTGTACAGCGGCGTCCGCTGGCTGGGAGCCAGCGCTGACTGCAAGATTCGCAATTTGCACACCGCTATCTTTGCCATATATTTTAATGCCATGTAAATAAATAAAATTTGGCTGTACTCTTTATATGTAGGTAATGATAAGGTGAATCATGTAAATAATGACTTAATTTTATAGTAACCGGGTCGAAATACAATAGCAAAGCTAACCTTTATTTGTGACTTAGCCCAAAAGGATTTATAAGTGGATGAGCCGGCCTACTAGTGTGTTTTAGAAAGAAAAAGATATTAGCTAAGTAAAATAGCTTGTTTATTTTAATTAAATTACATACACTTTGGTATGTTGTGTTTAAACAAATTTTGGCGAACGCTCTGTTTTCAAGTAGGTAGTTTCAAGACTTTCGCTTCATAATTAGATGATTTAAGTAGATAGATAGATCACGGGGTGGTGACGTACCGGCTGACCCAGGTCCTCACGGGACATGGATGTTTCGGCCGGTACTTATGGAGGATCAGGCGAGAGCCTGATCCTCTATGCCGTCACTGCGACAGTGGCTCGGAGGACACGGCAGAGCATACGCTTCGGCATTGCCCTGCCTGGGCCAATGAGCGCTCCGTCCTCGTCACTGTCGCACAGGATCTCGATCCTGCCGCAACTCTTGCGGCAGATGACGGCGTCGAAGGAGGTCTGGCGAGCGATGCTCGCATTCCTGCGAGACAGTGATCTCGCAGAATGCGAGCGCGCTACCCGTGGACCCTGCAACTTGCTGCCCACTGGCGACACAGGGGGGTTTAGTGGGTATGCCCCTCCCATTTTAGGAGGTGTGAGTCCCACGCGGCATGAAGGTGCCTAATGCCCTCTAGAAAAAAAAAAAAAATAGATAGATACATAGATATTATTTATTGTACAAAATACAAACATTTATAGACAAGGTATTACAGACAGACAACTACTGGTACAATTTAGGGCGGTCTTATCGATATAAGCGATCTCTTCAGACAATCTTCAGGTCGAGAAAGTGTGCTATTCTGACGAGAGGTCTGATAGCACAGCTGATTACTAAACTTTTTTTATCAGTCTACGGAAGAAACTGACATGTTGACGAGATGTCAGAACACCATCATCAATGGCCACTCGCGCTTGTCCACCTTTCGAACTATTGAAAAAAGTCTCTCACTTTAAAAAAACTACGTGAAAAACATCCAACAATGGTTCATCAACAAATGTTT